>JAODKN010000098.1:749674-761114 GCA_026774425.1 Petrocephalus zakoni | reverse complement strand
TGTATATTTCAGCAGGAGCTCGGCGAATGCGTCCCCGGGGACCCAGTCAATATTATGGCATCCAAGGGGTTAAAGGGGCACCAAGCCCAGCGTGCACTCTGAAGGCAGGTGCATGGAAGGCACCAGGGATTAATGGGCAAACTCTACATAGGGGCAAACCAAAGCAGCTGTCTCCCTTAGCATGACACTCATCTGCCTGGGTGGCAGCTGGATGGATTAAAACCTCACCTGAACTGTCTTCGTCTGTCACGGGTGCGAGGGCTTGAGTGGTGCTGAGTGTCCCCTTGCGGGGGCTGGGGCTACGCTTCATTGCACCATTCTGACGTTTATATGTTTACACTGGTACAAATTCCTTATAAAATCTTTTGACATCAGGATATGTACAGTGCATGTCATTCTAAAGGACTTAACGGCATAACGGCATAATTTTATTGTGGTCTTGGAAGGAGCCTTACCTTCTCCCATCACATAGCAACAGTAACATAGTGAAGTTCGATTATACGGTGTCTGATGGATCTGCTCATACTTTATGAAGCTGTTAGTCAAACCGCTGCTCCAGGATAAGGTCGTCCCTCGTAACTGCAGCTCATTCCTGGTTGGGTTTCCTGATCTCACATTTTTCAGCTCATGGAGAGCTGAAATTTCATATCAACCTCCCCAAAGAGTCTACCTTCCTGGTCTCTCTCCAGTGGCAACAAGTTGAAGCTTCCATCAAGTGTAGAATACTGGTATTCAAGGCCGCCAAGGGAACCGAAGCACCACACCTGCACGATCAGCCCCTGCACTGCTCCGAGGTCACCATCCTTCGTCCGCGTCAGGTCGTTTGACAGTTGCAGCCCTGAAATATCAGAAATAAATACCCTGTTTTTTTTTACCATGAACCCTGTGGAGTGGAATGTTCTTCCCCAAAGTCTCAGGACTGAGGAATCTGAAAACTCATACTTTGGACTGTACTTCTGCCTTGAGTCCTGACTGCTCCTTGTTAGCTCCACAGCATTTGCCCAAATTGATGTAGATACATCTTTGGCTCTCGATGGCATTCATTTGTAAACCTGGTTGTACAGCTAGAGCTCCGAGGGTGATGAATTGGCTCAGAATGTTTTGTGCTGTGTCAGTTCACTCATAGTACAGGGTAACTTTGTTGTATCTCCGATAGCAATGCTGCAGAAGACCTACGGCACTTGCCGGCCACGTTTGTGCTGATGCTCTTTGTTTAGTTGTGCACGCTGACCTACAAGTCGCTTTGGGGGGAAAACGTCCGCCAAACAAACAAATCTAAACGTACGTGCAGGAAGTAAGAATCCATTTCAAGTGACCCTAGTGTTTGTTGAACAGAACTGATAGTATCTGTTTATTGCGGGGTATAAAGGCATGTTTTATGTATGGCTGTTATGCAGTCCTCTGGGCACTTAAAGCTACGCGCTTGAATCAGGGCTGCGGATATGGCTGCCGCTTTGCATACGCACAGCTCCATTTGATAGCATGCTTAATGAATTTGGTTCATGTTTCTTTTCCCCTTTGTTTGAAAATCGGCGCACTTGGTATATTAACAGTGTGAACAAGTGCGTTTCCTGCAACATGAAAAGATCTTCCTGTCGCTTGAGACCCGTGTCAATGCCGACAGAGGTTTCTGAATGACAATTTGCCGCCTCAGTGGCTCAGTCGTGTCCAAAGCATTTGTTTGGATAGTGAAACTCATACATTACTGCATTCCTTCATCAAGGTAACAGAACAACGCTACCGCATTTGTGTGTGAGTGTGTGTGTGTATATGGGGGGGGGGGGTGCTTAAAGTTGCCTAAACTGTCAAAGGAAACGTAAATGATGAAAGGGGACAATCACGTTGCTTACAGGTAGCTGGCACAAAGGGACAGTTACGTAGCTTAGGCAACACAAAGGAATACAGCTGCCTCCCAGGTTACGATGGTCCGTGTTACGATATATCGACTTTATGATGGGTATTCCCATGGTATATTTATTCAATAAATGACATGAGATATTCAACACTTTATTATAAAATAGGCTTTTTATTTTTATTTATCTTAATTATTTTGCCCAACTGTAGGCTAATGTAAGTGTTCTAGGCATGTTTAAGGTAGGCTAGGTTAGGCTATGATGTTTGTCAGGTATGGAATACTTTTTAATAAAGTATATTTGCAGCACAATATTTTTGCCTTACATTAGGTTTCTCAGAACGCACTCCCATCATAATCTGGAGAGCAGCTGTTGGTATATAGCTATGCTAATTCTAAGGAGTAGGCATAATGCTAAGAAATACGTATGTAGCTGTGCTAATGCTATGGAATACTTATGTGGCTGGCGCACAGTTTAAAGCAATTTATGATTTTTTACTCATTTACAGGGCTGGATATTTCTCTGGGGAAATTCAAGCTGGAGACCTGTCTGAAAATTATGCCTTTTCTGGAACTTGAACCAACCACCAACAGGATATAAAATTTTACCTAGTCTCAATTGCTGCCTGCCATGAGAATGAATCGGCAAGCGGGAAGGGTGTTTGGAAAGGGGTTTAAGAGGGTAACTATAACAGGTAAAGCTCACAAACCTTCCTAGCCCCTCCCACTCTCTCTACCCCTCACTCAGCTTCTGTACAGACAGCCAGAAGGGTTTCCTTAATACAGCTAAGCCTTCAAAGCACTTGTTGGGGACGGCACTTCGGGAATGGGGAGTTTCTGCAGGCAGTGACAAACAGGATTACGCATGGCTTGCGCCTGTCCATCACCCTGACAGCGGTAATGAGCGGGGAGAGTCCAGTCCCGGCCTGTACACCACCTTGCCTCTGTGGAGGGATTAGCCCAGTCCGGGTTAATCTGCAGGTGCTACTTCCAGGGCCTGGTGGGAGAGAGTGGGTTTTATGTAATTATTTCAGGCCTCCCTGCTTAGGCCCACCTGAACAGCTCCTCCGGGAGAGTGGGGCGAGAGAGAAGATGTCCGTTCCTCATTAAGAGTCAACGTTAAGCTCATGTCTGCGGATCAAAGTCACGTGAGGCCTGCGGCACCTTTGCAAACACCGACGACAAGACAAACAAATGGTGGAATAAAGGGACGGAGAGGCAGCCAACCATGGACCACAGCCAGTTTCGTCAAAACACAGAAGAAGCACCAACGTGTTCTGTTTTCACAGCTCGTTCTCGATGACGCGAACCCCTGAGCATCTCTCGGTTGCAGTTTTGCGCCTTTGTCCGTGCCAAACTAATTAACCGCAGAACCATTCCGGCAAACAAAGGGTGCCTACCTAATGAACGCGCAAAGCCGAACGGGGGAGATCACACGGCATGGTTCCAGGGAAGAGCGGCGTCTCCCCGCGATGGCGGCGGCCGCGTCACATCTGGCTGCACTTTGATTTTGGCGCGGAGACACGGGCGGCTATGCCGGGACGGAATTGTTTCATGCTGCTCACTGTGATTCCTGGATTTTCTCATTTTAATAATGGAGGAGCCGAGGGAGTTGCGGATGCCACGGCTTCTGAGCGACGGTGGGCTGTCAGAGGTGTTTACAGATAACAGGCTTCCATCAGCCGGCTGGAAGTTGCTCTCTTGCCTCTTTTGTTCCCTGCCATCGAGGCACTACGGCGAGTCCTCCTCGACTTGAGAGAGAGCACAGATGATATCGGACTCTCCCTCCACTTCTCTGACTAACCCTACCGTCGGTCCCCTGGGGGTTAGGTTGGTACCAGTGGGAATCTTTGGTACCCGTGGGAACGTGCCGAGTCTCCCTCTTGTGTACGAGATGCTCGCCGCCTGGTGCCATCAGCAGCTGGCACCACATTGGATTTAAGACACTCAAGTGTGAACGACAAGGATGTGTGAGCTCTTTCTTTAATAATCAGAACTGCCACACTTCACTTATCACCCACTTCAACTCACGTCTTTAGTATTATGGACTGGTGCTTCTAGGAAAGAGCATAATTGGAAAGGAATACAAACCAGTATCATTAAACGACGGAAAAGCCTTGGAAAAGGCCAGGAGGAAATGGTCAGGAAAGTTTAGAAGCTTCTGGTCTGCCAACACTGGTCCTTTGTGGCCATATTCGGGGTTACTGAGGTTCCGCTATGCTGACATTTTGTTTCCAAACATCCTACGTCTCGCATTGCTTCGTTGCAGTGCCCCCTGCTTGTAGCAGACAATGACAACACCCTATAACTTCATTGTTTCCTATGCAAAGTGCAACAAAGGGAAAAAACTATCGTACAGAAAAACAAAGCAAGCAGGAGTGTTTTTTTCTGCTTGAACCTGGGAAAGGAGGAGCGTGACAAAAGGAGAAGGGGTTCGACAGCGAACGTCCACCTGCGCGCGGCACGTGGCGTCCCGCCTTGACATTTTCCCTCCTAATTACTTGCCCTGCTTCACGCACCAGCCCGACTGTCCGCTTTCCGCTCTCATTAGCGGTCCAGGATGACAACATCGGAAGGAGATGAAACCACCGAGCACAAAATACAGGACAATAGCCACATTAAGAGGGGTGTGACTCACCTGGCAGTGTTCTGTACGACAATCCAAAAGCAGTCAGGTCCCCCTTTCTGTGTGTTTTACTGGTGCTGTGATCATTTCTGTGTAGAGCTGCAGGGAGGCTAAATCATCCTAGCATTTTGCACCCCCCCCCCCAGTTGCCCTTAGTTCTCCCTCGGAGAAACAGATCAATATGCAGCCTGATATTAAACATCTCGAATTCCAAAAGCTTCCAGTTTAATTGAGTATGAAGTAAAGCTGGCAAACATGCAGTAAATGGTGGAAAATAGAACTTTCACCCGCGCGATTTGTGCCACCCAAATAAATTCCCTTTGATATGTTTGGACTATGGCATAAAATTAATATAATCGCCGCGTTTCAAATATAAACTCCTTCTGAATGAAACCCGCAGCGCGCAGATTTACGGCCGGCCGCTCCGTTGTCTGGGTGCATTTTTCCGCATTCGTTTCCCGCCAGAGGCGTTCAACTGGGATCAGACTCACAGAAAAGGACACTTAGATTAGAGCAGATCCACCTGGGACGGCGCCAAAATATCGCTTTATTTGTTTGCCGGCGCTGCAGGGGCCATGATGGGATTGCTTATCGGGATGGCTCGCCTTCCGCAGCTTTTTAAAGCCCGGGCGGGGAGCGCGCCGCGTTCTTAAAAGGGGACACGGTAAAGAAAGGCAAAGTCAGCGCGCAAAGCGTAGCCACTAGACCATAATAAGACACCTGGTTACCGCATTAGAGAAAATGCATGTTTCACCCTCTTAAAAAAGGCTCATCTGTCACGGAGCCCTCATCTGAATAGTGAATCATTGTGTCAGGCCTGCTTAGTATTCCAGACATTGTCCTGCATATCTATTTGGAATTAATATTTAATATTTCCTTTTGATGTCCGATTGCAAATGCACACTGCCGCAAATTTAATTTATACACGCGTTTCACTTGTTGAGGCAATTATTGTGCTGGCGCCAACTGGACTTATCGAGAGCTGAACTTTGCAATCAAAACAAAATGAAGCGCGCGGTGTTGGGCAGCCCTTGAAAATATTTGCGCTTTGTTCTGCCACTGAAGGTAATTTCAAACAGGCTCCCATCTCTTTAAGACTTCAAAGGGATTATCCAAAGATTGTATATTCACGGAGTTGGATGGGAGTCTTTGATGAAGGTTGAAACGTGAAAATTTACACATAGGTTTTGGTCATCTGACCTGGGGATTCTGCTGCCAGGTTGAGGCGCGCGCACACACACACACAGTCACAAGCACAACAGGGAAAACACAATGGGATTAATAGTTAATGGACCGTGGCATCTAGGTCTGAGGGCTCCTCATAAACCATGAGCCTGACATCTCTGTTACACTGCTGCCAAAATAATGGAATGGATTTACATAAGAAATAATAATAAAAGCAGTTCCTCATTCACAGAAACTAGAAAATTAAAGAAATGTAGGTGTGTGTGTATATATACACACACACCTATACATACTATTTATATTCATATTATAATGATTAAAAACTCACGTATAATTACGGAATATAAATCAATAGTTTGGTTGTCAATCCTGCCAGACCAAAGTCATCTCGATTTGTGTTTCCTTATCGAGGCTCGACTGACAGCTGACAGAAGGTATTAAAATGGTACAAGTGAGATATGGAGAGAAGGTAACATATTTAATATTCCAGCCGTGGCTGAAGAAGTCGTTCATTATTGATTCTGCGAGGAGTGCTCACAACACACTCTGAAGGTTATGAGCTTTTCTGCTCCTTCTCTAATTTAATAACGCCGTGACCACATTGTGTTAGTCTGCGTATCGGCCGTGAAGATAAGAATTTCGACTGGTGGACTTGCTGTCATCACACCCACACACACACACACACGTCCATGTATTCCTATCTTTATGGGGACACTCCATTGATTCCTATGGGCATAACCCTGATCCCAACTATGACACCCATAACCCCTACCCAGACCTAACCTTAACCATAAGTAACCAAACAAAATATGAGACTTTTTTAGTTTTTTTTGATTGCAGACACAGATTTTTATATAACTGAACGTAGTCCTGTGAGGACTGAAAAAATGTCCCCACAAGGTAACAAGTAGCAAGTTTTTATCACATTGCAGGGACATTGTGTTCCGACACTGTAATAATTACAAAGCCTCACATACACACACACAGACTCACGTACCTATCTCAATGTGGACTGTTTCTATGGGAAAAACCCTAATCTCAGCAATGACACCCTTAATCCCTATCCAGCCCTAACCTTAACCACAAGTAACCCTCTCAAATAATTTTGATTGCAGTCACAGATTTTTATAAAATTGAGGTTATCCATATGGGGACCTGAAAAAATGTCCCCAAACGTAGGAAAGTTTCAGGACCAGCATGCCAGTCATGCTATACAGTCTAGTAACTTCACATTTCACACAATACACTGGGGTAGAATAGCCGGGATATTAATCCATAAGAGGGCAGAAACAGCTGCGTATCGGGGAAAACAGACGTAAGGACCGAGACAGTCTGGCTGAATGCATAATGCAGGATGCTGCCAGCAACAGCCCTGCACGTGTACATAAGGTGGAGAAGTCGTGCCACCCAACAGCTGGCCTCATTGAAACCAATTGGTCAACTAATATCCTACTATTTTTGGGGTAATTTCGTTCTTTCTTCTATCTATCTATTGATCATCCATCCATCCATCTATCTATCCATCTATCCTCCTACACCTCTGACCATTGCATAACTTTGCCTGAAAGCCTGCCTGTTGGATATCCAGAGTCAGCAGTGTCACAGAATGGATCGATACGTCCGGCCACACTTCTTTCTCCAGCAGGCCCTGCAGGGCTCAGCTACCTGCTGTTCCCTCCTACCGCTTTCCTCCTACTTCATCTCATGCACAATCGCAAGCCGGACGTGTGTTGAGCTGTCAGACAATGTGCTCGGCCTTTGGCGCACCTCCTCCTGTAAATCCCGCAACCTATCATGCAGGTACTCAAGCTGTACATGCTTATGGATATATCTGTGTGTTTGTGTGTGTTTTTCCCCCTCTCCCGTAACAGTAGCATTAGCAGGGGGGTTGGGCAGCCAGTTTACCTTGGACCCTCAGAGGTTTTTTTTCTCCCTGCTTGGGAGTTTTTGGTTCCTCTCCTCCATTATCACCTGGCTTTCTTTCTTTGTCTTTCCTTATTCCTGTTTTTTGTATTACTCTCTCTCAATAATGTATCCCAGCACATCCATGTAAATCACCTTGGGGTGACTCTGTTGTGAAAGGCGCTATATTAGAATGAATTTAATATAAAATGATGGGTTACCTCTGCACATTATTGGGTCATGTGATCTATGGGCATCCCACGGCCATATCAGTCCCCCCAAACAGGTTAGAATCCTCAGTTTCCCATGAGGCATTGCTGCTGTTTCATGCAGTAAACAACGAGAGTAAGATGGCATTTTGAACCTGTCAAGACTTAAGTCTAGACCTAAAGATATGTAAAAAGACACACCCGCAGCTGATGGTCCGTGCCAATGGTACTCGTGCCTTCAGATTCACACACACAATGTATGTGTTCTGGATATATAAATGCACAATGCAGCCAAAGTGCTATCAGTATAATGTTTAATTAGGAAAGGTAAGCGGTTGATGATCAGGGACCGCTTGCGCTGCTGTCCCGCTAATTGCTTCTGATTAGCTGACGAGACCCCCCATTCGTGCTTTGCCAAATTATGGCGTCACCTTTGTGGCATCCCGACTGCGATCACGTTGCACGGATACCTCACCGGGCTTTATCTCAGAGCTTCAGGACGACCGCTTAATTACTGCGCGTTACAACTGTCACGCCAGCCATCGGTGCAAATGAAATGCTCTCCGTTAAAATGTTTTAATAAAGACGGGGGCGGATTTTACCGAGACCTTCTTATGGGGACTTCTCACTTTCATTTTCAAACAATTCTAAGTCTTTATAGTCGAGGCATGACAACTTCCATATAGCTTCCTATACACAGAATCCGTGCGATATATTATCTAAAGGCACTGAGCTAGCTGTCGATCCCCCGCATTACTTGGCCAGGTTATGTACCAGTGGTTTTCCTACCTTAAGCCTGTTCTCCCAGCCCCCCTGCGATAATGCTGCATTTTTCCCCATCATATTACAAATTTAGCAAATTTACCCTTACGCTCCTGTTTTTCTGACATTTTCCGCCCCATTACTATTCAAGCAATTGCTTTGTTTACAAAACCAGAAAGAAATAATTCAGTTGCCAATTAAAATACTCATCAACTCAGCTCAGCCCTGTAATAAAGCCTTTATTGCGCGCAAGCCGCGGTCACAATACGGCGCTTTCGAAAAACTAATTACGAGAACAAAAAAAAACTCCGAGAGTCGGCCATCAGATTTGCCTCAAGATTTGAAAAGCAGACGGTTTCCGCCTGCTGTGTCCGTCACGTGACTTAATATATGTGTTAATGAGGCATTTTTAATTCGACTGCTTACACGGCTTCAGCAAGAAGGCTAATTCAATTTATTCTAATTAAGGTCTAATTTAGCTGTTTTAGAGCAATCTGGCACTCCTCCAGAGAAATGCTGGTCACAGACCCCTTAAGAACAGTGGAACATCTACATATTGTGTGATATTAATGTAACTAAAGAGCACAGCATTTTTAAAAGGATGATAATCGGACAAGTTTGCTATAGGAGACATTCAAGACCGACACTCACAAGCCTTGCAACCGGAATCAGGCCCCCAAAAGTTGTGCCTTGCTGCTGCATGTGAATTGCCACTTATGACAGTGACAGCTTCCATGGCCCTGCTGTCATTTGCTGTGTTGTCTGACTGGTGCTGATGTGTTATTTGGGGAGCTCGCCTTGTGTGATGGTGTGGTTTAGGTCATTGGTTGCCTCGTTCCTTACAAGCAAGGATCGTCAACCTTTCTGTACAAGGACAAATTTGTCATGGAAAGATTTGCCTGTGTCCGTGAAAAAACATACAAAAACAACTCTGTAGGCTACATCTTTAATTGCCATATCCACGGTAAACAGTGCATTCACAGTGTTCACACAGGGATCACAGTGTATGTCAGACTTTGCCTCAGTGTTGACCTCTGGCCATAACATACTATTTTATGCTTGTTGTTCATTCGTAGTAATTGACATGGAGCTCATGGATTCATAGGTCTTCACAACCTTGTCACCTAGAGAGGGTGACAGTGACGGCCAACACAGGAGATATTCCTCACGCCCATCCAGATTTCTGTGCTGTGACCCAGAACTGTCCTGTAGAACACTTAAACAGGTCCAGCATTTTACAAAACGGCAACATAATTAAGCAAAATACACAAGGTCTGCCGTAGTTAAGGCTTTAAAAACATTGAAAAGGGAATTCATTAGCTTGTATAGGGCCAGGAGAACAGCGAGATCTTCTTCCGTAGGGAAATAAAAATGAGAAAAAAAAATTGTGCCCATCGCTGAATCCAAGCTATAGCTACAGTGAAAGAACAGACAAACAGAATAAGAAACATCAAGTCCGTAAAAGGGCATGGATAATCGGCTTGGCGTGGGATTAATGGGGTAAGCGAACGGCAAGCAGATCACACGGGCTGAACAGGAGCGCGGTTATGTTACGCCAGAGCTGCCCGAATGCCGTCCTGCAGGGCCAGAATCCAACACAGTTTGCAGATTTTCCTGCTCAAACACATCTTAATCAGCTAATTACCAGGTTTAATAGGTAAGTTTCAGCAGGGAAATCTGCAAACTGTGTTGGATTCTGGCCCTGCAGGACTGGAGTTGGGCAGCCCTGTGCTACACGATTAATGCTGACCTTGAAGCCTAGAGAGTAGGACTAGGGGATGGCTTTAAGACTGGGATGCATCACTGCTCAGCAGTGGGAACCACTTACGGTGCTACACCTCGCATGCGCAGATATTTACCGGGCTTAGGAGGTACCGGCACAGCACGGCGCGGAGCGCGGCTGTGTTCGTCGCCGCCGGCATGATTCGGCCCACAGGACGCGGACTTTGTTCAAGGAAATGGCAACATGAGCTCTGCCTGATCCTCGAACCCCGAGGTCCCTCCCTGCCGTGTCCTGCCCCCAGAAATATTTCACCGCTTAAAGCCATATATTTTTTTTTTATTTCTCAGGGGTAACGCGGAGCATCTCATTTCTAACTCTATAAAGTTTCATTGTTATTTGAGATTCCCCTAGAAAAAAAAGCAATTGGAGAAGTAAACAGAATATAATAAAGGATTCAAAACCGAGGAATAGAAAAAAAAAAGTTTCGCCAGACGTAATTTTTAGATTAAATGGGAAATAATTTAAAAGCAAGATAAACAGATCGGAGGGGGTCAGTTGGGGGCAGGCGCCAGGGGAGATGTTGAAGGAATCGCAGGACCGACACGTCCGGAGATACTCCGAGACGGAGCCGACGGAGATTTATTTCTCAGATTTAACCGAGCCTTTTTGTGAGACTCCCAAAGACGATTTCTCGTGAGACACATCTATGAAACGTGAATCATATCAGCAAGCCTCATCTCTGCATCACAGCGATCTTGTCTTTATCTGGGAGAAACAGAGGAGAAAAAACATAATTCCTGCCACATATATGTTTTTATCTCCACATGACCCCAGTCAGATAGATCTCCCTCTGGTCCTTTTCCCTGTTGTCATTTTTTCCCTTTTTACAAATACGGAACCGTGGTCCAGAAAGTTAATCACACTCATCCATTTTGGCGACTTCCGAGGGTCATTGTATCAGCACCGAATCCCCTACATTAATGAAACCTAAAGCAGGAACACAGGAATAGGTAAATATATGACCATGAGTAGCGGGTAGATTTACGGGATCGGGGGGGGGGGGGGGGTTCCGCGTCTCGATAACGCGCAAAAGGGGAGGGACGCGGTTAATCACGCCACATAATGTAGATGATTCATGGGAACACCATACCTTCGACCGGCCCAACACCTTAAGTGGCCGG
>JAODKN010000098.1:721881-735521 GCA_026774425.1 Petrocephalus zakoni | reverse complement strand
CCCCCCCCCCCCCCCCCCCCCCCCCCCCCCCCCCCCCCCCCCGCCCCCCCCCCCCCCCCCCCCCCCCCCCCCCCGCCGCCCCCCGGGCCTGCTGAGAGCGCCAGCCAGCCCCCACCAAATCTAAGCCTGCTGCTGCATGGAGCGGCAAGGCCGGCCGGGGGACGGCTGGCATTTTCTGGGGAGGGCAGCCTGGCATGTCACGGAGGATTAGCACAAGCGCTAACCTCCCACCAGGCCCAGTAAATATAGCTCTCGCCTCTCCAGTGTGGAAGATCAAAGGCCGCTTGTTTTTTGGTTTTCGTGTCGCTGCTGAGACGGGAGCGAATTGGCCACCCCACCCCCTAGTGGGACGCACTGTTATTTAATGGAGTCCAGCTTCAGGCCTGGGGTGTTTCTGAAGAGTGAGAAATCTGGGAGAGTCAGCATGGGCCTAGACACACAGACACACACACACACAGCACTCAGAGGATTATTCCTGGCTCCTCCTAAAGCAGCTTTAAACCCGCAGGTGCTTCACGATCCTCTGGGCTTTCTCACATTTGGCCGATCATGGGAATCATTCCCATAAGCCCCCTGGGGTAAGCTGCCATGGCAATGCTGGTTTGTGATGTCACTAGTCAAGAGTCAGCTCTGGCAAAAAATGGCTTCCAGCTGTATGGATACTGACCCCCTGCTGGCCCCTCGAAGCCTTTGACATCCTCCGAGCACGCAAGGGTACTCGCTCCCTGGAGGAATGGGAAGGAGGAAGAGGCTGATCGGGCTTCCCTATGAACCATCTAAAACTTTCCGGAGTCGCTTTTCCACTACATCAGCAGGGGCCGTGGGGTGGGGAGGGGTGGGGCAGGGTGGCTTGCATTCCGGGCGCGGCTCCTGTTTAATAACGGTGGTTGGGGAGTGGCCGTGTGGCCTGGTAGGATATTGCAGAGCACCACTGAGTTCGATACTAAGCTCTACCTGCTCCCTTAAGACCCTCTGCAGTACTCTGCTAATGATGGGACTGTAGCCCACAGCCTGTTGAGGGATACACATCCCGAGCTCTCCCGCTGCCCTGGGAGACCCCACCCTCATCTGTTCTGACTCTGGGCCCCTGGCCCTCATCTGGACGGCCCCAGGCCCCTGGACCCCCGACCCTGATTTGCGCTGGCCCCGGGCCCCTGGAACCCAGGTCCTGATCTGCGCCGGCCCCAGGACCCCAGGTCCTAATCTGCAGTGGCCCCGAGCCCTGATCTGCAGCGGCCCCGGGCCCCTAGAGTCCCCGGCCCTCATCTGCGTCGGCCCTGGGCCTCGCTCTGCACCAGAGCCTCTCAGGCAGGCGTTGGCATGGCAGAATAAATCAGGCGTCCCTCATAATCGGCTCGCTCTGACTCAGCAAACTCGCTTTGATTGAATAGAGGTGACGCCCCCTAGCATCCCATTAATCAAATTTTAATTAGCCAGCCCTCAAACAGCAGCAGCGTTTTGAAGTGAAACGAGAAAGAGGCAAGAGCTACAAAGAGGCAGCATCAAGCACGGTGAAAGCGTAACTGTAACGGCAGCGTAATAACAAGGGCGGCCCCAGCCTCTCCTCCACTGCCAGGACCAGGATGGGAGGTCAGATGATGGACTGATAACTAGAGAGAATGTTGACAGTTCCTAATTTACCTGGACTGGAGTACCTGTGTGCTGGGCACGGATCTACATCTGCAAGTGATCATGCATAGGACACGCATGTGACCCAAAGGCCCTCCTTTAGATTTGGTTGCGGAGGCCTATGGAAAGCATGTCAGCGGCTGTCTCAGGGCCGATCACGTGGGAGACAAAATATTCCCAGAATGCCCTGCTTCCAATGACCACTCGCTGTAAGAATGTCTACAGGCTGGCAGATACCCATAATGCATTGAGCTACTATAACACCTGGCACAATTTCAGTTCGTTCTTACAATTTAGGCTCCTAATTCGCAACCATCATGGGATACTTTCATCTTTCATGCGTATCATATAATTACACTTAAATCACAGACATATGCTCATTATTTTATTATTATCTCACTCTGTTTTTGTTTCTTATGGTTCAGCCTCCTATAATGAGCATGAAATTGCAGACTGTCGCGTCCCACTGCCATTATACTGATTCCCATGCAGCCGGAACAAGGTGCTTCACTCTACCGACATTTAAATACCGAGCCAGAAACTAAGTTGGCCCTGGGGGGTGGAAGGAGCTTAGAGCCTGGGGCTCTAAATCCCAGGAGTGTCCTGCTGTTGTACTCATAAGTCTCTCGACTTCAGTAAAACATCTGAGCCTTTCAAATGAGGGAACATGACTAAATGCAAGCCAGAGGAGATGCCCGAAATCAGGACCGGCCAGCAAGTTGCTTTGTGCGTCTGGGTTTTGTGCCGATCGCTCCACTTCTGTGTGGCAGAACGATGGGGTTACTTTCTGTGGTGTCTCAAACCGCCTGCAGGGGGCGAAGTCCACACCCACTTCTCTGGCTGGGCCTGAATGTCACTGGCATACGTCAGCGACGTAAATCGAGTCATGGGTGGCTGACAATAAAGGACCCGGGG
Source organism: Petrocephalus zakoni (assembly GCA_026774425.1). Lineage (NCBI taxonomy): Eukaryota > Metazoa > Chordata > Actinopteri > Osteoglossiformes > Mormyridae > Petrocephalus > Petrocephalus zakoni. The sequence continues at coordinate 732,977 of JAODKN010000098.1, read as the reverse complement.
CTGTAGCCACGAACGGAATGCTTCCGGAAATCTAGCTCTTGTGTGTGTAGAGATTTATGATTAAGTTATTTGATGAAATTTTGCATCCCAATTCCAGAACACCGGTAATAAGCAGAAGGCGGAGCCATTTCTATGTAAATGGGGTGGGGGGGGGGTTCTCCAATCGATCATGTGCATAGGCTGGGCCCCGGCCCCCATCAGCCCGCAGGGTCTTTGCAGGCTGTATAATCCTGGGTTATACTGTACTTGGTGTCCTCCTCCGAGTTTGCGCTTTCCTTGTCACTGGCACTGGGGGGGTAATATCTGGCAGGGACAGAATGTGTTTGGGTCAGAAGTCAAGTCGCAGTCACAGCGGGAAAGGCGGGCAAACGGCCTAGGCAAAACCCAATAACGCCCCCCGGGGGATGGCACACACACACGCCCAGCTTCTGGGGTCATGTCCACACTCCCCCCCCCAATGCACTGATGACATTTCCTGGCTATTCTGCACTTTCAGGCCACATAACTCGATTTAAACGGCACCCTTCAGGGTTAAACGGAACCCGGCCAGAACAGTCCCGGGTCAGGCGGGGCCCTGCTCAGCGCCTGGAAATGCAATTGCTCCATCCGACTTTCAACTTCCAATGAAATATCTTTTTTTTTTATTATTACTGAAAGTCGTAATATTCCCAAATACACAGCACATATAACTTATGAGATCCGGAACATTCCGCTGTAGCCGCTCCTGCCGACTCGCTGCCGATCGGCTCGTCCGTAAACTGGGGGGGATTTAAATCATGATTGCATCGTGGTTCAGGAAGCGGGAACCCACCTCCTCGTCAGCAGCGCACCGTGCCGGGAAAAATGTCGCATGTCCCGTCGCATTTTCGCATGTGGCGGGCGCGGCTGTGATATCCACTGGAGCAGTGTGGATTAGCAGTTCTCTCGAGGGTGCCGTTCCTGTTTTTAGTGCAGATGCATTCAGGACGCATTAGCGCTAAGCGTGACAAGTGCGCCCGCGCATGCGCGGTGCTACGTTGGGGCTGCTCTGCCCGCTCTTCTGTCGGCATCATGCTCGTTTAGATTAAGCACAGGATTCGCGGTCCATTGCCATTTATGGTCTTCGCCTCCCGCTCAGCATGACCGGGGCAAACGACCAGGCTGCATCTCCGATGGGGGCCATTAAGGGCAGTGGGGGCAGCGGGGGGCAAAGGCAGGCGGGGGGAGATAAATGCAGCCCCTTCAGCAGGCATGCGCCAGCCCCCACCCCCCACTGACGGCTAATGAAGAACCCTCTGCTCCCGCTTGCCTACCCAAATTTAATGTACAGTCCTATGAGGGCTGACCACCGGGGCGGCGATAATGATGCTGGCTGGCGGGGGCAGCCTCCCCATCATATTTTATTTATTCCTGTTTGCTCAGACTGTGTGCATTACCTGAGGGGCTGTGTAGGCTGCTCTTGGGCTCGACTGTGTTACGTGCTTCTAAGGCAAATCAGTCACCCAGATTCATAGTTAGTCCCATGTTCTGGAGATTGGAGTGGTCCTGTGCGGTCACCCTGCGGTTAGCAATCAAATGCATTCAAACTGTGGTTCTATTTTTCAAGAATGTGACCATGCTGGTCATCTGTTACCACTTCTTCTCTTAGATACTCTCTGTTGCACCATTACCTTTTCCTGCAGTCACTTGATGTTTGTTAGTATTGCTGAGCACATAAGCATCACCGTCTCAGGGACCTATACTGTGCGATTGGCATGGCTGCAGAACACCTGACCCCAGTGTCCTGATATGTGTCAAACCCTGATGGCACTGACAGTGACTGTGACAGGGACTGTGACAGGGACCCGCAGTGTGGATCATCGTCACAGCCTCCTGGCTACACATGATAGGACCACGTCATTAAGCTCCATCAGCCGTTACATTATCTCTGTGTTACATTAGCATTAGATTAATGTTATAAAAACCCATTGGCGCTCTGAGCGTGCGGTACACAGGAGATGGTGATGATGTGCTGCATAAAGAAACGACGCATGACACATGTCTGCCGTGGTGTTTACATTCCTACCCCGGCATCTTCGGAGATTATTATTTAAGCAGGTGTCAGACGATATCAAACCCAACAACTGTATAATGCGCTTCTGATAATCTCACAGGAGACTTACCTCCACCAGCATTTCCCCCCCGAGCAGCAAACAGTTTTGACAAACAAATTATTCCGCTAATTTGGCCCATATAGCCGAGGTTTGAGGTTTGTTAGCGGAGAGCCACACACACGCACACACGTCTGCCTGTATCGATGCTGACAGCCAGTTATCCTTAATATTTGGAAAGTTCCAGAGCAGCTTGAGCAGGGGCTGAGGTTTTGCAGTCACTTTCTGAGGTCAGCTTGTCGGTCTGGAGGTGAAATCGGCCAGGGTCGTGTTTAAACCCTTGCAACCATATAACTGATGCCCTTGCATTCTTTCTTGACGCCTTAAGATGCATTTGAAGGCGCCTGATTCTGGATGGTTGTGCAACATCTACTTCATGCCTGGAGAGGGCATTTACAACAGAAATAGGTGCCCTCTTTTCAGTCATGTTGTTAAACCCGTTTTCACTCGCAAAAAATCCCCTACCCCCCCCCCCCCCAATTCTTGCGGTCATGCTCGGAAACAGGCCTTGCAGTGCCCTCAGCAGCTTCATAAGCACCATGAAGTTGGTTGAGGGACACCCCCCCCACCATTGAGCAACAGTGGGTGTGCAGGAGGGGGTCCCGTGATCAAAGGGTTGTGTGTTCAAATCCCCGGAAGGCACCTGCCATCGTGCCCCTGAGCGAGTGAGGTGTTTATCCCGATTTGCTGCAGTGAAATGGAAAGCTATTTAAACCCTCTGAATAGAGCCATGACGTGGCTCCGTGGTGGCTACACGGCACTTTACAGCTCCCAGAATGCACCACTTTCTACACCGTCAAATGCAGCCGTCACACAAAGGTGCGTTTTGCTGAGAAGGCGGAATTGCTTCGGTTCTCTGTTCTCTGGGTACTCACATATACTGTAGAGGGGGGCCAGAGTCTAAAGGCCAAAAACACAGAGGTGTAAGGCTAGCACACTAGCGCTCAGGCTGCTCCTGTTCTTGTAATAAATTAAAACTGCTAGTTCAAATCACCTCAAGAAATAAAATTTTAAAAGCAAGGCTATGCCAGTGCATGCCCATCTTTGCCTGTGGGGTTAGGGTTAGGCATAAGAATTTCACATCGATTCAAGATTTGTGGCTCCCCATTTAAGAAAAGCGTAATGGTCTATGCAAAACCCAATTCATTACACATCACAGTTTAGATTTTTTTATTTAAGTTCTGTGTGAGCAATTCTTATTTTACATTATCCAGCAAGCAGACACCAGATGGCGCAGTGACACACACCCCGGTTGAGGGTATGGCTCATTAACTATGCAGAGGCACAACTAAGAATTTCATACTTTATAAGAATTACATAAGAATTATGTAATCCTTGTAAGAATTCTGGATTTTACAGATGGATCCTCAGTACCGGGTCCTTCTTCACTGCTTACCCGGTGTATGTGGTTCCCAGCACAGGGAGAGGGTCTTTTTACCGGGACCTCCTTCAAACCTTACTGGGCTAAAGTATTCCTTACCCCAGGTAGACAGTCACCTAGGTCCCCCTCTTCATAGTAACCCTGTGCTCTGGGTCCAAGCCCAGAGTGCTGGCTTGGAGGGAGGGTAGTGACCTACCTTATTGGTTAGGCTAGGTTTGAGGCTAGAGTGAGGGTTGGGATTAGCGTTAGCATTCCCAATGTTTTCTTCCATAAGAAGAGCTAAAAGAGTTCAGGGTTTTCCAAAAAAACTTTCCACTGAGCCATGGGCCAGAAGCCTGATTGATTCGATTTATAGAACAATTCTCTTTAAACATTCTGTAAAATGTAACACCTGTGCTTATAAAACTGTTTACCCAGCTTTTAATTTCCCAACCGGAGGCAATATCTTAAAAAGAGTTGGTTTTTAATTATTTGCAAATTTATTACAAAACAAGTCTTTGGGACACAAAAACGCTTATTCAAAATAAATATGATTGTTTATATTTTATATATAAATTCATAATGGCAAAATGTATTATTTGGTTAAGTCTGTGTAATTAAGTGAAACACTGTCACACAGAGAATTATATCTGACTTTTTCTACGGCATTACTGTTGGAATCAGAATCAGAATTGAAATCTTTATTTGCACAAAAGTACAAAAAGGACAAGAAATTTCCACTGGTGCAGGTAGGGGCATGATGCAAACATTTTTTCTACATCACCAGAAATTTGATAAAATATTATAAAAAAAAGAATCTGCTAAAATCAATAAAATAAATAAATGAATGGATTTGAATGTGCTTTTTGCCGAGAGAGGCGAGTGTGAGAGTCTGGCCTGCACGATGTTACTGCGTGCTCACGTGAGTCCTGTGGGATGGCATGTGCACCCCCAACTGGAGCCTTGAGGGGCCCGCCCCCAAGCCCCCCCGTCTGCAGAAAAAGTCGTTAAGCGTTCCACACCGAGGCCGTCTTTCCGCTGCGTGCCGGTGCGTGCGCCAGAACTCAGGAGCGACTCGTGGCCCGCCACCGCTCAGGCAGACCCTACGCTCCCCCAGATATTCATTACCCCCCAAATCAAACCATTAAAAACAAGTAATTCTGCTTCCTGGCAGAATCACGCTGGTTCAATTGCGTATATTACCCAGCATGCCTCAGCAGCACTCTGCCGATCCACGGCTTGGGGTGTTTAAACGAGGTCTGGGAGTGTCTACCTGGGAGTTTAGTGCCCCGGTCAGTCAGGGAGGCCCACACTCTATCCTAGACTTCGTCTATTTACACTCATTAGCTTTTCCCATTGGTTGAATTACTCTTCTTTACTGGCTTTAGCTACTATAAGGATTTCTCTGCTACCCCCAAACACACCCGAATGCTTCTTTATATGTCTCGTGCCATTTCTATTATTGTTTCAGCCATTTCTTCTTATTTCATATTTATTCCATAAATGCACACTCCTGCAGCCCCTAGTTTTATGCCTGCTTTGATGTCCTGTGAGTGGCTTTGTGCTGCTTTGTGCTGTCTGATTCTGTTACTAGCTGGATGGCGCGAGTGGCATTTCCTGCGTACAGATATACAAAAGGTAAATATACCATCTGGAATCCTGAGCCGCTTAGAGAGGCCGCCGCCCCATCCCACTCTGCTCCCATCATTAATCCAGTTTATCTTCTGCTCAAGGCTGGACTTGGCTTCCTATGACACCAGGACCATGGCCACAGTTGAGAGAGAAGGTGACGAGGAGTACCAAGGTAAAGCGTTAAAAAGACAGTAAATTGGTAATCCGTTATTAATCCAAGGTATACTGTTAATCCAGTGTGAGGGTGGGGTTTCCCGCAGACACTACAGCTCGCCTTCAGCCCAGGCACTTTCAGCCCAGAGACCTTCAGCCCAGGCACCTTCAGCCCAGAGACCTTCAGCCCAGGCATTTTCAGCCCAGGCACCTTCAGCCCAGGGACCTTCAGCCCAGGCACTTTCAGCCCAGGCACCTTCAGCCTAGGGACCTTCAGCCCAGGCACTTTCAGCCCAGGCACCTTCAGCCTAGGGACCTTCAGCCCAGAGACCTTCAGCCCAGGCACTTTCAGCCCAGGCACCTTCAGCCCAGGGACCTTCAGCCTAGGGAACTTTCAGCCCTGGGACCTTCAGCCCAGGGACCTTCAGCCTATGGAACTTTCAGCCCTGGGACCTTCAGCCCAGGCACCTTCAGCGTGTTGCTTGACTTCTTCTTCATTGATAAATGATAAAAGTGCGGGTTTCAGCCTGAAGGTGAGACCCCCCCGCTGTTTTCCATTCCCATTGTTAATGTAATGAATCTGTCATTACATCAAACTCCTGGGAACATCCTCCTCTTCCTCTTCCTCCTCCTCCTCATCCTCCTCCTCACTGAGCCGTCAGCCAGTCTTTACCTGTTTAAGGAAGTGTTTATCCAACACGACAGGAACAGAGGAGCAAGTGAATAAAGGAGCAAGGGTCTGAGGCGACCACTTGGCATGTTAATGAGGGAAATGCCAAGATGATGAAATGCGTAAATCACTCACGGCTGTGATTTCCTTGGCCTTGTTTTCCCGCCGGGCTGCCAGCTGTATTGCGATCGCGCTTGCCTTCTCGACAGCGAGCTGAAATGCGCGATAAAGGCCCCGTGCTTCGTCAAGGCTTCATAATATTTATTTTCCTGACTGGCACCAGGACCAGCACCAGGAACTATAAAGGCCGTTACATTATATTGTTATATATTTTTTTGTCGCCGTCGGATGGAAAATCCGGCACGGCATTCGCCCCGTTCACGTTTTCGCTGACAGGTGTCACGGAGGAAAAGCCTCACTGTCTTATTAAGATGATTTTCACGGCCATGAACAAAAGGTGTGTGGGGAGACAGCGGGAGTTTCGCGAGGAGGCCTACACCTCCTGGGGGGGGGGCTCGCCCTGGCGGACGGGATTAATGAAATGGCCGGGGTGCCTCCGAGCCTGCGTCAGCTAAACGTGCGGCAAATCAATCAGTCGGTGTAACCGTACGCGGCACGGTGAAGCCATCTGCACCCGCAAGGCTGTAAATAAAACGGAAATCGCTCTCTGTAATTAAAGGAGAGACGACCGCGGCTGGAGGGGATGGGCCCGGAATTAGAGGCGACCGCGGCTGCTGATTCCGAGGTGCGATGCAACCGGGGCAATGAGGTAGCGGTGTGGTGTCCCGAGTCTTCCCTAAGTGCTTATCCCATGGGGGGGTGAGAGCCAGTCTGGAGCAGAGGGACAGGGACACCCTGGACTCAGGCAGATGTCTGCAGAAGCTAAATGAGCAAGAAAAAGACCCCGTAGGTGTGACATGAGCCCCCGCCCCCCTCCCCAAGAGACAGGGGTGCTGCTAGATATTTTCAGCATACATCATATCATAATGAGCCCCCAACCAAGACCAATCCAGTTATGTTCCAGTCTTTCCAAGGCCACCCTGAGGGCTTCTTGGAATCACCCCTCCCCCGCCCTAAGCGTGCCCCTGCCAGAAGGTGGTTGGTTTGAATCCTTCTGCTGCCACTCCTCTAGTATTGAGGCAAAAATATCCAGCTCCGCTCATGAATGATGCAGCGCACAATTATACCAGAAAGCACTGTGTAAAAATGTATCAGTAACGAAGACCACACGTGAAGAGGAATACGATAACATGAAAGGGCAACGGAAGATTAAAACTGCATCCCACTGACAGTGACAACATCGTTCCCTATTGTTTTGGATCCACGCTTACAAAGTTTTAATCGCTACAGCACACTCCAATTACGGGTTTAACCGTAATTAATTATTCCAATTAGCCAGAGTTTGATACAGTATTGTGGAAATAATTGTATTTTAAAATCCATATACTGTAGGAGGAAATTGCATCCTCATTTTATACTGTGAATACAGTACAGAGTAAATGATTATAATTTTTAAAAGTCGCTTTTTTCCAGAGTTGGGGTTTTTACTGCACCCGTTCCTGTACCGATCCTTCACTCTGACATTCTATAATTTTGCGCTTCCTGCAAAAAACGCATATAAGATTGACGTTCATTTTTAATGCAAATGCAAAAACTGTAAAAATGTATTATAATGTAATGACTTTCAGATGAATACCACATGGCACCTCCCCCACCATGTGAAAGGTGGGAATATAAATAATGGCTATTATTTCCAAACTGCTTTGATGGGTATTAAACTTTCAGGAGAGCCACATTATTGGCCTGAAATGGCTATTTAACATGAAGGCCACTGGTCTGCTACTGGCACCCATTAAAGACTCAGTGCTGTCGTATAACTGTACACTAATCCATGATTGACTCTGCAGACTTGTTATAAGGTTATTAACTTATGTGGCTGTCCATTTCATCTTCTAATGATCCATTTCGCTCATACAGGTACAGTGCCACGGAAGCTGCGTTTACTAACGGCTCGGCTCTCTTTAAATATGCCCAGATGGAGCTGGAAGCCTTGATATTTATTTACTTAATACAGCGTTTTTCCCCAAACGAGTATATTTGATCCATAACAGCCTATTTCACGGTGCTGTTCTAGACCCACGCTGTTAATCCAAGCATGGGTCTAGTGAAAAATCTTTTGTCGACGGGGGAAGCTCACCTATGGGCTTAATCGGTTAATCTGTGCGAGCGATATTTGCAAAAGGTACAACGCATCATGGCCCTTCTGGCGGGCATGATAGACGTGCAGAAGCGCTGCAGGCAGTGGCCAATGTGCTCTCCGGAACGCCACAGGATTCCTCGTTTTCCCCCACGGTTTGGCGGAGAGCGCCACTCTCCGTTCCCCTTCCCCTCACCCACGGGAGCGATCCCGCCAGTGTCCCAGGGCAAGGCGGCCTGACGGTGGGGCCTGGCAGGGGGTGCAGTCCTCTGGGGCTTCTGTGGGGCCGCACCCCTCCGCGGCAGCTTCGCACGCAGCCCCAGCCGCCTGGCAGCCTGGCAGGCTTCTTCTGCGACATCGCATGTTTCTTGGCAGCTTAGCGCGGGCTGATTCTGCTCACACTTGTGTGTTTGCACATGTCGCGGGGCTGGATGTGCCGCAAGTGTGGGGTGGGGGGGGCTCGCTTGGCAGTGCAGCTGCTCCCTCCCCAGCCTCGAACCCATAGACCCCTGGGCTCGCAGGCTTTTTTCAGGTTTATTTCCCTGCCACCCCCCTCTATCGCTCCCAAATCTCTCCTAATGGCCACGGAACTGGCACTAAAGGACGGTCTGCGGTGGAACAAACCAGGGGAATGGGGCTGACCTGAAAGACTCGGGTTTGAAAGAGGATTACACTCATATAGGCCCCCGCACGCTTAAAATTCGACTTGAGAATGTGACCCCATCGGCCACCTGACCTGGCGTATGTGCAGCCTTTTTACGTGTCAGGTCTTTCAGTATGGGGGGGGCTGCGAGCCTCTGGTGTAAATAGCTAAGTAGGCAAAGCGCAGAGGTCTTGTTTTTTGTTAAATATTTTAGAAAGGCATTTCAGCAAGATCCATGGAGTCATTTCTAGCACTGCGTGGCAGTAAATGGACCCGATGTGACCCGGACCCACTGAGATAAGGTCCCAGATGCGATGATTATGTTATGATGCCTGGTGTAGGTACACCGAGCACATTACGCGAGCCGGGCTGCCGGCTGAACAAAACTAGATCTGCCGTGCCGTGGAGCACCTCTAGCTAATGGTGCCATACACATTATCTATGTAAAATTAATTACCTTCATGGTGCCACTGGGTTCTTGACCTGGGTCCGAAGTGCAACGGCAGGCCCCGGGCATGTGAAAGGGTCGTGACGGCTGGAATCTGCTCGACTTTGCAGTGCGATCGGCCTCGGGAAGGAGGCGAAGGCAGCAGGGAGGTGGCAGGTGGCCCATGAGGTCAAATTGGGTCAGACACAGGTTTCGACAAGATCGAGGATGTTTAAGCCAGTTAAAGTCGGGCTGCCAAGCATAAACTTCAGAACCACAGATAGTGAGATTAGAGCTGAGAACTTGTTCTTCACTGAGGTCTATGTGAAGGAGCATGTTAATGTGAGACAACAGAATAGACATTCAGACACGTTTCACGTTATTATGATAGCTGAAAGAGCTTAACAAGAGGCATGTGCAAAGACTAAACTACACCCATTATGTGGATTCTATGAATTCCATTGCTCTCAACCTTGTATCTCCTAACTGGAAAGAATCCATTTGTAAGGGTGATTTTGATGCCATTAACCTGTGTACTGGTAGGAATTCTTGCAGAGGAAGTTTCAGCACGTACAGCAACACTAATTAAAAAGTTAAAATCTGACCCTTAATCTCTCTGATTCTCAGCCACTATCAGTCAACATGTGTTCATAACCGATCCTCTTTTAAAAACTCTTTAAACATTTGATTACTAGAGGTTATTAATCAAATAATAGGTCAAAACGTTCACTGGGAATCACTTTGACAGTTTACCTCGTCAGTGTAGCATAACCTGGCCATAGCTGAGCTTTCACAGTCAACCAGAGGCAGAGATATTTCCGATTCAAGAATGCATGTTCTCGAGTCGTTATGGTCACTTCAGTACAATTAACGGGTAATTATTTTATTGTTGAGATGCGGGTCAGTGCTCAGAAGCGCCTTCTGCTTCCTCCATTAGCACAGGCGTGGAGCCGTGGATAAAATTGCGGCGGGAAAATTGACAGACATGGGCGACTATCAGCTTTTTTGAAAAAAGAAGAAAAAAAAAGTAGCGCCCTCAGGAAACCCGAAATATGCTCATTGGTATTCGTGCCACGACCGCCACGGACGTGACCTCTTCAATCGCGAAGCAACGGCATGCAGACGGCACGTGTATGAAGGCAGTGTATTAGTATTAGCACAGCTATGCGCAGAATTAGGTGATACACTGTAATACCTTTATCAAACATCCATCAGATTTCTGCCTGGCATCTCGCTCACACGCAGAGACCCACACACAGCTCTGCGGCGTGGCTGAACTGCAGAGAGACATGTATGGATGAGCACAGGGGTACACACCCACGTTAACAAACAAATGGTCTTTCCTTCTTCAAACTGCCATGCCCACCATCAGGTCCACCAGCCTGGTCCTCACGACGTCCACTGTACCCAACTCTGGACCATAGGCCCTCAGAGAAATCAACTCAACCATTGCTCTTCCATATTCAGCCTTGTCTTTCTGTTAAATGCAACATGAGCACCATGAGTTAGCATTAACATTGGTGGCAGTGTTAGCTTTAGTGCTGGAGTACATGCTAACCTTAGTGTTGGGGTTAATGTTAGCCATAGCACTGGGGTTAATGTTAACCTTAGCAATTAGCCTTAGCATCAGAGATAGTGTTAGCCATAGCACGGGGGTTAATGTTAGCCTTAGCACTTAGCCTTAGCGTCAGAGATAGTGTTAGCCTTAGCGCAGGGGTTAGTGTTAGCTTTAGTGTCAGAATTGGTGTTAGACTTATGGCGCTTTTCCACTGCATAGTACGGCACGACACGGTTCAATACAGCTCACCTTGGTTTGGCTCAGTTCGGCTCGGTTTGCGTTTCGACTGCAGTTTAGTGCCGCTTTAGAGTGGGCAGGATTATTCAC
>JAODKN010000098.1:699622-713897 GCA_026774425.1 Petrocephalus zakoni | reverse complement strand
CCCCACCCCCACTTGATCGGGCTTGCCGCCCGGAAAACAGACCCAGACAAACTTAGGGGCTCTCGCTAACGGGTCCATCTGGGCCGAACGCAAACATTTCGCTTGCGGTTTTCTGCAGCGCCGGCGGATTTCGGCATCTCCTAAACAAAGCCGTGCAGGAGAGACTCGCTGCCTGTGCTGGCCGCCGTCCAAGGCCCATTTTTAACATCCAGCCAACGAAACGTGATTAAAACGGGCTGCCCACTCAGATCCGTACTCCGGATAATTTAAAAACCCCTGCTAATGCCGCGGCCAGGCTAACCTGGTGTATCTTATTCACTGTTACATCGCTGATATGCAGGCCTCCCGAATAAAAGGCGATAAACATGGTAAGATCAGAGTATTCAGCTTGCTTTTTCCCCTGGAGGAGTGCACTGTAGACGCTGTTAGAATGATAAAGCCTCTGCAGCACAGTCAGAATGTGCCTGACCCAGGACGGCCGGGAAATGCATGTCCATACATCCTGTGGGACAGCTATGCACCCGGCATTACACACACAGGCACTCTGACTGGGTCCGCTGACAGACGCAGCCTGCGGTACATGCACAGGCTTTCTGACTGGCTGCACAGATTGGAGCAGTCTGCGTTACACACAGAGGCTCTCTGACCAGCTGCGCAGACTAGAGTGGCCTGCATTACACGCAGAGGCTCTCTGACCAGCTGTGCAGATGGGAGCGGCCTGTGTTACACACAGAGGCTCTCTGACCAGCTGCGCAGACTAGAGCGGCCTGCAATGCACACAGAGGCTCTCTGACCAGCTGCGCAGATGGGAGCGGCCTGTGTTACACGCACAGACTGTCCTGTACCCCTCCCTCCCACCCCACAGAGGGAACTGATTTCACGCCCCAGTCATGGAACTTAGCACTGGCTTCTTGCTGTCGTTTAATTGGCCATTTACTGGGGTTTAACAGAGCGCCCCCTCGATAGGGAGGGTGGCCCCAGGTGAGACTGAGCCCATTGTGAGGGTCTCATCCACACTACTGGGGCTTATTAGCAAGTGCAATAGCCCTGGGACCATTCCTATCGTCGCAGTGGAATAGCCCTGGGACCGTTCCTATCGTCGCAGTGCAATAGCCCTGGGACCGTTCCTATCGTCGCAGTGCAATAGCCCTGGGACCTTTCCTATCGTCGCAGTGCAATAGCCCTGGGACCGTTCCTATCGTCGCAGTGCAATAGCCCTGCTGTTTCTACCCCGTTCTCTTTGTTATTTTCTTGCGTTTTTCTGTCCCTCTTATGACAATGCAGTTAGACTGGCTTCCCGGGAGGGGGGGGGGGCCGATCTGGAGGATGCAGATTAGGTTGCAGTGGAACTCACCTGGTCCGACGACCCGGGGGAAGCAGACGCCAAACAGAAAACAGGTGAGCATTACCACATGGTCTCTGGCTCAGCACTTACTAGCTCTGTCGCATCGCCTCATACTAGGTGTGTTTATTCAGTCAGTATGGTAGATGGGACAGGTCCCGGGAGTTCACCCCCACCCCCGAAATACCACCCCCGCTTCCTTTCAGTCAAGATCAGGGCCAGAACGGGAGACGTGGCATTCCTGGCTGAGTGTGTGTCTTTCCTGGCATGGATTTCCTACATAAAACATGCAACACAATGCAGGGACATGCCAGCATGCGCATTTCTGTTCCCCATAATGAGCTGGACGTGTAAACAGCAGAAACGTCACTGGTATTCGGCCAGCGGACAGCGGTGCGCCTTAACACTACTGAAAACAAGGTCCTGGGGTGTGTTCCATACAAGCCGTAACCCAGAAAATGACTATCATGCTTTTTTTTCTTCATTTAACCCATTTTAATTCTAAAAAATCTGCTGCATATTCCCCGCGTGAGTTGGTAATCCGATTAATTATTGTGCAAAGGCTAGCGGCTGAACCATTAGGGATCTCCCCCAGTTTGCTGTGGATCTTCTACCGAAATAAGGAGATTTTATTCGGCAAGGAGTCTAATCATTATGAACGCGTGCGGCTCGGCCAAACGGCTAAGTGGGTGCATGGGACATATGGTTTTAATTAAAATAAATACAAAATAAGGTGAAACCAAGGCATCACATGGGCAAAAGAAATCAGGAACACAGTGACAAAGGCTTCAAAATGTGCGCCGGTTCCCCAGGACCGTACAAAGGCCCACAGGAAGGGATCCGGCAGTCAGGAAAATGATTGCATTATGCCGCAAAGGACGGGGGGGGCACTTTTTTAATTACCGCCCGCAACTGCCACTGCTGGGGCACAAAGAGCCCCCACAAATGCCCCGTGTTTGGGATCTCTATTTATTAAGGAGGAACTGGAACTGGACTGATTAGCTTTCGGGGGTTGTTGTTTTATTTCAACTGCAGGGGTGACAGAAAGCACATTTAATCTGCTGAATTAGCCTCTGTTTGTACCATGACATAAAAAAAAAAAACAAGTATCTGTCACAGATGTTAAGGATGACGGCCTTTTGATATCTACATTTGTTTCTCCGCTGCTAAATCCACGGATTCTGGCAACCGGTGACCATTTTTCCGCAAGTGTCTGTCACTGGAGGAGGAGGAGGGGCGTTTCTGTCCAGATAAAGCATTTAGGTCATAAGAAAAGCTTACAGGTCAGCAGCAGTTCCAAATTCCCACAGGCGGGGGGGGGGGCTAATATATTTCCTAGCCACACTCTACAAGTTTCAGCATTTTATGAAATTTCCGCACAAAGACAGATGGCTCCCCGATCACCTGAGGCTGAGATCTCCAGGTGCACCAACTCCTGGATACTGACAACCCTGTGCTGATCAAACACGTCAGCTGTTTGTTCTGCGTCCATCCATACTTCAGCTGAAATTCGCTTACAGTTGTGCTTTGGGCCAGCCTCCCCCCGACCCCAGACAAATGCCAAAAGGGTAAGATTATCTGATATTGGGGGGGGAGAGGGTCTTTTTGATGTAGCCAATCATTGTTTGGAACCACTGGATACTTCGCAGAAAGCCGCTCAGGGCACGATGGAGAAGAGGCGGGCCGGGTCACCAGGAGGGTGTGGCCCGGGGGAGTCACCATGGCAACCACACTCACAGTCTGGGCAAGGAACCCCATGCAGATTCCTGGAGGGATTACTACCCAGCTGGAGTAAGCATGGTGGATCATCATTATTGCTTTGGGTTTCCTGAACAAGTAAGGTGTGTGAAAGTTAAAATATTAAGGGAATGCACATCTGACAAGATGCTCAGAAAACAAATGGAAAAATACAGAAAAAGGTGTCAGAAACATGAAGTCATCTTAGCTTAGTTTCAGGGAATGGCTCCGATTGAGGTGGGCCCCTTCGGGCCAAGCAACCATTCTCATGAGAGTCCCGGGTCTAACTGACAGACACCCCTGTCGATTGGCCAACCATACAGCCCCCATCAGGAAGTGATGGCTACAGTCGCCATTGTGCAGCGCATCAGCAGTGTGACCCCAGCGTCACTCAGCCATCCGCACCCTGCCAATAGCTGCAGATAATCATAAAGAAACCCGAAAGCCATCTCATCTATAAAGGCCGTCCCTCATTGGACCTGAATTAAGGCAGATACGGATCTCCCCACGCATAATAGAGTCCTTTCAAATATGGAGTTACTTAGACGACACTCTTCGGCTTGGAACTCAACTTCTACGACTGATTTGAAATTTAATTAAATCTCTATGAGATGGCCAAGGCCCGGGGATAGCAGGAGAGGATGGGGTCTGTAGCCAAGGGTTCGAGACCAGAGATGGCCAGACCGTGCAGATGATTTTAAGAATGATGCTTTGTGGTGTTTTTAATTAACGATGACTGCATATATGTTTTCTTTGCAGCAGTTAAAACAAACCCAGCTAATTAGCTTGCTTTTTTGTTTGGGGTCCCGTTCCGCTTCATTTGACCCATAACATAAATGGACCCCCCAACACACACTCACACACACACACACATAATTCCCGGCTGGAGATGCTAGCATCACGCAACGCTAAACTGACATTACACAGCCTGCGCACCGCGTCATGCCCGGGGCCCGTGGAGGAGACGTGTCACACCTGAGCAATCAGAGGACGGCCGGCGCTTAATGAGCCCGATATCACATCCGACGGGGCCCCTGCGAACGGCCCCTCGCCCCAGCGCCTGGCGCTTAATTAAAGCCCGCCTGCTGGAATAACTCGGGGATTTTTCCGTTACGCTCCGGGTCCGTTCGGCTTCTGCGGCGCCCCGTGTGCGCCAACGCACTGCATAACTTACCGCGGCTGTCTGGAAAAGGCAGATCCCTGCCCCCCACCTCTCCCCCTGCCCCCTAGCTAGAGAGAAAACTGAATGCAGCACCCCGGAGGTGAGAGTTACCAGGCCCTGCCAAATCTCTCTTCAAACAGCCGGCTTTGTGAATGGGTGCACTCGTTAGCTTCGGACAAAGATAAGCAATTAAATGTCTATTCTGCGGAAATAAAAACTGTTCAATATTATCTTTTACTAAATGCCACAGTAGTCTTGAAACAGAAAGCAACAAAAAGTAAGTAATAGCGATAAAATACCATCATCAAATAGAGGCAGCATTACTCAAAATAATGAACGCAGCTGTGGCCAGACTCAGTGGATAAATCAGCCTGTGTTGCGGCAGGCAGGCTGATTAGGTGCAAAGTGACAGCGCGTTTCTTTTATGCGGACCAGGGAGCTAATCGGCTGTCCTTTGCATCGTACCCGTGCCGTTGGTCTGATCAGTGGCATGGTAATAATTTAGCCCGACAGAAAAACTTCTCACTTTAAAACGAGACCTTAACGACCCATTGTCATAAGGCCGGCGTGCGATGCCGACTTTCTGCTCCCAGCGTCATGCTGTGCGAGCCCATTAAGCGTGAGATAGTGTGAACGGACCACCAGGGCGTAAAGCGATCGCAGGGGCTTTTTAATCAGGAGCGAAAATCTCCTGCACGTTTCAACCCAAAAACTTCTGCCCTCTCCATTCACTAATATTCATTTTGCCCTACAACGGGCAGAGCTTGCCGTCAGAGGAGCCCTGAGGAACCCCTAACATCTAACAGCGTAGAATGCAGTAGCTTATTCCTCAGCTAACTGCAATGAGTAAGCTGCTTCCGCTGCCTTGACTTGTCTTTTCCGTGCCGTAAACGGCATTATCTGCTTTGGGATGGCAATTCTCCTCTGTTTTTAGGCTGTACACAATCTGTTTCACTTTCAGGTCAAAATCTCTTCAGGCTACTTAATTGTTCCTTGGAGATCAAGAGATCTATTGTGACCAGCTACATGCAATAGAACCTTCAGGATATGTTGAAATTAATTCCTGTGCTTGACACGCTACCAAAATGCAATTAGAAGGTATTTTAAAGAATACGTGCGCTACTGAACTAATGGTAATGGGTCTTTTGAGTATAAATTTATCTTAATCATAGCTATAGTTAGCACAATCTGTTTTAAATTCCTTTCAGGCAAGCTCCATGGTTTCTGCAAAAGGGTGTAAATAAATTATGTTCAATTTGGCCAAACACTTTTTCGGCACATCCCAAAAACTTTTTTTTTATTTTTCCACTGCCTGTCATGCTGCCCCCTGCGGTGAGATAATCTCTTGTCAACTTGTCCTCTGTCATTATGCTAAATGTGATTTGGATGACTGCTGGTCTCGTCTGGGGTTCATACTGCAAGGATTAAATTTGCCATTATACAAATCCCTCTTTGGTTTTTTTTTTATATAATTTGTTTGGATGTGCTGAAGGGTTTTAAGCTTTGTGCAGCCTAGTAGCCATGTTGGATCTTGCGTTTTGATCACGCGCTAAATGCTAACTGCTAATCTTGTCTTCCATACAATTTCCATACAATCTGAATAGCATTTCCTGTTCAGGTTAAATAGTAACATTCTTCCATATTAGGAATTAGTTTGACTTTATTTCAATTATTTCCTGCTTGTTAGGGTATAGATATAGTGAGCATTATATTTGTATGGCATATTCTGGGCTCCCACACGCGTCACCGCTGACAGGCTGGTGAGAGAGACGGGGAGCCTCCCCAGTCATTAAGGATTCGGGTTTTAACTGAAAATCCTCAGGTGACTCAGCTGCTACTCATTCACGGCGTCATCTTCAGCCATCACGCAGCGCAAGCGACCTGCAGGCGCATCGCACAAGGCCGACACAGCTAATTTGCAGGCTGTGAAATGCGAGCCGACGTCACGTCATCATTGCGAATGTGCGCATTGGAGCTCGCCAGAAATGAGGCCGTCGCCAGAATATCCCAACGCTGTTAATTAAATTTTTGGAAATGCACCCCACTGCATTATGGGAGTTCTTGAGCCACGTGCATAATGAATGGTGATGTGCATTCAAACGACTGAAGAATTACATTTGATTGGACCTGGACACAACCGTAATTGAGTCTTAACTGGCAAGTTATTCCTCCCGCCTCGCACTGCTCTGCGAGTCCACCCGAGCTTTTGAGGCATAGAGAGCTGTTAGCAGTGAAATCTGAGTTGAATTTAATCAGCGAGCGGAATGACCTCTCTCCATTTCATAACAAACCTCTAGTAGGCTCACATTTAGAGAGACAGATTAGAAGAAGACAGTATGGAAATGTCACTTCATTAAAACATGCTTGTGAACTAAGTATAGATGCAGAGAAACATAGCTGTACTGCTCATCGCAGTGCGTGGCCTTTGTGAAATTAGCTTCCGGACAATTTCTGCACATGCAAACCCAGGCGAGAGAGCAGCACGGATAAGCACAGTTCATCCAGAGAAACCCCATCTGCTCCGGTGATGCTATATGAGCTTAGATGATGCTTAGACTTCTATCAGCTATGCTTCATCACTGTATAACAGAGATCTCAAATCCATCCATCTATCTGTCCATGCATGCACCATCCATCCGTCTTCCATAGTCTCTCACCCAGCCTCTAAATATCTTCGCCATACCCCAGGAATCATCTTGAACACCCAGGTCCCAAATCTCAAAGCAGATCTCATGTTTTTTTATTGCCTCTTAATTACTTGATTCTAACAATCTTACTCGACTGGAACTGTGAATTTTTGCAGACACTTTTCCTTATGGCAGTGAGCATGTGTATACCGCAGCCATAGAGAACTTTATTCGTAACTTTATACGCACAGATAGCTCAATACGTAGCGTAGCTAATTTCAGGCCTTCATAGTAATGGCATGTAGATAAAACTGAACCAATTAAGCGAGAGGGCTGTCAGTGAAAGGCGGCTTATCGATGACCTTCCTGCAGGAGCCCTGCCTCTTCCCTTTCCCTGGCCAGTGTGTCACTCCCGCGCCGCAAATGGTGGTCATTTACCTTCCCGTGTCCATGGACTAAAGCGTGTGGGAAAATGTGAAATCGGTGGGTTTTATTTGTCACATACACAGTTGCTCGTGCCTGTGTGAGTGAATGGTGTGTGAATGTGCCCTGCGATGGGCTGGCACCCCATCCTGGGTTGTTCCCTGCCTTGCATCTGCCTCCAGGATAGGCTCCGGACCCCTCTGCGACCCTGAATATGAACAAGCAGTTTCAGAAAATGGATGGGTGGATGGATGGACAGTTAAACTCAGCAGAATGTGCTGCGAAATGCTTGGTTGCCTAGCTCCAAGACTGTAAAACATCGGATATAAATATAATGAGACACAACTTGAAACAAGATAATAAAAATCACACAATAATCATAAATATCTATAAATAGTGCACAATTTTCAGTGATGTGACAGTTGGTTGTGGTACTCCTATGCCTGGTGGTAACTTCAAACACTTTTTACAGGCTCTGAAGTCCAGATTTTGTGTGGAAAGTATCAAATGTGGCCAGTGATTCATACCCCAGCAAGACAGGGCATGGTAATGTGACCCAGCGCAAGATCATGTGACCACACTGAGAACTACATTCTGTTACTTAAGTAGCATTATTTATCTAAGAGACCAGACTCTGCACTGGAGTCCACTTGTGGATGGAAGCATCTGCTCATTAAAATGTCTGTTTTTAGGATGTGTCCCAAATGCTAATTTCAGTGTGGAGTAATCATTTAATACCAGCCAATGACTCCATGACTAATTATAAATATATTCAGAGAGAGGGTTGCCAGGGGTTACCGACATTCCCCTGCGAGCTGTGCCTAAAGACCGCCCTTAAGAGTGGCCCTCATGCTGATCTGCAGTCTTGTTCTTCCTGAAATCAGTCGGCAATAGTATGATTGTGTTCTGCGCCAGCTTGTCTCCTCTGTGACATGCAGTGCCCCCCCCCCTCCACCATAAATATGTGGCTTTGATCCATTTCAAACCCGCCCAGCCGCCCGTCTGCTCTGGTTCCACGTAAACGGATAAACCCGGAACCCCAAAATCTACAAATGGGGTGAATCACCCTGAAAGGATCACGCATTCACCCCTGTGTAATCACTGCGGCCACTGAGAGGAGATGTTTTGGTCTTATAACTGTCATTAAAAAGTCATTATGGCATAACAATGTTGTTTTATGAAATGAAAATGTTTCCCTTTTCCGTTTTGGAACTGCTCGGTTTTGAATCCGACACATTTTTTTGTTAGTGGTGCAGAGATTTGACTCAATGTGGTTCAAAGGCTTATTTCTGTTTTTAAGGAATTTGCTGATTATGCCTGTGCGATTTATGTGGCATGCACGGCACTAAAACAACGTGCCAACTCACCAATAGTTTCTCAACTGATCAGCCGATAACTATCAATGGGTGACCGAGGCTGATCCCGGGAGACCGCCCGACCGCTGGCTGCGTCACATGGTGGAGGAGAGCTCTCCAAACGCTGACTTCCGTCTGACCAGAGCGACTGCCGCCTGCAGACTCCGGTCTCTAAAGTCGGTCCTCTTAACAACAGCCGGCGTGGCACAAGCAGCCAGAAAACGCTGCTCTTGTTTTTTCGGCTCTCACACAGACCCCCCCGATCACTTCTTTATTACGACCTTGATTTAAGGGCTGAGTGTGACCCCTTCCTCCATGTCCTGTACCTACGGGAAATTTGCCGTGATCAGATTCCTAGGCTTGAGAAGATGAGTGTGCTTTCTGGTGAGTGATGTTAATAGAGCCAGAACTTTTACGACGATCATTATTGGTTTGGGGATTTCACTACGAAAAGAGGCAGAAAAATGTGACTGTTGCAAGCCAGGCATGACATTAGTGCCAGAAGATCAGAAGGAGGGGGGTTGGACTGTGGGGTCTTGAGAGCCCCCGATCTGAGCGGCATACAGTTGGATGGGGGGGCTTTGGCAGCTGAGCGACTTAATATTTTCATGATCAGCGTTTTTTATTTTTTTAGACAGCGAGCTGTTTAGCTGACACTCTGTTTATGCAAAGAATTCAGGCTCAGAACCAGCCCAACGGTACTGGGGGACCCCCCCAGCCGGACTTGAACCAGCCGCATTCTGTCTCGAACCCCCCCCCGCCCCCACGCACCTTTCTGCTGCTGCACATTGTTCTTTTATGCAAATGCAGCATGTTTCTGTACGGGACCAGCAAGCGGGTAACATGGAGCAGTGCTGCCGCCGGCGTGGGGCTTAGTCGCAGCGCTTTGTGCAGTTAGCCTACCGCGACCGGCTAGCATGCCGATAGACGACTTCCCAACAGTGAGGCGGGAAACTGTCACTGTCACAGCGGTGACCAGAACGCAAAGCATGTTTTAATCAAAGCACCTTAGGGCCGTCCGTTCCAATGATGAGGCTTCAGATCCCACAGTGGGTGGGACTACCATGAGCTGTCAATCACTGTGTGGCTTAACCCAATGGGAATCCATGAGGCAACCAATGGAAAGTGGGTTAAACCACTTGGAGTCTGGCAGCATGGTAATCCCATCATCCATGTTCCACCATCTCTGCTTGCCCATTGTTAATCTGTTACTTTATAATGTGAATGGAATTCTGTTTGTGGAGTGTGGGAGAATTTCGGAGAGGGAAATCTAATTGGTCAGTAGCTGCTGTCAATCATCATCTATTACCACTGACCAAAAAGTTGGGGCAAAACATTTTCAAATCAGTTAAAGATATAACAAAAGGATTCTGGAAAAATAAGATTTATCATAGAAAAGAATTATCCACAGCACATATTTCTGCATATATTTTTGATGTAGGACATGGAGTCTGAAGTGGAAATGAATATCTTATGCTCCCAATTTCATACTTTCAGTATTCTTGCCACTGATGTGTTGCCAGCACCTGGCAGTTTATATCGTGGGGCTGGAAGCATACACCCCCCCCACCCGCCCGGGTGTCACGCCTCAGAAGCGACTGTGTCAGAAGGATTTCAGCGCGAAACAGCGGCACATTTGAACATATCCTCGCGTAGAGCAGGCGGGTAGGGGGCGAGCAGCGGGAGCCGCGTATGTCTGAGAGGAGCAATCGCCAATGATGAACGGCGTTTTGTCCTTTTAGGAGCTTTGGTGAATCGCCTGGACATCGCGTTTATTCATCTTAATGGTAAGTGCTTCGGCCTATGGTCTGGGCACTCCTTCACGCAGCATTCACTTCAGTTCTCGTTCGACTGCCAGCTACATGTTAGCGTCCTACTACCGTTAGGCCCCCTCTATTTGTTAGCGGCCCGCTACATGTTAGCGTCCTACTACCGTTAGGCCCCCTCTATTTGTTAGTGGCCCGCTACATGTTAGCGTCCTACTACCGTTAGGCCCCCTCTATTTGTTAGCGGCCCGCTACATGTTAGTGTCCTACTACCATTAGGCCCCCTCTATTTGTTAGTGGCCCGCTACCATTAGCACACCGCTACCTGTTAGCTCCTTGCTGCCATTAGCACCCCGCTACCGTTAGGCCCCCTCTATTTGTTAGCAGCCCACTACCACTAGCACACTGCTACCTGTTAGCTCCTCGTTGCCATTAGCACCCCGCTACCATTAGGCCCCCTCTATTTGTTAGCAGCCCACTACCATTAGCACACTGCTACCTGTTAGCTCCTCGTTGCCATTAGCACCCCGCTACCGTTAGGCCCCCTCTATTTGTTAGCAGCCCACTACCATTAGCACACTGCTACCTGTTAGCTCCTCGCTGCCATTAGCACCCCGCTACCGTTAGGCCCCCTCTATTTGTTAGCATCCTGCTACCATTAGCACACCGCTACCTGTTAGCACCCCACGCCCAGCTCCCCTTGACCTTCCTCTAATTGAGGTCAGCGAGTCAGATGAGCAGTTTGTCAGGGGTCGCCGGACACCATTCTCATTACTGCTGCTGGAGGAGGCTGGGCTCTAAGCCATCCCCAGCGGGAAAGTGGGCCCACGGTTCTCCTAGAGCACCGTCCATCAGCGCATGTGCCAGCACTCCTGGGAAATAACATCCAAATAAGACTCACCGCATCAAGCCCGTCTGTAGGCTCCGCCAGCTTCACTGAGGATGCCGTTTACAGCAGAATGGAGATTCATAAAAAAATATTATATTAACTACTGTGGCGCATTGGGTAGCATAGCGGCTTAGTGGACAGCAGGGACCGGCTGTTGGACCCTTGAGCCAGGCGCTTACCCTGAATTGCATCAGTAAAAAATATCTGGTTGTGCGAATGAATAAGTATGAGACACACAGCTTACTTTAGCAGCCAAAAAGCATTAAAAGCGCACTGAAGTTTTTTAGCTGATTGCTAATATTGCACTAATGAACGCACACTTCTTACGCACACAAACATTATATTTATTTAGCAGATACTTTTATCCAAAGCAAAATATAATTTAGAAGGCAGAGTGAGACAATCCTTGGAGCAACTGCGAGTTACGGGCCCTCAGCGGGTTGCTCAATGGCCCGATGATGACATCACACTGCCGATCGTGGGTCTCGCCGGCATTAAATCTAAGGGGGACACGTCCCTCTCACATTTCATAATCATTCATTTGGACCCCCCCCCACATTTAACATAAAATATTTGTTCACCCCGCCAGTGTGTCCCCCCCCCGACATTCAAAATGCTTCTAACGCCCCTGCTGCCGATCCTGGGATATGAGCTAGCGACCCTTCGATCAGAAGCACAGTGTCCTAATCCAGTCATATTCCACCCATATAAAAGCAAAGTACTATTCCGAGAGAGCGGATCCCTCAACCCTGAGGTGCTGTAGTGAAGCTGCCCCCATGTTGGCCATATAATTTTATGGCATTTGCGGTGAAGATGGTGGCTGTACATAAGTGTAAACTAGGCTGCTTGAGGAAGGGAAGGCACTCTCAAAACCCCGACCCCCCAAATGGGCCCACAGCCCTCTGCCCTGGCCACCTGGGTTTAGGTCCAAACCTGCCATTCACAGCAGGCTTCATGAAGAGCAGCGCAAAGCTGCAGCTAGCTGAAGTATCAACTCTGCATAATAAAACATGGAATTATTACTGAAATAGATCGAAATTAAACAAGGTTCAATTTACTGAAGCATTTTTGGGCAAATAATATGCCATGAAATCTAAATATATTGACAACTCTGAGGGAAGGTGGTAATGTGTATGCAAAATGCCAGCCACTCTCTCCGAAACTGAAATTATAATTCATTCCTAATGCATTTTAAGGGTCATCTCGACAGAGAGTGATAAAAGCCTCCATTAGCTGATGTCCATATATTAATTCCTCTGTTCTGAAATCCTACTAAACACCACATCCTTCCACGTCTCTTAACCACTCATTCAGAGGACATTGGGGGTCTGGAACCTATCCCGGGAGGCACAGGGCAGGAGGCAGGCGAGACCCTGAGTGGGATACCAGTTTAGCTTTGAGCAGAAAAGCACACATTTAGAGATATGATTCAGTGAAACTGCACATCTCAGGCCTCCACATATGCAGGACTGGAACCCAGAACCCTGGACATGTGAGGACACCATGCTTTCTTAGAATCATATTAACAAGATTTTAAATGATCAGCTCCTGTGGCTCAACAAGTCGTGCATTACACTCTCTTTTTGAAGGTTGTGGTTCAAATCCCATAGACCATGCATAAATTATAACCCATCCCTCTACTGTAAGTCTCCTTGGATTAAAGTACTAGATAATTGGCCGTAAACAATAAATCTCTGTGGTGTCATGTCTCTTGGATCTCGAGCGTGTTCCTATCTGCTACCTAGCCGCTCTGAAAGCACGCTGCTTTTGCTCCACTAACGTTATCCTGGCTGCGCGGACGTGACTGTCTTCCTCCGTTTCTCCATCATGCTGTCCGTAAGCTACATGCCGTGGGTGAAGAGTGAGCAGACTGTTTGCACTCCCGCGCCTCCGGGCAATTCTCGCACGTACTTTCAGGTTAGGTGTCAGGGACAGGCAGATCATTCCGGCAACTCGATATGTCAGCGTTATGCACCCGGCAGAATCAGGCCACGGGAAACGAGACGGGACACATTATTAACAGTTCCCTCTCCAGGTTTCGGGGTAACATGGGGAGCTGGGGGTCAGGATGGGGTGAGGGGGTCAGCGAGTTTTTGGGAGTTCTTTAATATGTCTGTTTAAAGTTTTATTTGGATCCCTGCACGGTTTTATTTTGCTGAGCGCCTGACAGCTTTCGGCTGTGATTCTCAGCTGTCTGTCCAATTTTTATGCTAATGAACTAAAGCTGCTATCAGTTTTCATTTTCGAAACATTACGGGTTTGCCGAACGGTACCACTGCCGAAAAGATATAAATAATGAATCAAAGGCACGGAAGCACGGCGTCAGCTTGACTGAACGGGACCAGGGAGTCCCCCCCCCCGCCCCCCTGCGAACGTGTCGGACTGTGATAATGAACGATGGCGGCTCCTCGCGGTCGCCCATCAGCCGGCGGGCAGGTGGATGCATCGACAGGGTGACAGGGGCGTGTGACAGCGCGCTCGCTGGTGGGGGAGAGCCTCGCCGTTCGTGGCTACAGCTCTGACAGGCCGCCCTGTCCGCGGTGAGCCAGCCGGTGCTCTGGCTTGATTGAATTGGGGCCCCGCAAATCGATCCAAGGACAGGTTCCTGTCAGAGTCTTGTTAGGGGAGCGAGAAGCTTGTCAGGAGCTGGAAGGTGAGTGATGGAGGCGTGAGCCATGCGTGTGCTTTTTTAGAAATTAACACCCACATGCCTAATCTGCTAGACCCAAACTCCTAGTCTAACAGCCATATTACACACTGCAACTCTGTGAAAGTCCTAATCTAACAGCCATATTACACACTGCAACTCTATGAAACTCCTAATCTAACAGCCATATTACACACTGCGACTCTATGAAACTCCTAATCTAACAGCCATATTACACACTGTGACTCTGTGAAACTCCTAATCTAACAGCCATATTACACACTGTGACTCTGTGAAACTCCTAATCTAACAGCCATATTACACACT
>JAODKN010000098.1:671120-681226 GCA_026774425.1 Petrocephalus zakoni | reverse complement strand
CCGCCCCCCCGCCCCCCGCACCCCCCCCGGGCCCCCCCCCCCCCCCGCTCCCGCCTCACCCCGCCCCCCCCCCCCCCCCCCGCCCCCCCCCGGGGGCGGCGGGGGCGCCCCGGGGTGGGGCCAGCTCACGGGGCGGAGTCATATGACCGCAGATACCATTGATGATTGGCCTACGTGCCGTCCATTTGTGTCTAGGTTTCCCAGAATCCTCGGTGTGGCTCCCTGACCACCAGCCGTGTTTCTCCCATCATTTCAGCCGCGATTTAATTACAGTCACATGCCTCTTACCTATAAATCTATGTCCACGATAATATCACCCATAATTCATCTACAGAAGGCTTTGGATAAGCAATTAAATTAGAATTTAATGTGGTAATTCTGCAGACATTGACGACGCCTGAGAGTGTGACAGAGGCTGACATTGCCAGCGGTCCACCGTAATTAGCCTTAGCCCATGCCGGGGGTGGGGGGATGGTTGGGGGGTGCTGTCTCTGGTTCTGATCTGGCCTTGGGCTACAACAGTCCTAAACAGATAGCGCCTGCCCTACTGTGTGGCTCAGTGGGTTAGGGACCTGTAGCGACCTCAGTGGGTTAGGGAGCTGTAGCGACCTCAGTGGGTTAGGGACCTGTAGGGACCTCAGTAGGTTAGGTACCTGAAGGGACCTCAGTGGGTTAGGGAGCTGTAAGGACCTCAGTGGGTTAGGGACCTGTAGGGACCTCAGTAGGTTAGGGACCTGTAGGTACCTCAGTGGATTAGGGACCTGTAGGGACCTCAGTGGGTTAGGGAGCTGTAGCGACCTCAGTGGGTTAGGGACCTGTAGGGACCTCAGTGGGTTAGGGAGCTGTAGGGACCTCAGTGGATTAGGGACCTGTAGGGACCTCAGTGGGATTTCAGGGAGAGTAATGTTACCACTGGACCCCTGAGCAATGCTCCCAGCCTCTGTCTATAAGGACTGGCTTCTGTTTTCTTGAAAATGTTTATCTCTTAGGATAAAAGTGTCTGATAAATAAATGCAGGTAAGTGTAAATCCCAGGCCCATAAACGGCACCAAACTAAAATAAAGTCCAGTACATTCAGGCAGAAAAGTGTCCTAAGTTGTGAGTTATCCAGTTTCAGCTCCTGAAGGAAGCCTCTGGACATCGAGGCCTGTGTTCACACCCAGAACATCAAAGCTCCTCGTTCACTGGGAGTCAAAAAAAAACTTTTCGTTCCGACTCATGAGTATTGAAGCTTATTTCTGCCTGTGATGCTAGCTGCCGCTGCGCGAGCTGCTGGCTGCCATCCAGGGCCGCTTCTCGGGCCCGACCCAGACGGGAGAATGCTAATTTTACCTTTGTATTACATCTCACCTGCCTCTCGACATCACACCGAGAAGGCCACCTGTTTTTTATAAAAGGCTGTCCGCCACCACAAGAAACTTTCATAAATAAATATGTGCAGTCATGGAGACAAAGGCAGCTTTGGAAAGGCAGGGAGACGGCACCACTAAAAGCGAGGGTCTGGCAAGCTCATCTGGGGTGGCTGTTCCCCAGAAGGAGACCGTGAGGTTTTTAAAATTTTTATTTAACACTGGAGATATTTAGGGGGGGCGTGAGGCTGCGATGTTTCGGGTGAGTGGAAATGAATTTCGGAGTAAGAGCGCCTGCCGGGGATGTTAATTTGGCCGAGGAGGAGTGGGCATGGCTGGGCGTAGGGGGTAGGCTCTTATTCTTACACACGCACGCACATACACACGCACAACAAGGCGATCACACTTGGCACACCAATCTTCACGTGCTAGAATCTACCCCCAGGTGGCTTTTACCAAATCCATTCAAGTGTTAAATGCTTACAAACAAAAATAATTTAGTGTAATACATAAAGACAGGGGTGCCCCCCCCCACACACACGCACACACAGGCATGCCCATACAGATTTAGATGCAAGAAGCATGTGACTTCCTAAAATTCCAGAAGGTTCCAGATGTACAGACTTATAGCTTCCCTAATCCACTTTGGATTAGGCTGCCAGGCCACAAGCTCTCTCTGCTTTTACATAGATTCAGCCTGACATTTTACAGAGCTTAAACTCACGACCTGCGTATTTAAAAAGGGGTTCGGGTTGGTGGTTAAGGCACAACACTTAGAGTCTTAGGGACAGGCATCTTATCATGCTCTGAGCTAAGCGCTAACGGGCATGCCCGTGCCGTGTGAGAGTCCAGCCTGAGCCTCAGTTTGGGCTTCTGTCTTCCAGGAGGTCTGAAATCCAGTGGCTGACTGTTTTTCTGGCCACGTTTGAGACACACGTGAGGAAACTGAAATGTGCTCCACGATGACAATGACATCCCTCTGGTCAGCTCCTGTACCAAACCGGCAGCCATATTGGCTGGCTTCTGCCGCGATGATGCTTTATCGCCAAGTTTAAACCTTTATGACAGGCTGACGTACTTTCCCCGGCCTGGCAAATGCACATTTATTTGCCCTGATCCCGTAATCTAACTGACTCCGGATATTAATGAGTTTCTGAATGGTTTGTTTTGTTGCCCGTTTCCTTCATGAAAGATATTATTCTTCCTGATCATTCGGTAACATAATTATCTTATTTTAGGTTGTGTTGTGTGTGAGCCTTGAAATTAAGAACCAAAAATGAAGCCTAATTCAGTTTATTATAAGAAAAAAAAAGCGTTTTGGTCGCATACGGCCATAAGACATTTTGATTAGCTGATCGATGATAACTGTATGGTCGCCATGTTCAGCTCTGCCTGAGGCTTCGAGTGATAAATGATCTCATTAGACATTAAGTTGATTTTGAATGAGGAGGGCCTTTAACTGCTCAAGCCTGGGCAGAAATTCTCTGATAGCAGGGTTTGTGTGGAGCCAGCACCTGATATCCAGGATATGAACCTGTGGCTTGGAACCCTGGGAATCTCCCTCTTATTACCCACGTGCCATTTGGTGGGAATGCGAGGAATCGCAGTGGAGGAGCACACCATCCCCATCGCAGGACAAGCCACACGGCCCCCCGAACGTGGGCCCCATTTATCCGACAGCAAAACAGCCCCATGGTTTAAATCACCTGAGGGAAGGAGAAGCCATTTCTTTTCTGCACTTGGAATCCAGCCCCGGTAAATGTTTACAAACTCCTCTGAAAGAATGAGACGCACAGCAAAGCCGCCAGTCAGCACCTCCTCGGGGGGGCTCTCTAAGCATCCTGCCTCTGCCCCGTTTGTCATGTTGGGACAGACCCCAAGCCTTTAGAGCGTACAGGCCGACCTTCCTGGGGAAGTGAGCCATTTCTGCCTGTCGGAATGCCCCATACCCAGGTCTGTGCAGATCGTGCCGTTCCCAGACGATCGATAGCCGTTATCGCAGGAAGGGTGTGATACATGCATTTTATGCACTTTCAGTTCTGCATACACTTCTAATTCTTGGCCATGGTGAAAGATGAGGTATAACGGGCAAAAAGGAGGGCAGCCTGCGGTGATCAGAATAAGCAACGCCACAGACGCCCCATGGGGGTCTTTCCTGGCAAAGTAGCCAGGACCCT
Source organism: Petrocephalus zakoni (assembly GCA_026774425.1). Lineage (NCBI taxonomy): Eukaryota > Metazoa > Chordata > Actinopteri > Osteoglossiformes > Mormyridae > Petrocephalus > Petrocephalus zakoni. The sequence continues at coordinate 677,700 of JAODKN010000098.1, read as the reverse complement.
GATGCAAGAAGCTCATCTCTGGAAAACAGTCAATCCGCAGGCAGACCACAGTGCTGCTAGCTCAGCCGGGATTGATTGGTGCTGGGCGTCGCGTTGAGGGTGATTAAGGCTCGCCATTTGCGCTGTTTAAACCGTATCGGCTTTTCAGACCCCCCCTGTTTTCGGGATGTACTTACCCGGTTGCGTGTATGCAGCGCTGAACTGCAGCCATGCCGCGCCAGCACCCAGGGGCATGCCCACCTTCCCTCCAGCCAATCAGCATCAGGGTAGCATCCGCATCGACTCGCCACCCTCTTAACCCTCTCCCTGATTCGCCGGCTCGGGGGCCTTCCTCGATGCTGATTCGTTGCAGCTCTTCAGGACTGCATCGTATCAAATATTTAGCGAAATCCCCTACACATCATCTTCTACGCTTACATTGCATATGGCATACATTAGTCAAGAAAATAAAGAAATACGTACAATGAAAGGAGGAAAATCCACCCCCCCAAATATTTAATAACAATTAATATCAAGTACCCTTGTCTTTCCATCCCAAAATATTGTCTAAAATGATCACTATAAATGGCGTAGATTTGTTGTCCTGTTTACGATCCCCCTGGCCCCGCCCACAGCAATCACAACCTAAGGAGCTTTACTTAGCGGCCTTGGACGCAGTGGCTGGGCCCACGCACACCTCAGACGCAGTGGCTGGGCCCACGCGCGCCTCGGACGCAGTGGCTGGGCCCACGCACGCCTCGGACGCAGTGGCTCGGCCCGCGCACGCCACCGCGCTTCTCATCTGCGGGAAACCAGGCCGACCGGCTCACCAAGCCGCATCCTATTGTCATCTTTGGTACAAAATAAAAAATACAAACTTCTTTTCCTCCCGGCTGCATCTAATCTAATTAATTAGCAGCCCGTTAGCAGGGGGCCGTGCCGATTGGTGACGCAGGATGCCGCCGGGCCGGATTAAGCAGCCATCACTCTCTGCTTTCTTATTTTTATCCTTCATCTTTTTGCGTTAATAAAGCTGCCGACGTCTCCAGTCTGCCCCCGTCCACCTGGCGCCCAGTCGCCTGTGACCCCCCCCCCCCACTTCCTGTCGGTTACCTTAATGCTGCAGACTATGGCTCGGTAATCACTGCTACTCACAAAGTAATCTGCTCTTTAACGTGATGGAAAGGACAGTTAAAGTGTCCGACGAGCCTGCCCCCCCTCTCTTAGCCGGGGCCGGACCCCGGCCACAGACATGAGCCGCCTGGCCTGGCCTGGCCTGAGTGGGTCCTGACTCATAGGTACTGCTCTTTAATCCACACCCCAGCTCTGCTCTGTGGATCCGCTGGTGTGTATGATGCGTGGGGGGGGAGTGGGTGACAGGGCGTCCGAAATAGAGCAATGTTTATTTAGTTGGGGCAAATTTAATAACCATGCTTTTATAGGCCGTTCACGGGTCCTCTGTGCCTCAGCAGCGGTCAATTTTAATGCATTTGTGCAGAAAACGAGGGAAGGGGTGATTCAATTAGCTGCGAGCTAGCATAGCGTAGCATACCGTGACAGGGGGGGCTTTGTGTACAGGGCAGTGATGGGGGGGGGGGTGACGAGGCAATGGCCATAACCGCAGACTGCCTATGGCCTCTGAGCGATGGCTGATTTTCACCCCTAGGGAGCGCGCCACAGTTGGACCAGCTCGGCGGTAGTCTGACCCTTTCCGGCCTGCCCGGCGACTCTGTTGGGAACAGGAAATGCAGAGCTCTGTACCCCTCAGAAGCATGAATGGCTCGTCCTGCTGATTTCCCCCTCACCTCCCCTCTGACTTTTCCCGGATCGCTTCCCAGTTTGGTCACAGTGAACATTTTAAGTAGTTTGGGAGACGCCTTCGTCCTGCACAGCCTCTCTCAGCACAGACTGGATGCCTTCCCAGGTGGATTCAAGCTGACGTCCCGTCAAAGGAGGCCCTGCCTCATGTGCTGTGCTTCCAGGCAGCCCTGCACTGGTTAAGCAGATTGGATGGATGGATGGATGGATGGATGGATGGATGGACCTCAAGTGACGAGGTAGATTTATAGTATCTGAAGCAGCACAATAGGTCACCACCAAGCTAATTGCTTCATATCCCAAAATCAGTTTATGCAGCATAAAGTAACATGCATATAAGAATCTGGACAGGTTAGTGCAAGATCAGTGATGAAAGAGGGAGTGCATGGATGTAAGTATATGGGCTTGGTATATGAGCGCGATTAATCCGAGAAAACGGGACTCTGGCCCATTGAAGTCACATTAACCGAATATGTCATTATGTCAACATACTAATGAACAGCTGCTAATGAATTTTAAAAGTCTTTGAGAAAAACTTCAATTCATAACACAGCAGAAGAGTACAACTGCCTCTCTGAAGTCATAGAACTGATATGTAACTAACCAAATGAAATAAATATAATGTAGTGTAGCGAGTGATGTATATATTAATGGCTGGGTGCTAACTGATAGGCTCTGTGCCACGTGATGGGGGGGTGCCCACGCCGCGTGATTAGCCGCTCCTTAGGATACCCTCACCTGCTATCGCCATCCCAGTCCCTCTCCGCTCATCGTGGTCCAGCTGCGTCCATCAGCGCCCCCGGCACCACCATGCCGATGGAGAGCCCCCCCCCCCCAAGGTGTGCTCTACCGAAAGTGTTCCTGGTGTCATGATGGGGAATCTTCTCGATCTGAGTCTAGGAAAAACTTATCCCTTTTGTTATCATGCTTTAAATGACTTCCGGCCCGTGGCATCACTGGCAATCTGTTTATTTCCTCTCTTTTTTGGGGGGGCAGGGGGCGAATCTCCGGCCTACACTGAGGAGCATTAATGGGAGGGATCTGAGGGCTGACATCGAGTCATTAACTGCGTTGTTAAGTCGGTCGCACTGGGGACTGGTGGGGGGACAGGGGGGGCTAGACCAGCTTTTCCCGGAGCCCCCACAGATGATCTGACAAACTCCGGTGTGTCCAGCTGCATAGAAGCCGCCAAGAGCAGGAAGCCAGGAAAAAGCCAAAATACACGGGACGGGACAGCTAATCGCCCTCCTGACAGACCCCCTGCCTGCTGACAAGGGCGAGCCAGCCGATCGGGACGGGGAAACGGCAGGAGTGGCTCCTTCAGAGGCCTCAAATTATTCACCAAGGGGGGCAGGGGACCTGAAGCAAGAGACAGTCTGAAAACCTGACACTCCCTCGTAACGCGTGTAGAGTCACACAGACACCCTCAGACAAGCCTAAGATGGCTTGCTCACCCAAAACCCCGCCCCTCTGACACGGACCCCCCCCCCCTCCACCCCCAGGAAATCACTCCACTGTGGGGGGGTCCCATGGAAACTGGAAGCTCGAGCCAGGAAGAGAATGGTTGATTAAATAACTCCCCTGATTAATTAACTTCCTGAGAAGGCTGGTTGGAGCAAAGCACAATGGGAACTTGCAGATGTACACATGCAACACAGCAGCACATTCATGCATGACACGCTCCAAACACAGATAAACATGCAGCATGGCAGCACATGTGCACACAACGCGGCCCTAGCACACAGCACTGCAGGCCTTGGACGTGCTCCTCTGCCAGCCTTCCTGCCTCTCCTGCTCTCTCTGTTGTTCACTTTAATCAGCCAGCAGCCGACAGGTATGAGACCAGCTGACCCATTTAAAGAGGCTGTTGATCCAGCCGGGTCCTCGGATAGAAACACCTGATACATTTGCAAACAGGAGCTACTCGCATTCAGCCAAGGACGGGGGAGTAAACACTCAAAGGGGCTACACTCTGGATTCAGAGGCACATCACCACTGTCTGTGCCCATCAGAACCTGCAGCGTCTCCAAGCTGCCTGTCTGTATGAGAGAGTGAGAGTGAAAGATCACCATGAATGCCAATTATCTGCATTGTGGCTCTGCCCTTGGCATGCCATTGGCTGGCTCCTCCCTCCAATGCACTATTGCCTGGCTCCTCCCTCCAATGCACTATTGCCCGTCTCCTCCCTCCGATGCACTATTGCCTGGCTCTGCCCTCCAATGCACTATTGCCCATCTCCTCCCTCCGATGCACTATTGCCTGGCTCCACCCTCCGATGCACTATTGACCATCTCCTCCCTCCGATGCACTATTGCCTGGCTCGCCACCCCCCCCCTCCCAACATACCCCAGTGCTCTGCAGCTCGACTCCTCTCACAGACACAACAAAACGGAGACAAGGGCTAAACAGGTCACAGGCTCTTATCTTTGTCCCAGAAAAAGTGCCGCTGTTCCCCTCATGTGGCACCTGGAGCGACATCCCAGCCAGAGAACGAGCCCAGAACCCCTGCATGCCACACAGCGTGTGTCTAATAAAGCTCTTCACCTTTACCACTGAAACAGAGCAGCTTTCCAAAACCGCCACCATCTCTGTCACGCCGATGTGCCGGAGCAGTGCGATGAAGTCACGCAGGGCTGTCGTCATGGTGACGGCCAGCGGTCAGGGCACAAGTCCTGTAATGTTTGATAAAGGTCCTATGACCTGGATTAGCTACTGGAAATGATTTTTAAAAGCTTTCACATTCTCTGCTCCCAGACGCTTTTATCTAAGGTGACGGACTTTACCTTATATATCCGCCACGCCTTATTTAGAGACGGATCTGTAGATGTTTGAGATGGAGGTTGTGTGACCTGCAGCCATCTCAGGAAGCAGAAGATCAGAGAGTAGGTCCGACGTGCCAGATGGTCTCCACACCATGAACAAGTTCCTGTTTTACCCATAACCCTGACACAACATCATGGACACCAGTCCTAGGACCAGCAATTTTGAGGCTGCTGTATGTTGCCCTCCGCCGCCATCGTTTAGCTTTTCATTTACCCTAGATCTCTCTCCTGCTCTCCATCTGTCCCCAGAAAGGAGAACCATCTTTTCCTGCCAAGTACCATTGTCACCTTCTTGTCTGCTGGCCTGCCCCGGGGGACCTCCCGGTGATCTGAGGATCAGCCGCCGAGTGTATAGACTGCCTCATAGATCCATCTGCCGAAGATCAACAGGCAGTAAATCTTCCCTAAACGACGGGCCGCTCGCTTGACGTGCAGCAAATAACCCCGCAGGATATCGACGGTGCTTCTGGCCCTTTGCTGATATTTATTTAAGCACCTAGACACATCCTGTGTGGCACTTCGCAAATTACGCATCAGCACAATTTAAACCAGTCCTGTAGCTCTCTATTGAACAGAGAGAGTCAACTAATTAAAGCAAAGTAATTAAATTAAGACTGGTTGTTATACACAGCACTGTAATGATCACGCTACCAACTAGCCCTTCCTGAATATGCACTGCTTCTCTGTTTGAAATCTTTTCCATTTCCCTGTCCTGCAGCTGAGGCCAAAATAACATTTAAACATTGTCCTGGGGAGGCAATCTGTTTTCTCATGTGACATTTTCTTTGTGTCGTCTGACATTTTTCTTCACTTTTCATCCTGGGGGGTGAATAAGACATTTGTTTATAGTGACCAGAGCAGGCAACAGCGACGTCCCATACCGGGCAAACTTTTCATGTGTCGCGTCCATTTGACACCAAACCATATTGTCCCGAGCACCCCCCCCCCCCCCGACTCCTTCGGTCCTTTATTGCTCACTTACTGCCGCTTGCACGCTGTGCCCGCTGCTTTGTTTATGCCGTTCACACCATAAGTGTGAATGTTACAACTCCCCTCCCCTTATCTGTAGGTAAGCAGGCAATTCGGCAGAACGTTTTTTTTAATACGTTATTACGCATCTTATTGTTTTATTTTATTTATTTTTTTATTTTGCACGATTACCAAATGCAATTACATGGATTCCTCCATTTTAACAAAAAAAAAAAGATATACAGAGAGAGAATTCACTGAGCCCCGGGATGTTTTATTAGACTTGGTTTACACAGGAGGGGTGACTGAACATTTCATTTAAAGAGTTTAGCTTGTTTATTACGGGATTAACTCTTTATCCACCTGCTTCGGTGTCTCAGTTTTCTGGTTCTTTTCAACAACATGAAAATGACATCTGGCTCCTTCAAATTATAAGGTTCCAGGTTCCAAAAATCATAATGCCATTAAGTGTAACCTGCCAAAAACCACAAAAAGAAATTACCAGAATAGGTGACGGGTTTATCTGTTCAAATGCAGGGACGTCTGCTCGGCTTAATAGCAGCGTAACTCATAGTGGTGCCATTTTAGGAGATGGTTTCCATCAATCAGTCAAATGTTTAGACAGTATAATGCATTTTACAAGCACATTTTACAGTATTTTACAGCCATTTATTTCCTGAGAAAAAAATTTATTTCCTGACCCCTGATCCCTGAATCTTTTAGTCATCCATCCATCCATCTTCTGACCACTTCTGCTGGTAAGATTCTAAAAATATTCTGGTATAAAAGTATAAAAGTGTAAAAAATATATAACATTTGTAAGTGCTGTAACACAGCAGTGGGTGGAGAACACTGTGGTTTGGTGATCCAGCTGTGATTCAATGAACCAAATGTGATATGGGGATCCAGCCTGTAATCCAGTGATCGGGCTGTGATATGGGGATCTGGCTGTGATCCAGTGATCGGGTTGTGATATGGGGATCTGGCTGTGA
>JAODKN010000098.1:637503-652033 GCA_026774425.1 Petrocephalus zakoni | reverse complement strand
CCCCCCCCCCCCCCCCCCCCCCCCCCCCCGCCCCCCCCCCCCCCCCCCCCCCCCCCCCCGCGGCGCGGCCCCCCAACAACACTGCCCGATTAAAAATGTATTTCTTGAGGCGTGAAATATATCGAAAATTGCGGCGCTTAACAATCAGTCATTCATGTAACGTGATGATCAGAAACAAATGGCAAGCGATACATTCCAGTTTATTTCGGGTTCAGAGAAAAAAGCTAATGACTTTTCCCAGATATAATGCTTTAAAAAAGCAACAAGATTTTAGTAATAGGAGTTCTGGAGTTAGGAGACCTGAGAGGCAGTCTAGCCCCGTATAGTTCCTTACTTCAGAGTACCAGCGATTACATACTGCAGATCTCTCACAGACAGACGGACGAAGAAAGCAGTAATTGTGTCCCGAGAAATTAACAGGTGTCTGTGAAAACTCTCCTACGTCCAGGGAAGCTGCAAGCAAGAGTCAGGACCGGGCGGGGATGCAGAATGCGCCCTGGCGGCTGAGATGCGAATAAGGAGCCATCTCTTTGGTCTGAAAGGACCTCGGAAGGGCTTTCGCTCGTCCTTCTGACAGATCAGAGGTGAAGCTGTCTGGCCTCCCTCACTCGTTAGCGTGCAAACAACTCTAATGAAGAAGAGACTCAGATTCAGGAGGAGCTTTGAGCTGAAGCATGAGAAGACAATGCAGCGGTAACTGATAGCTATATCCATCCATCCATCCATGTTCCGAAGCCGCTTATGGTCACAGGGGGTCTGGAGCCGATCCCTGAAGCTACGGGCACGAGGCGGAAAACAACCCAGGAGGGGGCGCCAGCCCATCGCAGGGCACACTCATGCACCAGTTACACATTCACACACACGGGCAATTTAGGAACTCCAGTTAGCCTCAGCATGTTTTTGGACTATGGGGGGAAACATGGACCCTGGGCAGAGACTGGAACTCTGGCCCCAGAGGTGTGAGGCAACAGTGCTAACTACTGCACCACCATGCCGCCCCTTGATAGGTATGTATGTGTCTTTTTGCCTATAGTCAGAGCTAATGTACTCATGTTATCTCATCAAATACAGTTTAAGTTTATCATATCATACTTTAGGATGAATGGTGTGTGCGTGCATGTGCCCTGTGATGGGCTGGTGCCCCATCCCGGTCTGTGCCCCTAGCCTCCAGGATAGGCTCTGGACCCCCCGCCCCTGAGCAGGATAAGCAGATACTACAGGAAGTGGATGGATGGACACTTTAGGATGACCTTTGTCAGACTTTAAATTCTCCTTATGTTTTAACAAGCCGGTAATGTAAGAAAGCACTCTGACATTCCAGCACCTTCCATCCACATTTGCGTGGCTGATAATTATTATATTTGTTAGCTAATTGAGTTTCTGCGTCTCATTAAGCTGCTAACTGAAGCGTGAAGCGTGGGTTCTCTTTAATCGGACTAATTCAGTCCTGCTCGCTGTTACGTATCCTTAACCATTTTTCTGCCCTAGAGCACACACCTGGCCACATAATTAGCAGGATGGGAATGACCAGAGCTCTATCTCACAATTCAGGAGAGTTCCTGTCTCCTGTTATGACCGCCTGGGGTGGAACAAAATAAGTCGTGACCTTTGTTTAGTTGGTAACTGGTACCAAAGCACTTTGAAGCAGGAGATTTCCAAAGAACGCGTTTCTGATAACCACACATTCCTCAAACCTCTCCAAAGCAGCAGACATTTTTGAGAAAACAGGGTCAGTGAGTCTCTGGAGCAATCAGGGGTTAAGGGCCTTGCTCGGGTTCCGAAAGGGATATCCCTGTGAGACCCTGGGGATCCGAACCAACAACCTCCCGATCAGAAGTACAGCCTCCTAACCCGCTGGGCCACACAGCACATTACCAGCGTGACCAGAGAGACAGAGACAATCGTAAGATTCCCGACATGCTCCCCGCACACGCCAGCCGCCAGCACCCCGCGGTGACAGCCGGAGGCGGATGGGGAACAGCGGTGGGGCGATCATTGATTAAGGGAAAGGCCCCCCCCAACCTGTGTTAATCAGCTCGCCAGCACCCTGCAGGGGACTGCACTGCCGTGCCGGCGGCTCGCGAGCTGATTGTGCGGAGCAAGACGGGGCGGGTTGTGCGAGTGCACGCTAGCGGGTGAGCACGCCGTGGGGGTGGGCTGCTTAGCATTATTACACCACTAGCACTTCCCTACCCGTTTACCACGGTAATTCCACTGATGTCGGCAGCGTGCCGCGTCTGCCCCGTCCCGCCCGTGCCAACTGGCGTTTCTGATTCGCCGGAGAAATGAGCAGATGTGTGTCTGTCGCGTTGTTTATTTACTTAAATCCCCCGGGGGGGCTCACTGAGCCTGGTCCTGCCTCGGAGGGGGTGAGGGGAGAGTGATGTCACCGTACCTCTGGCCCAGAGGACCAGCGCATGTGGCCGCTGCTGACTCATCGCGGCCCGTCCCCCTCCCTCGATAAATTGACCTGATGAGTTGCTTAGTCTGTCATTTCCAAAGTCGGGCCCTCGGTTCCCTGGCCAGGGCTGTCCGGCTTCTCGGTCGCTCACATCCTTCCGTACCACTTCCGCGTTACCGAGCATCGCCTCGCAAAGCCCTCTCCGGTTAATCCGCACTACTTGCAGCGCGATGTGTCTCAAGGCCGCTGTGGCGAGAACAGCCAGTCCAGAAGCTTCATCCGGGTAAGAGTTACAGCAGCTTCTCTCAGCAACGTGTACTGCCCATTAGAGAGGAAACATTCTGGATTTAGTGCTTTTCTGGAACATTCTGTCTGGGACGCCAACCCCGGGGGGCGGGGTGATCATCGTGTTCCGAAGCACAGCTGTGAGCTGGCAACGAGACGAGAATGGTTAGATAAAGCTGGTCGTTTAACATCCTCCGTGAAAACGTGTCTTTAAATCCAACAGCACTGAAAGATCCGCGGGCCATTATGCTTGAGACATCGGTACCCCCCGTACCCGAAGCCACTGCCGTGTTTATTGTGACCCAGTCAGACCCCAACACTCCCCCCTCCACCGTCTCTGTCCCGCATGCATGAAACCCCCCCCCTCCCCGGAGCCTAAGCACCTCCCCGTCCCTTTAAAGCCCACGGCGTGACATTTCTGCTCTTCTGTCTGACCTTTGCAAAAAGGCTGACCTTTCTTTGGCCGTTTGCCCACAGCGGGTTATCAATTAGCCACGACCGGCAGGAAGGGTAAGTAAGGTGCAGAGAGCGCTTCCTGTAAGCACTGCATTATTTATCCCTGGCAGCACATGCTGCCCCCAGGGGGGGCAGACGGCCAGCCGGGCGCACGCCAGTCTCACCAGTTTGAGCAGGTACATCCCAGAATATTTTACACCTTTACAAAGGTGACCAGGCCGGGAGTGGCACTCTGAGGTAAAGCAGTGATCCGGGGTGCGGGGGTGAGGACCGGCGCCCCTTGGCTGTAAGGCTGTTTGCGGAAATGTTTGTACAAATGTCTGGCATTTAGGCTGCGGGAAGCTCTAGCGGCTGGCAAGGCAGACTCCTGTTTCATGGCGATATATTAACTAAGTCAGCTCACAGGCAAAGGGACTGTTACTGCCCGGAGACAGAGACGGGCCGGGGAACTGCTTCCACCCTCGTGACAGGACTCACCGGCCATGAGAAGATACTTCATCGCTGTCACCCCCCATCTTTCTCTTAGTTTCATCACCTTAAATCATTGGAGTAGGGCTGGAGCCCGGGGGTTGCCGGGAGGGGCCGGGTGAGGAATAAACAAAAGAATATGCTCCCGAGCAGCATCTCCAGTCAACAGCGGGTGGGAGGGACCGTTGCCATTGGCTGGAATGAGGTCACTCTCCGGGTTCCGGGCCACGAGGTCGACCGTCAATGTCCGCACGGTAGCTGCAAAACAGCACCCACTGGGGGACAGGTTGGGGGCTGACAGCGGTTGACATGTGAAGAGCCGCGGTGACTGCAGGTGACATGCCATATGCTAACAAGGTCTGACTAATGGAAGCAACCGGAAATCAGGACTGGTGGCAAATTCGGGGGCTGCTCTTACACTCAGCCCATCACCTACTCCCATGTCTCTGCCTCGCCTTTAATCACCTCTCCGAACAAGCGGGAGACACTCTTCCATTTGCCCGCATGTTTCCTAAGAAAGAGGCCTCGGAGTTTGGTACAAATGTTTGCTATTTTCCGCGTGAGGCTTTTCCGACGAGAGCTGCTGTTCACGGCATCCCCTCGGTGACCCCCGTGTTATTGCTTTTAAAAGTCCAACAATCATTAAATCCAATCCAGCGATCATTAAAAAAAATCGCCAGCAGGCATTGCTGCACGCGTGCTGAAGGCTAAGCTATGATGCAAATTAGCTTCGGATAAAGGTCTCCACCAAACGACTGCTGATTCCCAGCCGTCGGCCCTGGTCATTTTATCCTGACTATGTAATTGCATTATTATTCGTCTAGAGAGGGCAAGAATCAGAGGCCTTGAAAGATGTTTTCGAAGGCGATGGGTGCTCACCGTCTATAATTCGATACGTGGCTGTAATTTGTAGAGGAACTGTCATTCGAAGCCTTTGACTTGGTTCCGACGTGACTTGCTAGGCTGAGAGGTGAATCCGCTCTTTGCAGTCCCCGATGTGGTGCCGGGCCGAAAGTGGCTGATGAAATGGGTGGGCGGAGTAGCCGGATTCCCCTGGGAATTCTCTTTGTTTTCTGAAGCACTGCATCTGATGGATGAAGCTCCTGGTGTTAAAGAAAGCCCTCCTGCCTGCATAAACACAATTCAGAAAAATGTGGATTCACAGTCGCCACCGCCGCCATCGTCAACGTCAAGTTTGATGCATAATTGTGTAGCACATCAACATATGCACGAGCCCACACCGGTCACCACAGCAAACATCTTCTGCAACTTATCCCCTGGCTACGGCTTTGGATGCTGTGATATGTGTCACATGACCGAAAGCCTGTCAATCTGTCGCTGTTCCTCGAGACCTCATCCCAACCCGTTTTTGCAGAATAAAGGCATAGCAGAGATTAAATAGCAGTACACAGGGGCTCTGTCAGAAATTTTAGGCCCCATGAAAGCATATTATATTGGACCCCCAACACAAACCAATCCAATTATGTTGCACATTTTTTGAGCCCCTGTCACTCAAGGATCAGCCTAACTCCCACCCCTTTATACCCCCCTGTCAGTAGGTGGCGCTGTGGTCCTGATCTGGGGAAGTTCAAACGACTCCTCCCGTGTTGTGCCAGTCATTGTCTCAGACAATGTCACGGAGATGTCGCCCTGATGAACCACAGCAATAGTGGGGGACATATCAGCATTTCCCAGGTAGACTGACACGGGACTGTGGTGTTCCCGCAATACTGAAGGAAAACCAGCCAAAATAAGCAGCCAGTAAAAGTTGGGATGGACCAGAGATCCAGTCAGATGTAACAGTGGGAGGTCCTGCATGCGTCCACCAAAGCCCTGGCAAGCTGGACCTGCCAGTGGTCTACCTCACAGTTAGGCTGGACCTGCCAGTGGTCTACCTCACAGTTAGGCTAGACCTGCCAGTGGTCTACCTCACAGTTAGCGCAGTGTCTGTCATAGATATGTAGCTCTCAATCAGCTATCGAAAGAGATGCAGACAACCTCCCCGCCCCCCCTGCACTTGACTTCCGGCTTACTGCTGGAATCCCACGTGGTGTCGCGGGTGAACTGATTGTTTATCCGGAAACACCTCCCACACTCAGGGAAGTGCAACGTACGCTAACAGCGAGTTCTCTTTATTAAAGGAAAAGAAAGTGAATTTACTCAAGGAGTAAGATCTGTACAAACTTTAAAAAAAATTAAACTTTGCAAAGCTGCAGTATTTAATTGCAAACTCCCTTTCAAAGAAACTCTGAGGGGAAGATTATTCAATCCAATTTGAGCTTTTGCAGCAGTGGTCAACAGGGCCTGAAATTTAGCGTAAAAGCATCTTAGATGAATCAGCAGTTAGATTGATGCAGTGTGGAGATTCAGAGCTGAACAGAGCCAGAAAACACGAGAGGAGCGGAAACAGAATTGGGAACCCATGGGGTCCCCCCCAGTTTCTGGTGTCATGGACTCTCTCATGGGGTCCCCCCATCTCCGGCGTCATGGACTCTCCCATGTGGGGCTGCGTTACAGGGCCTGCAGATTGAACTTAGTTACTGTTCAGGCTAGGTTCAGAAGCATGCAGGCCGAGGGGGTGAAGAAGGAAACATGGGGTGAGTACTGACGCAGACAGCAGTGACGTGCTCACAGGCACACACCGGGTTGTGTGTGCAACAGCCTGGACCCCAACACCCGCCAACAGATGCTCCCACAGACCGGGACCCTGCAGCTGAAGGATTCACCAGCAGCTTCCTCACTAATTCCTGGAATCCGGAAGCAACCTGCAGGCTGTAATCGGAGAGCCGGATCCTGGCCGCACGGGCTCCCCAGCTCAGATGGACACGCGGGGCCCTGACCTTCCAGCTGCTTGTTAGCGAGGAGAATAGTCACCTGGACAGGAGGCCAGCGAGGAGAGCAGCTCCCAGGCTGGATGCGATCATGTTTGCTAGCCCGGCTAGCAGCCACGGGCCCGTGCAGGGGTGACCCCCCCCCCAACCCCGACCCAGAGGGCGAGGAAGTAGACTCGTCTACTGCTGAAAAACGCATGCACCCGTCTTCCCGTGTCTTTCACAGCGCGGAACGGCGGTCACTGTACCGCTCCTCCGAGCTTGTAGGCAAGACAACCCCGGTCTGGTGAGGAGTGAGGGCTGGATCATGCTGAAAACAACAACAGGGCTGCAATGTGACCCCAGCGAAAGCGAGGGTCTGATCTGCCTTATTAACAGCTTCCTCAGCCTCAGAGATGGCTGGTTTAAGCGCCGTGTTCAAATCGCCTGCTGAGGAGACTCCAGGCACAGCCTCTTCGCAGCGTTTCTGTGCCGTCAGCATATCACTGGATGATCATTTTCAGCAACTATATGTTGTTCCCCAGCAGGAACAGACTGAAGGAGAGATGCGCTGCTCAGAGAGATGCGGTACTCATCCCAGTGGGACTCAGTCTTTGTACATGTCTTGTCTCCGTACATTATGCATAGAGGGAGGATACTCAAGACCGGAAATCCTCAGGGATAGACACACAACTGAAAAAGGTCATCAATTTGCTGAACATGTGTTTTCTTCTGCCTTGTTTTAAGTTCAAAGCCCTGCTTTCTAATTTTTCTGACTTTTTTGGACATACATTTTTAATCAGTACATCAAAGAATGCCCCTAAATTGGAACCGTAATCACATTTTCCTCCCATGTTGGGGATCTTGAGATGGGTTGTAGCTCAGACGGAAACATGGGCTTTTTGCAGTGACAGACTCTGGATTGCGGATAGTACTGTACCACAAAGGACTCACTTTCTTAAGCAGTCAGGTAGTACCAGGGATGACCCACACTATTAGGGACACCCAGGTAGTACCAGGGAGGACACACATTATTAGGGACACCCAGGTAGTACCGGGTAGGACCCAGTTTATTAGGGACACCCAGATAGTACCAGGTAGGACCCACTTTATAAGGGACACCCAGATTGTACTATATTGGACCCACATTATTAGAGACACCCAGAAGGTACCAGATTGGACCCACTTTATCAGGGACACCCAGATAGTACTAGATTGGCCCCACATTATTAGAGACACCGAGATAGTACCAGATTGGACCCAGATAGGTCCAGCCTAACACCCAGGTATTACCAGAGAGTAACTGGACGATGCACACTGAAATAAGCACTGGAAGTTTGACAGCTAACAGGAACAAGAGCAAAGCAGCAGTGACGCCTCTCTCGCTCCGACGCAGCAATTAAGAGCAGAGACGGGGAATTATCTCCTAGCTTTAGGAGCCTGATTAACATTGATTTGAGAGGATCTCCGGTAAAACATCTGCGTAGATAATTGTTTGGCTGATTTGTAATGCCCCACCCCCCGCCCGAAGGAGCCTCTCCTAGAAACCTGCAGGAGAACACGGCAATTAATTGGCAGTCGCGGCTGCATGTGAGCTGCGCGGCGGTACGGGGGCTCCTCGTTTGAAGCAACTCCGCATTTTTATCTATTATGTTGACACAATTTATTAGTGCGTGTGTGCGCCGCATGGCTAAATGCTAATTGGGTATGCAAAGGCAGACATTTACATAATCAAATAAGACATAGTCTAAGGCTTTTCCCACAAAAACGAGGCCGCTTGGAAAAAAAACAAATCAGCTTTTACTAAACGCAAAATGTACAATAATTGGACCAGATGAATAATTAATGACAAATGAAGATGTTGCATCAAAGCGCTCCATTTGCTTGCTGTGAATGGCACCGATGCCCAGAGAAGGATGTTTGTTTGTGTGATTTTCAGGGTCTTAGGGTACAGCAGCCATCCCCCCGGCTGAGGATAACATTAGGGAGCTTTGTGTTACTGTAAAGGCTGTCCCACTTCTGTGTTCAGTTTGCAGCTGTCACTGGCGATGCTGCATTAGGTGCAACCATGACGGAGGGTGGGGCCAGCAGGGCTTATCAGCAGGGACGGGGGGGCGGGGGTGCGAGGCATGGGGTAGGCGGGGGCCGGGACGACCGAGGGTGGCATGTCTGGTCTGGGGCATAGGGCGGCCTACTTCCCGGACAGTTCCGTGAGTCCCCACACTTACGTCATCAAGCTCCATTTTGTTAGGTACCCCTCAAGCAGGGACCCATCAACCAGACCATGCTTTGGGGGTAAGGCCCAGTGCCCCCCAGTGGTAAGGACTAGAGCAAGCTGCGACACTATAGTGTATGCTTGTGTGCATGGACCCAGCCTGCCAGGGACAAGGCACAGCGCCTCCCAGTGGCGAGGAGTTGTGCCGCTGTAATGTGTGCTTGTGTGCATGGACCCAGCCTTCCAAGTAAGGGGCCCGTTCATTTTTATTTGGGCTTAACACAACAGTGGAACGAATTGGTTTGACATAATGGTTATGGTCAAATGTTATGTTCAACTATAATGTTTAAATGTTATGTTAAACTATTATGTTTAACTGTTATGTTTAATGGTTATGTTTAACTGGTTTGTTGAACTGCTATCTTAAGCCATAAAGTTTCCTTATGCACCTGGTTACTGAAAAAGAGAGGATGGATGGATGGATGTTAGTTACAGCCCAGTTCGCGCTGCATGCCAGCCCGGGTGCCGGCCACTCCCCTCATGAGTGGCAGCCCCCGCCTGATGACGCACAGCTTGGTCCTGGGGGTGGCAGTGACCTCATATTGTGAACGGGGAGCCAGCTGTGCGGGGGGCAGCAGTGGCCCCAGACACACCCTGCTCCTGGGCCCCTAAGCCTCTACACTCATTACATGCTGCTCCCTCTGCTCCTTCCTTTTAGTCTTAAAGTGCCGGTCACCTTCACTGTATTATACAAGTTCCTCCCATGTGATTGACAGTAGCTTCGCCCTCCCCAGTGCCCTGCCCCCTTCCACTGACCTATCAGTCTGTCCTTGCTGCCCCTGTAAATTACTTGTGAATGAAATCCTCCCTGCTCCCCAGCCCCCGGATGCTCTGCATGCCGATATGGCGATTGGGAGGGGGGGGGGTGTATGGAAAGCTTCGGTGGCGATTCCTTCCCGGAGCCTAGAGTCTCGGTCAGAGTTACAGGCTTATAGCTAGCCAGCATCCCTGCCCACAGTGAGGGCCAGATCCAGCCACACCTTCACTTCTCCGCATGCACTTCCAGCAGCTGCCTGTTGGTGGACTCTCTCACATTTGGCTTCCCCGCAAATCAAACCGCTCAGCTGACAAGGTTACCCTAAGTGCCCACACTCTCTCACCAGAGCGAATAACGTGACGGATCGGCCCAGGACTCGAACCCACAACCTTTCGCTTGTCTGCGTGGTTGCCACATCAGCGCCTGGCCCAGGGGTGACGGGGTTACTGCGGTTATGGTTATGGCCGCTTCCGTTAACGAGGCCCATCCGTCATGCACGTCAGCGCCCGTCCGGCATCGCCACAGTGATTAATAAACACATGCAGTCGGGAGAGAGCTGCCGCATCACGACAGCAGCCCAGAAGCCCTCAGCGCCCGACTGTAGAAGAAACGAATCAGAGCGGTTTTCTGGCCCCAGACGGATACGCCATGAGGGCGGGAAGGAAGGTGAGGGGTGCAGGGAGATGCGGGGTGCGCTCAGGCAGGAACATCAGGCCCCCGGACTCCGGGGAAATGTGCCACGAGTCTGTAACCCCCCCCCAACAAAGTCTGTGTACCGCGGTACTTCTTTTTCATATACCAGTAGACTAAACAACTTCCAGAAGATTTATGTGACTTTCAGCCTCTTTCTCCTGTTTTGTCTTGGTGCTCCACTCCCTCGGGGTGATGAGCAGAAGCCGGGGACACGGGCACCGGTCGGGGAGTCACAGTTGATCGTGTGGGCCTTAGGGGGGGAGGGGGGGGAATGGATTCAGATGAGGGCAGGGCTGCATTCATGCATGGTCACACAGGCGAAAAACAAGAATCCGTTTCGGCAGATGGGGAAAACAAACTCTAGCTGGGGAGTCGAGGATCAAAGCGGCATGAAACGACAGTAGGTGCTGGCATTCAGAGTGAAGGCAGGGACACAGAGGCCAAAGCGAAACGGCGCGCATCATTTATACCTCCCGCTGAGCGGGGCATGGGCACGGCAAATCGAAACGCAGGTCCGGGTCACGTGACTCTCCCCCCTGCGGAGGCCACGCCGACCCGTTCCCACTCTATCATTTAGTATTATTTCCGATATCCCCCCACTCAGATGCCACTTTGTTGGTTAAGTCAGAGGAGGCGGAGTTTAAGGTGTGATCATTTTAATAGGTGTGATGATTTTGATTAAAATCTGAAGCATGTTGTAGAAGCTTCAGCGCAGAGAAGAGAAATTCTGTGGGCGGACAGCCCCCCCCCCAAAAAAAAAAACAGGAGTATAGGATAAGTGTGGCCCCCCCTACACTGTCCACATTCAATGGTCGCAGGTGCTACTACTCCAAGCTTAAAAAGAGAAGAGGGGGGTCGCAGGCACTGCAGCGTGGTCCAGCACCCTCGCCCCTTCCTCACCGGCTCCTCTGGGCCCCTCGCACCCGCGTCGTGCTGGAAGGCCGTAGCGAGCGCACCTGGCTCACCCTCTCTCGGCGCAGCGTGCGACCCAAACGTAGACGCCGTGATCTTCCTCTCCTCTGAGAACACGAGGCATCAGCACTTATTGGCGTTACCTTGGAGAAGGCATGTTCTGAGCTCATTCTATTCACATCCTCAGGTATACGTGTCTGAAAAAAACGCTCAGACTACACATATTTCAGTATATTTGATATAAAATGTAAAACTTGGAATGAATATATCCGTCAATGAGGAAGGCGGCACGAGCTGCCCATGGTGACAGACCATGGGGAAGTAGGCTGACACTGGGTTTTCTGGGGGTTTTAGGGTATCTAGTTTTGGGGGGGTGGGAGTGTCCACTGGAAGGCATGTCGCCAATTTGGGAAGAATGATTAGCATGATCCTGAGCTTCAGAGAACATTCTGGGTTCACCATGACCTTTAGGGAACCCCAAGGCCAGTGTCTGGAGGGAGATCTAGAGTCAGGTGTGAAGTATGTCGTCGGCGAGGTTATGGAGTGGGGGGCTGACGGGGAGGAGAGCAGCCCGGCTACATAGCGGGAGTCTGACAGTCGGACGAAGGCTTGGTGGTTTCCACGGACACGGCTTGTCGAGTGTGTCACATCGGGTATGAATCAGAGGCTGGGGATGAAGCAACGTCTGCTTGAGCCGATTCTCCTCACATTACTCCCCGAGCCCGAGACGGACGGATCAGAAAGGGCTCGGAACACGAGTGACTGCTCTCTTCTCCGGTATGATAAGATAAGATGAGATATGCTTTATTGATCCCAGAGGGATATTCCTGAAGTGTAGTGGGTCGAAGTTCATCATCACTTTCACACTGGTGGTTTTCTCCAGGAGGCTTAGGAGTGAAAATCCATCCATCCATCCATCCATCCATCCATCCATCTTCCAAACGCTTATCGTGTAGTGGGGGGTGGGGGGACTAGAGAATGAGACAGGGGTACCCTCTGGATGCTATGCCAGGTAGTATTAAAAGCTGTTACCCTTAAGTGACATAGTGACTAAGAGTTGTGTCCATGTGGGCGGAGCAAACCAATGAGAGGGGCCGACAGATGGACTAAAGCTCTGCCAGTGTCCCTGCCCCAGGCCGCCGCCCTTACCTACATTGTCACCACCCACTCGCCACCATATATGGTGCTTGGCGCAAACTTCCCTCTCTTCTAAGTGCACCCAGCAGGCCCTATTTATTCCTAACAGTGCAATTAGTCTAATCTGGGCCAGCTGGCCCTTTATTAACCGGGGCATCTGCTGGCATGAAGCTGATAATCAGTCACCATGGAAACGCAAAATCAGCCAAAAAGGCCCCCGCCCTCAGCCCATGCCGGCAGCTCACAGCTGTAAGAGAGGAACCATAATCTCAGATTTAAGTGAAAGTAAAGTAATATCCGGGGGGGGGGGGGTGGATAGGAATTTTGCTGTTAGAGAGCTGAATAATTACCTGCACCTTGCAAGCGCAATTCTGCACGCAAGTCGGAATTGCATTTATGGAAATGCGATGAAATTTATTCAAAATTAATTCCGCCTGATGGTATTACTTCTGCTCCTCTCTCCATCGCCTAACTATTAACTTATGCGCTGCTGTTTAATTACGGTACGGCGCCGTTCCCGGCGTTTCGCGGGCTGCCTGTCGCTTCCGGTCCGGGAGCCCGGGTAAACTCGCCAGCATGCGCCGCCTAAGCAGACCCACCCTCGCCCTCGTTTTCCTGCCTCTGTACACTGAGCAGGCGGCGGGGGGGGGGGGGTCACAGCTCTCATTTATACGACTGCAGTCGGCAGTCGGATCCGGTTAGGGGCCGCTGGGCCCGGTGAAGGAGAGTTGACTATGCGTTCATCAGCTTGTGAGGTTAAACAGATGGGAGGCATGGCAGATATTTAAGCGTGTCATACAGCTCAGAGTCTCTATCCAGGGGCGGGGAGGTAGGGGAGAACAAGGAGTACTAGCCTTCAGCCATGCTGCTTAACCTCACGCTGTGTCATGGGCCAGGTGTGCAGAGAGCGCAGTCAGACAGCTCGCTGTGTTACCCTGTGATAGTAACACTCTGCATTTTATCAGTGGGGCGGGAGGGAGGGGGTGAAGGAGCCCAGCAGGGGGGCAGAGCTTCACCAAATTATGAGGGAGTGCGTCACAGCGATTCTGACGATTCTTACACGCTGATCGTGCAGGGCATGGGGACAGTCGCTCTGGGGTTTCACAAAAGCTCCTGTTAGCAACTAACGTTGTTGGACTCTGTCATGCCCTGCCCGTCAGATCCTCCTGTGTGCCATGCCCCCTTGTTCCCCTCGTGCTAATCCGCCTGTTCCCAGCTGTTTTGTGTTTGACAGTCAGCGTTACCTGTATTTAGTCTGCCCCAGTCCTGTCTCCCTCGTCGGGTATTGTCTATGCGATGTCTACGTGTATGCCTAGTTCGCTAGCGGTCACGCTCATTCCCGTCTTTTTACCCTGTTTCAACCCTGTGTACCCTAATAAACGCCCCTTTGAAGGGCTCAAACCCTGCAGCCTGCAGTATGGGTCGTAAATCCCGCTCCCGGTGTGACAGAATACCCGACCCAAAGAAACGACCCAGCGGCTGTACCCAGGATCCAGCGGAGCCTCCTTACCTGCGGGATGCCTGGCTGTGGCACCGATGAGTGGAGTTGGAGGAGGAAGACCTGCCTCCGCTCATCATGGACCCGCCAGCCCCCCACAGACGACCCGGCGGCGGCAAGCCGGCACCTCCCGGCCACTCGGATGACGAGGACCCGGAAGAGGAATTCTTACTCTGGTGTGACGGCCTGCTCCTCACCGAGGAGGAGTACTTATGGGCCGAGGCGACTGGGCAGCTTGAGCGCCGCCTCGCCCGCCTGGAGGAAGAAGCCGGTTGCCCCCCGCGGCGCTTCGCATCTCCGCTGGCGTTGCCTGCGCCCCAGAGACCCGCAGGGCTCCGTGTGGGCTCCGTCTCCCTCTGCGAGGGGGACACCCGTCCGCACCGGGGGTGCTCGGTCCCTAGGCGGAGGGAGAGTCCTCGGGACGGCGCCGCTGCGCCCCCGTTCTATTCGGGAGAAGACGCTGCCGGCCCCCGACGCGCTCAGTAGAGTGCACTGCCGCGCCTCCAGTCTCCGTGCTGCCGGCGCTTCCGCCTGTGCTGCCGGCTCACGTACCGTCGCCCGTTTCCGGTGCCGACGCCGCTGCCGCGCCCCCGTCCATTCCGGGAGATGATGCCGCTACCGCGCCCCCGACGGATCCAGGGGTGGACGTGACAGCCCCTCCGGCGCCTCCTGGTCCCGCTCCGGCGCTTCCTCCTGTTCCTGGTCCCGCTCCGGTGCCTCCTCCGGCGTTTGTCCTGATCTCGGTGCCTCCTGTTCCGGTCCCTGTCCCGGTTCCGGCGCCGCCCGACCCACCTGACTCTGCTCCCTCCTCCGAGGTGGAGGAGGATCTGGCCTGGGA
>JAODKN010000098.1:604742-623783 GCA_026774425.1 Petrocephalus zakoni | reverse complement strand
CCCCCCCCCCCCCCCCCGCCCCCCCCACCCCCAACCACCCCCCCTTCCACGCGCCCCCCCCCCCCCCCAGATCTCCTTCACATGACTGCAGTGCTCCGGTTTGGAGCTGAACCTGCCTCTGGCCTCTGGATCCCGAAATGTGACACCCAGCCCCAGCCACTTCTCACTCCTCGCTGCCTCTCGCTGGTGAGATGCGGGCGGGACTGGCTGTTACGCCCCCCGGTATGTCGCATCCACCCCACGCTGCCCACTGGGGAACAGAGAAACGATCACCATGGAATGCCCCCCCCAACTCCCTGGCAATAACTCTGCCACCTCGAGTGCCTCTCCTGCGGAGCGGTGTGCCGCGCCGCTCGTGATTGAGGGGGCTAATGGCTGCCGAGGAAGGGGCCCCCGCTTTAAATATCCTCTCCGTCTCTCTCTTGCCGACGTTCTGCCGCTCTGCATTTTAATGGGAATGTTTCGCCAGCAGGTCCTTGACTAGCTGCAGGAATAATTCTGCCCGATTTGCACACCCGGGGTAAGCCAGGGTACAGGAAGGGAACAGCGCTCAGTCCATTTCCTGCGTCCACCTCTTGCCCAAAGCCTTCTCGGACCGCTCTGTGTGTCCCATGACCTTGCTCGCACCCGGGGCCAGGCAGCTTGGCATTTTTGACCGACCGCTGGGGGGGGTGGGGTTGGGGTTAAACTTCTGTTTAGTTGAGAGGAGGGATGTGTCACTGCATCACTAAGAGAGACTGGAAAGGGGGTCCCTGTGGTCGCCGCGGCAACGCAAGGCGTATCCATGACGATAGTGTATGTATGCTGTCGGTTTGCCCATGCGGCGTTTTTGCAAACTGGTTCCTGGTTATGACAGCAAGTTTGGGGGAATAACACGGCAGCTTTTTACATGGGGAATCTGTCAAGATAGGGGCCCCGGGGGGTGGAGTCACAGCCACGTAGCCTGTACGTGGGGCCCATTTTGCAAAATACATAACAAGCGAAGTCGGCCATCTCATCTCTTTATGCCCTGTGTGGCTTTACTCGATCTCTCATCTTTTTAAAGAGAAGAAAATCAGTCTTGGGCCTTTATGAAGTATCTCACTCGGCTTAAAGCTCTACGGCTTCTGCCCCTTTCTGCTGGATACTGTAAATGTTCCTTCAGGTGACGCAGCACTTCACGTGTTGACCCCCCCCATCTGCAGTCACTGCCCCGTTTTATCTCCACGACAGACATTTTAAACAAAGAGCATTCAAATCAGGAGTGCTGCCCCATAGAGACATGAGTACCCGCCAGCTGGGTCGCATCGATGGCGGCTCCGAGGCCCTGGGGTGCCGCCGGGCGGGCCAGAAAGCACGGGCTGCTGGTGAAGCACAGCAGAGCCGGCATGCGGGCTCCCCCCAGCCTGCCCACCTCCCTCTGTGCCCACAAGAGGGGCAGCTCGCTGTCTCTGTGTGCCCCCGACAGCCAAACCTGCATTTCTGTCGGATTCCTGCCACCCGGAGGGTCTGTCTTGGGCTCAGTAACGGCACGATAATAATCCCTGCCCCCCAGCCCTGGTCCTGTTATTACACTCCATATTGCCACGTGGACCCCGTTTCACTAGGGGGTCCAGCCGCTCCTTAATTGGGCCCCAGGTCCAAGCCTCCACTGTCAGCGGAGGTAAAAGCATTTATCCTAAAGTTAGAATGTAACTGAGAAACACGAGTCACGTCGAGTAGAGCTGGCCCATAATGCTCCTGGAACCGCTCGCTAATTAGGCAGGCATCTGCAACGTGACCGCTCCTCCAGGTCTACACGGTGCCACGTGAAGGGCGCGTCCCAAACCCCCAAGATTTCCTGCTTGCTCTCTAATAAATTACGCCCATAAGAGGAAAATTCGGTAGCGATGGTCTTAATAATTAACAGCGCAGATGCATAGTATTTATTGAGTGCTGTAATTTAGCATTAAATCATTTCTAAATGAGGCAGAGAGACTCGTGGCTCCTGCTGCATGTCATTAAGGCCGCGCGCTGTCTCTTTTATCTGCGGCCGCCACGCACCGCCTCGCTCTCCGCGTCACGTCGCTGCGTCCACGGTTCCCTCCCGTGGCTGAAAAGGGCAGCGGGAGGAACATGAAAGCTGGTTTTCCGTGCACGAATCCCGCCGAACACCACAGCTAATAATTTAATGTTCCACGTCTCTTCTGGTTATTTGGTCTCTGAGATAACGACAGCAAATGAAAACTGTCCAGGGATTAAAAGCTTCCAATGAATCACGGGGGCCGTCCAGTGATTGATGTGTGCGGGAGCGCCCTCCAGAGGGTTACGGGTTATGGCATGTGTGTGGATTTCTGTTGCTCCGCTGCCGCAGAATTATCTGTTATCCCTCATCTGGGATAATTAATGTTTATGAGCAAAGCAGACTGTACCTGTGGGTGTCTGCTCAGCCTTGTCCGTGGGCTGTAAGAGTCCTTTAGTCATTTTGAAGGTTTTTCAGGTCCTGAACAGTGGGCTTTGTGAGCCGTGACTCGGCCATAGCACAGCGAATCGGTTTGGACCCATCGATTTATCGATCGCTCGCCTGACTGACTGTAGGGGAGTTTCATTCTGAGTGCTGGGACTCGACGGAGAGACTGTAACATCTCCACATAATCCATCGGTCACCCGTCCTGAACCTTCTGGCGCCCCGTGAGAATTCGATTCCGTCGGGAAACGAGAGCCGAGGCTGGCGGCCCGTCATTAGGCGAGGTGCAGCAGCATTGAGGGCTGTGGACTTCGATCTGTCAGAATCCTCCTCTGTCTGCCCCTACTGAAGGTCCCAGCAAATGATAAGCACCGCTAATCTGGGGGGTGGAGAATACTGGCCCCCGCATTGTTTGCATTTTGTCTCCCCCAGGAGTGAGTCTAGGATTTTTTAAGGTGGGGGTTATAAGAGGGACAGAAGTTCATGAAGAGCAGTGAACCTGATCATTAGCCAGTGATATGTTTTGAAT
This sequence comes from Petrocephalus zakoni, assembly GCA_026774425.1. Taxonomy (NCBI): domain Eukaryota; kingdom Metazoa; phylum Chordata; class Actinopteri; order Osteoglossiformes; family Mormyridae; genus Petrocephalus; species Petrocephalus zakoni. The sequence goes on along the minus strand of JAODKN010000098.1, from coordinate 620,829 downwards.
CGGTGAGTGACAGGGGAGGGGCATTCTGGTGACCAATCAGCTTTCAGCTGTGTTCAGTGTCTCTGTGACCCTGCCCCGGTACACACACCCAGCGCCCTGTAATCATCCTGCCATTGACCTCCTCAGCGTGTCTCTTCAGCAGTGAGATTCAGCCCCCCCTTAGAGATGTGTCGCATGCCTTCTAACAAGGATGTTATTACCCAGGGTCCCTGGCTCTGAGGAGATCTGCGAGCCGCCTCTGCTTTGGGCCCAGATTTTGGGTCTCGTTAGTACACCTTAGCAGGGGGGCGCTGCTGGCGCCCCTGAGTGCTGGTGGCGGGGGGGTATTTGACGTGATTTCCTGCATTCCTCAGACGGTGGACTCCGTGGTGACAGAGCTCTTCAGGGGGAAGCATTAAAGACGAACCCTGATGTTTTATACGGGGGGTGTTAATCCCGAGCGGCCCGCTTTCATTTACAGCCCTGCTGACGCTTGCTTGCTCTCAGCCGCTTTCTGAAGATGTTTCTCCTCTACGCTGCCGGGGGCGTTGCTCTGTGGGCGCATGGGGGAGGGGCATCCCACGCTGTCAGCGCACACCCACCGCTGCCAGGGAGGGTGCGATGGCTTTGCTAACCCATGATTCCAAAAACCCACAATTTAACCCTTTCATGGGCAGAAGCTGATCCGATCCTGAAGCACACATTCAGGCACTGCGATCCCGCACGCCACCTGAGGATGGCGCTCTACACCACCAACCTATCTCTGTCACAGGAATCGGTGCTCCTTTTAATTACCATGTTGTCCTTCGTGGGGGAGGGTGTAGGGGGCTGGGGGGAGGGGTCCGATGCCATAATCAAGCTTGGGGAGTCCATTACTCGTAAAGCAGAGGATCAATTTAAGCCTGAAGCTCTGGACAGGAAATGCTGAACGCGGCCAAATGAGTCCATTAATCATAATATTGACACATTTAATATAGCTGAGCAGAAGAGAAATGGGGAAAAGTCAGATCTATTAAGCAGCATCTGATACATTTAGGAAACATTCCTGAGTGTCGGTGGGGCCAGAAGTACGTGGGGTGGCTCGGGAGTTTTGTCGACGGCCTCAGTGTCAGAATTTAATTGCTTCTCAGTGAAAAATTTGAATGGACATAAAAAAAAACAAAAAATATGAGTGTTACTACACAAGAATGCACTTGTGTATTTATGATTCATATGATTGACAGGGCTTGTTTTGTTGAAGGTTGCAGGTTCGATGCTGATGCTGTTTGATCTGGGATGTTTATACGGTGGAAGAATATTTTGACATTTTCCAAATTCCTGTACGGAGAGAGCCGTTGGTATTTTGATTACACTTGCAGCGGATTGGCCCATCTGGGGATTCCAGCAGCTTCTGGGTACTGGGCTGAACCTTTAATCTCCACGCCACCCGCTGCATATGGGAGGTAATATTTCGCCGTCCACTAATGTCTGCAAATGGCCTTCAGCTAAGTGGACGGGACTCAAAGGGAACCCAGCTGTCTGCGCGTGAGGGTCCGCAGGTCTGCTTTTGGTGATCATTAGGTGGGCGGGGCTTGGGAGAAGAGTCTGGTGGAGCGAGACACGCTAGCTGAGCCCAGCAGCAGCTTCTCTCATATATTATTTATTCATATGTAAAGCAGTTAGCCAAGATTTGGCTCAGCGGGTTAGAGTGCTGGTGGAACGTTGTGGGTTCAAATCCCAGTGTGATGCCATCAGCGGGCCCTTGAGTGAGGCCCTTAGCCCCCGATTGCTCCAGGATCTGACCCTGTTTTGTCCCCTTAGATAAAAGTGTCTGCTAAAATTACAGTTACATTTTATTTATCTATCTGCAGGAGTTCCACCTCACCGGCTCTGGGTGTAACACCTTATTCCTTAATCCGTATGTCTTGTTTCTTACTATAAGAGATTCACGCCCCCATGGACAACCAACAGATACAAACGTAATTCACCTGTAGGAATGCCCCCCCCTCCCCCACCCCAAGGCAGCCTCGTGTTATAATTACCTGGCGGTAACGACCCCGCCCCCTGTCCCACTGTCTGTGTTCCGTGGACAGGAGAAGGGATGGGGGAGGTGATGGGTCTGATTACCCACCTGCTGCCCTCTCACTACACTGATGGCCTTGTGTTCTGTTTATTTACCATCCGGCACCAAGCATCATATCCCCCCCCCAAACTGCGTCCCACTCTCACACTCATCTGGCAACTCGTAGCAGAGGCAGTGCCCAAAAATCACCGATTGGCCCACATACTGCTCCCCAGCTCCTGATTTGACATGGGGCTGGTGGCTTTGAGAATACCGACCAATCCCTGCCTGTTGCTCGGCCTTTATGCTGCTCTCGGGACCCCGACGACAGCAGGTGGGGTTTTTCCAAGTGGGGGATGTCCCATCATTGACCGTTCTGTCCTTTGGTGTGTTCAGGATTTTAAAAACGGTGAGGTGCAGGGGACTAGCAGAAATCAGCTCAGGGGGACAACTCCATTAAAATGAATTTAATATTAATTAACAACAAAAATTAGATGTCATTGCATATGTAGTCAGATTTATCAAAGCTCGTTCCATATAGCCGTAATTCTTCTACAGTCTATGCTCATTATGAAATTTTGCAGAAACTAATTTAAAATAAAATTGACCATTCTAATGAGCAAAGCAGGCTCTGCAATTAATAACTTCACCCAGAGAGATCGCTGTAACAAAGTGACGCACCAAGATCACTGTGGTTTTAGCTTCCTGCCTCCTTTATTCTGTTTAACTTCACTACACATTTTCAGAGAAATCATTCAGGATGGTGCTTTGTCTGTCTGTGTGTATCAGAATATTAGTGGACTTAGCTTAAGCAAGCAGCACTAATCTAGTATTTGCTCTCAATTAAAAAGTCATAACTAGCTAGCTAGTTAGCAGAATGTGCTTCTTCAGTGTCTCCAAAATAAGGAACATGTTTATTAAATATTAAAAAAAAACTGTTTGTGGCCAACAGCTCCCCCCCCCCCAAAAACTTCATGGGCCCAATATGAATGTGTGGTTTGAGTGGTGGTAAACACCAGTTGACCAGTTTACAAAAAGGGCCATGTTTAAATCTTTACATATTGAAAGCACTACAGATATGAAATGCGGTAAATCATTATTGTATTTAGTCTGTCGCATTTAAAATGTGATCTGATTTATGTATGTGAAGGATTTTTTGTGGCTGGCACTCGACAGCCCTATGATGGGCTGGCATCCTGTTCAGGTTGTACCCCCACCCTGTGCCACTTGGGATTGGATCCCACTGCGATGGACGAATGGCCGTGATAGGCCGATTGTGGTTTGGCCCCACCCACCAGTCCAACACTTCTGTTAAGAATCTGCAGACTGATCCCGGAGCTGCTGCTATAAATGTTTTCCCACGTTTTGGGCCGGGCAGTCCACGTGTCCTGCGACGGTGACAGCAAAGACGGATTCAGGGGGAACTGGGGGACGGCATCATTAAGCTGGTTTCAAACAAAGTGCCGGGTGAACAGCACATCACGAATATCCGGCAAGGTCATTTCAGCGAGGTGGGATTGATGTTGTCAGAAAGGCCGCGGAGCGCGGCCATTCGCCCCGGGAGCTGTCGGATCGATGCCGGCGTGAGCCTCCGATAAATGGGAACACTAAAGCTTTTTGTCATAAATGAAGCAGCTCGAGTGGGAGCCGAACTCTGTGTGTGTGACGGGGGCTGTTATTAGCCTTTTTTTTAACATGGGTCATGTGGGTTCATTAGCACATGGCATCCTCCTTCCTGTCTCTTTCTCCCTCCCTTCCTCCTGTACATGTTTTCCAGCTCCTTCCTGAGCCCTCCTCCCCCTTAGCCCATCAAATCAGAGGAATACCAGGCTCTCTAATTAAGAGGAAGTTAATTAAAACAGTTTCTCCGGAAGTCGATCTTTAGTGGGGCTTCGCCAGACTTCCAATCCAAAATCAAACAGTCGTTAATGTAGGATGGACCGCCAGCTGCTTACGAGGTGACGGCCCCGCCCTCTGGTGACCTCAGACCGCATGTTAAGGATCCATCATGGGCGGATAATGAGAATGTCGATGCTGCGATCGCCAGGGGCGCCGTAAAGTCTGTGCGGCGACAGGCTGAAGCACAAAGGCTTGTGTAAAAACGACGATGCTCAGTGCCACGTCTCCTCTGTCGTCCTGAGTGGTCAGACAGTTTGAACTATCAGCGTAATAAAGCAAAGCCGTGCAGGAACATTAGATAGACGTTATTTCCTGCTGAGATTCCCACTTCATGGAGGCTTTGAGATCTCCAGAGTGCCTCCTGATTACTCAGTTCCACTTTAATTCTAGGAAATTAACATCCTTTAATCATTTGCGAGCGTCATATTTTGCTGGCGGAGTTCGGGGAATGCCCCGTTGGGAAATGTACTGCAGGAGATCCGTTTTGGGATTTCCGATTTCATCGGCAGATAGAATGAAAGGAACACACTTAAGGCTTAAGATGGTTCCTGCGGTGGTTTGCCTCGGACATGGGTCTTTATGCTGTCCAATCTGGAGGTCACTGTTGGGGTCAGGGGGTATGAGGGGGAACTTGGAAGCAGGGTTGAGGTGACTGCCACTGAGCTGGACCCCATGAATAGGACGCCCCTGAAGTGACCTGTATCAAGCTACCCACAAGTAGATACCAACTACTGGTATGTAGCACCAAGCCTAATAAACAGAGGAAGAAAGCTTTAAAGGCGACAGCTGTGCTTTTAAAATGCAAACTTTAGAAACCTCAATGCCTTTATAAGCCTCATCCATTATAAATAATAAAACAGTAGACTAAACATTCTATATTTAATAATGCATGACATTCAGGTTATGGGGTTAGCCTTGAGCCTGACGGGTTAGCGTTGAGGTTATGGGGATAGAGTTGAGGTTATGGGGTTAGAGTTGAGTTTACGAGGCCATGCCCTTAATGATTACACTGATGGCTCCCCCCAGGCCTGGAGAAGCAGTAGTCTGCATACCAGGAAGGTGCAACCTACTGTAAGGCTCCGTGGAGCCTTGGGTAGCTGTCCAGTCCCTGATCCTCTGTGCATGGCACACCTGACTTTCTGGCCTTCGATTCTTATTACCATTGTCACTTAGGATTTCAGTACCTGTTGCTTTGTTAGCCTCTCGTTAGCATGTTGCTAGCCTCTCGTTAGCTTCCTACTACCCTGTAATTTGGGTGGTGTTAGCCCGGTGTTACTCTCTTGTTAGCATGTCGCTAGCCTCTCGTTAGCTTCCTACTACCCTGTAATTTGGGTGGTGTTAGCCCGGTGTTACTCTCTTGTTAGCATGTCGCTAGCCTCTCGTTAGCTTCCTACTACCCTGTAATTAGGGTAGTGTTAGTCTTGTGTTACTCTCTCGATAGCCTCTTGTTCTGCTTTTAGCTTGGTTAGCGCTTATTGCGGAGCCGCGGACTTGCTACACAGTTCCTGCGCCCGTTTGCTCGTGCGTCATCCTGTCTTTCATAATAGGAAATGAAGGCAAGCGCAGCGGCGGCTAAATCGACGGCTCGGCATGAAGCGCTACGGCACGCAGCAGCAGGTGCCGGCATTATTAAAAAGGAGACGCGCGACCGCTTACTTATGCAAATAAATGAGCATTTGAGATCATTCCTCCATGGGGCTACATGACCGGGAAAGTCAGGGGGATCACCATCAGAGAGGCTGCCTCGTTCGGCTTTATTACAGCCCCCAACACAGAACATGGGAGACATTTTTATGTTTTTAATGGTCTGCGTTTCATCTCGCTCTCTTGCTTCTTTGTCATTGGGACAGGCACCTCCCCAGCCCGGAGCTCAATGCCCCAGGCCACGAGCAGACAGGGAGGACCACAATGCAGCTGCCCTGGGAAGCTGTAAAGAGCAGAAAGCTGTCCGGATAACACGGCCCGTGCTGTGTAAAAAGGCACTTTTAAACAGACCTCCACTGTGTTGTTTGGCTTTCAGTGTTTGCTGTAGAGCGCTCCCCTTACTGTAGACCGATACACACTACAAGTTGGTTGCTCTCAAATTACATTTTTCACACGGGCCGGAATGAAAGGCACCCCCGCTCCTTCCCCAGATTGTTTTAGTTTCTAGCCCGTCTGTCCCGGAACCCCGCCTTCCCCACCATCATTCTTTCCCTCTAATTAACACTTTTATTGTAGTCTTTTATTTTATTGCCAGCTTTGACCTCGCCTATCTGGCTCGCGCCGGTTCCCAAAGCACACCGCCGCCATACGCGTCTCCCCCTCACCTCTGCGTCCCGTCCTGTCAGCGTCTCAGTGCCCAGTGAATGCAGGTCAGGCAGCAGACCAAGAGAGACTGGCAGAGAGAGCAGCAGATAGAGAGAGACTGGCAGAGAGAGCAGCAGACAGAGAGAGACTGGCAGAGAAAGCAGCAGATAGAGAGAGACTGGCAGAGAGAGCAGCAGACAGAGAGAGACTGGCAGAGAAAGCAGCAGATAGAGAGAGACTGGCAAAGAGAGATACTGACTACTTGACATCAGGGAAAATTGAGTTCCGGCTTGTGTGAGAGAATCAGGTGGTGTGATGGTGAGACACAACCGTCTAGTCGAAAGATTGCTTGTTCGAGTCCCCGACCTACAAGTACCGCTGAGGTACCTTGAGTAAGGTACCATCCCCAAGCACTGCTCCCCGGGCACTCGCGTAGCTGCCCCCTGCTGTGTCACAATGTCACATGGGTTAAATGCAGAGGATACATTTTGTTGTTGCATGCTGTGGTGCCCCCCGCCCCCAAGTAAGCAGATGGAGGGCCCCAGACTACAACGAGGCTCGAATAGAAATTGCCCAACCTGAGGGTATAACAGTCTATCCCTGAGCAGGATCTGGCTCTGTAACCTGTATCTGTATCTCTCTATCTGTCTGTTACACTCCAAGCCACACTGCAGCCATACCTTATAAGTGTTTAGGGTTCAAAATTCAGACAATGACATGGTTTCCTGCAGATTGGGGGTATGAAAAGCAGGTCACAGCATGGGGTGGAGGTCTGGGGCAGAAGGTCCCACTCGCTGCCCCCTCTCGCCACGCTCCTGCCTACCCGCTGCGTCGATCACTGCTCAGACAAAGTCTTTCAGCTCCTGGTTTGGCATTTCTGTGTCTGACCCAGGCTTTTTGGTTTAATTTAATCCCAGCCTTTGAAATCATTCAAGCAGAGATGCCTTGGGAGCTGTGGCTCTGGGGGGGGGCCTGCACAATCGACCCCCCCCCCCCCCGACCCACTCACAAATGCATACATACGCTCATTTGCATGCAGGGTCGCCCACACAGAGGCAAGGCCTTGATCCCTCCCCACTGGACTAAATGCTCGGAAATTAGAGTCGCCGGCCTGCAGCAACACCACCCCAAAAGGGGGTGGGGGGGGGCTCTTGACTTTAGTAGAATATCTCAGGAGTTTGTTAAAAGAGGCCCTGCTGTAATGTGAATCCACAAAGCAGACGTTGCATGAAGAACAGATTAACCTCAAGGTCGGCCGGCCATTAGCATTGATTCTGCCTTTCATACCCCCCCCACCCCCAACGCCATGCTGGATACACGACGGGTGCTTTTTTAGAAGAGACCATGCCACTGTTATTAAGCCTTCCCAACAGAGCCAAGGCCACCAGAGCCCCCTGCGGACTGGGGTTGGGGAAGAGCGAGAACTGGCCGGAGGATCACAGGGATCGCACCTCTAAGGCCCAGTCACCGCTTATAATTTGAATAATGGGTGAGGCCCCACCCCCTTCCCTCTACCCCCTCACACATACTTGGATATTCCTCTGCTAGTGTTGATATATAACCTGGCCTTGGTGTATTTCTGCTGTGTACCACCCGCCCGCCAAGGCCTGCCTGCCTCTTGTATGGTTTTACTCCCCCCCCACCCTTTTCTCCAGTATTCACTATTCTGAAAAATCTTGATTACCAATTTCCCCTACTGCTATCCGCCTGTCTGCTTTTTCTATTCTCGCCACATGGCCCGCGTGGGCGTCGGCCAGACAATGCACTGACTGGGTCCTCCATTCATTACGCTGGACATAAATAAAATATTTCAGGAGCGATGCCTCAGTGTTGGTCCCAGCTTTTCAAAATATTAAACAGTTGTTAATCGTGTTAAATTACACTGCTCTTTAATTGTTCGGGAACCAAACTGAGTTCTGACTGTTGTGGAAATGGTAAAGAGTCACATCTGTGGATCTTGGAAGAATCCCATACTCACAAGGAGAATCAGGACTGAATACATAATAAAAAAAGCCTTTTCATGCTAATATTTCCGAACACTGATTCATTGTGAACTGAAGAAACAGATTGTTAAATTATACTGAACGTTGAAAAGCCTTTCTGCAGTCATATATCGCTACCATTTCCCGAGACAGAAAGTAGCATATCTGCCCTGTTTTTTGCCACTCTTTTCAGAAAGACTTTTACCGTGAAGTTAATACTTCACTTATTACACAGGATGAACTGTCAGAAATATAAATGGTTCCCCTCCGAAGGCATCAGGCAGAAAAATCAACTTCCATTTATTAGTATATGCCCTCTGGCCAATCAGCTTTATTCAGCTGATTCAACTTTAATCAAAAAGTCTCTGAGACATTTGTTTGGCTGGATCGGCTATCAATCACTATGTGCATTTTCCAATAAAACCCTCTTAATGTCCAACTTCTGAGGACGTTTCTATCAAGATCAGCTAGCAGTTTTACCCTTTGTTTCTTTCCACGCCTGGACATCTCCTTAAATAAAACTGATGTAAAGTATTTCAGCAGTATGCTCTCGCTGCCTCATCGTAAGTGTAATCCCAGGTCCTCTCGGTCATCAGAGGGGCCCAGGGTGTTCCCCATGGCACGCTACTACGACCTCTCTGAATTCTCCTTGTGTCCCACCTTCATTCTGTGGTCGCTGTGGTAGCCTCCTGGGATGGTCTGGGCCTTTTCCCCTTCGTGTGGTCCGATTCATGACATGTATGCCATGGCACCTCATTAAATGCACCTCAGGTCCAGTTGACCCAGCCTAACCCTTAGAGCCCTATGTACGCGTTTTACGTTCACTTTTGAATAATGAATAAATGATGCTCATGCAAAAGACGCATATCTCTGAACTGTAGAAGACTTATCCGATGGCGTCATAGAGATCGTAGGGGTTTTATTTGGTTTATTCTGTGTGTAAAACGAGAGAGAGTTTTCTCTCGCGCTCTGCACTTGGATGAAGCGGCACTCCTGCGTAAAAGCGCAGTCATTGGCAAGCGGCTGCGGAGAAGCGATCACTCTACTGCAGAATATTGATCAAGAACAGGGACAACATTTTATTTTAGTCATGCCGGCCAAAAAGTATGTAGGCAATGCGAGAAAGAGGGCACAAGGATGGACACTTTGTGGCAATGTGCACACTGTGATGTGCCACTCTGTGAATCAGCCTACAGGGATTGCTTCAACAAATAGCACACCGTTGAATCATCATAACTTTTTTGAAACTTGATATTTTATTATATATATTATAGTAAACATTTTATATTTTATATATATAAGTTATAGTCTAAGTTATTGTTTCTGTATTATATTGTATTATATTTACTATTATTTACTATTTGTGTATCTGTTTATATATAATTTTATTTTATTTTTATATTTTAGTATATATATTTTTTTATATTTTAGTAGTAGTAGTAGTATTACAGCGTGTAACCTATTTCTGTTTTTGAATGTCTTTTGGAAATGGTATTTGACTATATTCCAGGGGCCTGATGATTTCCACTTGGTAAAAACACATATTTATTCATTATAAAATGAGACAGAATGCTCCATGTTGGGAAACTTGCATAATTCTGAGACAGGAACCTTACCATACATCTATTTCTAAAGTTATATCTGAACTGAAAACAATATTTCTTATAGAAATATGGCAAAAAACAACAAAAATCTAAAAACGAAGCCAAAAATGCTCATAAAAATGATTATAATAGCTTTGCATTGCTATATTCACATCAAATATATACATAGACAAGTAGCTCTATCTTTGCTGCAAATGACAATATAAAGCATGTATGTGCAGCACTTACTATTACAATGCTATAAGCCAATAAATAAATGGGGTGAAAAATGGCTTAGGGCTCTAAAGTACTGCCGATTTAGGATGGGTCACCCGGGATGAATGTGGGGAAAAAGCAGCTCAACAGCGACTCCTGGCCCATGGTATCCGTTCCCAGACAGACTCTCCCACCCAGAAGCCATGCTCTGTTTGGGGAATGAAGGTGGGGAGTGAGGGAAAAGAGGAAGTGGATTCTTGTCAGGATATAATATCATGGAGACCCAAGAGCCAGCTTGAGGCATGGCCCATTCTCTGGATAACTTCAGTATAACTTCTGGATAAATTCAGTATAACTCAAACCCTCAGGTCTGGCTCAGGCCCAGGTCGGGATTATCATTGTGATAGCAGCTCTGTAATCATAGGAATGTCGCTCTGCTAGACACCGCAGGGCCTGTAAACAGGCAGCAGGTTGCCACGCCAAATCCAGGGTTGCCGTCTAGGAATGACCCAACTGCAGGGGAAGAGGCTTATGGGTAAAATGAACTCTGCAATGCTGGAGATGGGTAGGGGGTATGTTTACATAGCATGAGGGATGGGGAGGGTAATGAGCGCTTCCCTGGAGTGGTGGGTACCGCTGTGAGTGAACAAGGTGCATGCTGGGATTGTTATTTCCATCTCGTATATTGTGTAATTTATGCAATAGTAGCTGTTTCTGTTGCACTGTAAGCATTTAGCTGGTGGTCTGGCTGAGATCAGAACCTGCTGGTTTCAGCACCAGCCCTGCTCCCCGACCACTTGTCAGGTTGCCGTCCCAGGGCCTTGCCTCCAGATGGTCATGTTCAGGGAGGGCTGCTGCTGACGAGGCCCCCCCGTCCCAGGCCAGATGTGTGTATGCGCCCAGACCTCCTGTCTGTTACACCGCGAGAGGAACCATGTGAAGAGGGGGTGGAGGCCCTAGGCAGGCCGAATGAGACAGGAGAGTGATGTGCACCCCCTGCAGGATGCTGCTGAAATGGCGAGTTCCTGTTTGCTCAATCTCCGTCTATAAGATGGCTCATAAGATACGCCTCTGCATGCGTGCCCATTAAGGGGCAGCCTCTCCCAGCTGTCTCCTTCAAAGACTGTTTGCTTAAAGAGGGTTGGCCAGGATGACAAGTGGCAGAGCGTCATGAGCAGATTCATGCAAACAGGCACTTTCGTGTTGCTTTTTCTGCCAGTGCTGAGTGAGAGCCTGTACCTGCCCTGCCATGGCCCCCCGGCTCACGCCCTGGGCATCCCCGGTGTGTCGGGCTTCTTTAAAGCTGCCGTGTGGAAGCACGCCGAGATCCCGCAGGAGCCCTCAAAGCCTCCCAGCTACTTTACTGCCACCCGCGTGCTCCCAGCCGTCGCCATACCGACCTGCGGCACATTGTCTTGCTGAAAGAGCTGTCTGCAGCCCTTCAAACCGCTGAGCCGGGAAGCCAAGGATCGACGGCAGCAGTGCCAGGGGCCCGAGGCCCGGCTTCGCCCTAAGCGGACATCGTTATCCGTAATGGAACCTGGGCCGCCAGGAAGGGTCACACAGGGACGCTAATTGACTCCTGTTGTCACGGTGATAAGGCGACCTGTTTTTTTTTGTAGTTTTTAACTTTCAGACCTGCTCCAGCGATCCTATTACAAGGGACGGAGTAATAAAACAAACAAGCCCCCCGGAGAAACAGCAAGGCTGGGGCGAGGGTCGTTTAGCTGGACCCTTCCGCCGACCTCTTCTGTAAGTACTGCTCCCCGGCCAGCTGGAGATCCTGCCTGCTTAGCTCACCGGCATCTGTAACCAGTACTCATTCATCTGGAACCTCCTTCTCTGGCGTGGAGCGTATAAGGCCCAAACAAGGCTTTTAAGGAGACGGGGTGTGGCTTCGGGGGGTAATTCTGGGACGGAGAAGCCCCCCCACCCCCAACACAGATTAGACACGATAAGTTCAGTCTGGTGCTCAATGCCAAATGGTAATCCTGCACGGTCCAACGTTTATGCCACACGTCAGCTCTGCTAATACAGCCAGAGAGGCAGGGGATGGGGCACTAGGCGCGGGACCAGACCCATCAGAATCGGGAGAAGCAAATCTTGGATGTGGCTGGAGTATGTGGCAGAATACATCTCAAACACAGACACACACGGATACACAGACAGAGACCGGCAGACACAGACAGACACATAAATATACAGACAGACCGATAGATACAGACATAGACACACACAAATATACAGAGAGATACAGCCACAGACAGTCAGACAGAGACACAGACAAGCTGACTGCTAATTCCGCCATTAACAGAAACATGTGGTATGGGAACCCCCGCGGTGCTGAGCCTGAGGGCCTACTCAAGATCCGAGGGGGGGGCAAATGTTACATCTGAGTTATTCTGGCAGGGGGTGGGGGGAGGTTACAAAGCAGAACAAACCTTAAGTGCTACTTCGGACCACCTGCTGGTGTCTTTGCCCCTTCTGTTATGAGGGGAGTGACCACCTGCCTGGCTCGCCAGCAGGGCGCTGTTTGTGGGGTTGGGGGGATAGCAGGTTAAATTAACAGCAGTGTATTTAGGAGACATGTGAGTGGGGGGGGGGGGGGTAGGGTGGATTACGCGAATGTAGCCAGCACTTTGGCCCACGTCAATATTCAGCAGTATTTGTAAGAATATACCTGGTACTTACCACTAGATGGCGTAATGGCCAAAGAGCCGAATGAATGATTCACTCCCAATAAAGGCCTGCTGATGTACGCTTAATAAGCCCACGAATGTGCAAAGGCAGAGCGTGTGGCTGAGATATGTGTCACCCTGAGTTAAACTGTCCACGGTGTCGCCCAGTAATGCAGCATAATGTAGTGTTCCCCCATCTCCCGCTGCGTACAGAAGCCACCCCCCTCCTCCACCCCGTTGATGGATCGGCCCACATTTGCATTTAGACCTACTTTTGACAAACAGACCATGCCTGGCATCGCACGGTGGCCACAGCATTATACAGAGGGAGCAGGAGGGAGCACTTGCAGAGGCTGAACAGAGGGGGCAGCACTGAGAGGAGCCAGGTCACCGTGAGTGTGATCATTGTCGCAAGTTCAGGGCACACTTCAGCAAAGGGGAGACGGAGGGCAAGAGAGACAGATGTTCAGATTGGAGGTCTCCTTAATCAAATGGTAGGCTGCAAAGAAACAGGAAATTACATCACAGGATCGCTGCTGCCTTCTCTGCACAACATTCTATCACGGGCCACTGATCCGGCCGACACGATGTTGATGTTGGTGCCCTGTGGGGGTGTCACTGCAGAAAGGTCCCAGGGCACTGTGTTTATATCTAACTGCAGAGGGTGTAACCATTGAGGAGCAAATCCCTTGATTCCTAAATATACATAAATATTTAGTACCCTTAATAGCAAAATTTATTAAAATAATAATAATAATAATTCAAATAAACATTGGGACTAAAGTTTAAGCAAGTTGAAATGCTTCCAAGTTCCCAAATCTGATCAAAAAACTTTCTGAATAGGATGAAAAAACTCTGCGATGATATTTTGGGCTGCGGTCTGCAGTAAATAAAAAGGAAAAACTGCATCATGGGTAATAGTTCCTTTCCCATTCCCAGCATGCCGTGGTGCCATTCTTCATTAAACATGGGGCAGGGGGTAAGCGCGGGCTGTTTGCGCTCACATGTATTTCTGAATGCACTAATCATAAATCAGCGCGCCCCATCGCTCAGCCTCCAAAGCAGTATTTAAAAGTTCCCCGGCGCGCTTCTGGCCCTACATTTCGCCGTGTGACAGAAAGCACCCGTCGTCCACCGTCGTCCCGTTTCCTTCCTGCACCGATGTGCCGGCAGCTCTGGGGGCTACAGGTTTTAATTATCAATCTGTGAACAAACATCAACCAGGGTAGTGGCTCGAAATTGCCATAGCTGATCCTTCCAAATATATCTGATTACTTACCCGTCTCTGCCCACAAATGATGAACAGATAGAACAGCCAATCACATGGGGGAGCTGTCAGCTGTTTAATACACCAGTGAAAACACCCCACATTGCCCTTATCCTGTCTAATATTATACCTGCTTCCTGTGTAATCATATCTGCACCCCCCCACCACCAAACACATCCCAGGTTGTAGGTTCAAATCCACCCCGATTGGTTTGCGTGGAGTTTGCATGTGCTTTCTGTGTCAACTGGCTGTCCTCCGCTGTGTTGTCTGTGATGTGATGGCATTCCTGTGCTGTCTGTGGTGCCCCCCCCCCATTCCCCTGTGGCAGTCAGATGGATGGGTAATGTCAGATAGTGTTTGTTTTTATTGTCACACGGATAGCAAACAGGAAACCAGGGGTGGAGGGGGGGGCATTAAGGGTGCCATGGGTGATCCCAGCCAAGCCTGTCTACCTTCACATCAGGAGGTGGGAAGATCAGCGGGCGCCTGCCTTGGACCTGTGCACGTGGACCTGCAGACACGTGAGGTCGTCCCACCATGGCCACCACTGGTCTTACCACAGATGCACGAAATCCTCCCGCCATGGCCGCCACTGTCCCTACGCCTGCGAAAGACACACAAATTCCTCCTCCCATGGCCACTGCTGCCCCTCCCTCCCTCCTGCTGAGAGGCTACACTACAGCGGCAGCGGTGTGCAGAGGGTGGGGATTGGGGGTGAGGGTAGACGGGGGGTTTCCCCTCGTCCCTCCGTCTACCCTCACCCCCGAGCCCCACCCTCTGCACACCGCTGCCACTGCAGTGTAGCCTTTTAGCAGGAGGGAGGGTAAGGGGCAGGCATGGTCTTCCACTTTGGCGGTCGCATAGGGCAGAGATGAGATCATGTGACTACATTGCAGTAATGTAAACTTATCACCTGCTAAATGACGGAGGGGGTATCATTGGCTGTCAATCACTGGTTAAGTTAACCCACAGCATAACCAAAGAAACAGTAAAGATGTGGGACAAACCAGGCAGGGCACAGCAGTCCCGAAATGCATTGAAATTTCATCTCTTAAGTCATAATGTTACCTGAGGCTAGACTTCACCTGTGCGTATGTGTGTTACTCCCATACCACCATGGTCACTGTGGCTACCTTTCCCATTTCATGCAACGAGGGGGGTCAGAACCAGGGCACTGCATCCGTTTGACGCACCTTCCTGTCCAGTTAAAGGCACAGAAACATTGTTAATGAGCCTTCAGCTCTCACCAAAAAAAAAAACAACAAATGACTGACAGGGTACTTAAAAGAAGTGTTTTTCATTATAATACCACAAAATAGCTGGATTTAAAAAGCAGAATTGAGTTTGCGTCAAAGCGGATGGGGGGTGTTTGTTATTATAAGTGGGGTGATTACCTGTCGGCATGGCACCGCCACCACTGACTCATCAGAACAATCATACTAAAAGAGCAATTTCGGTGGGGGCGCGGCTAGAGAGCGCCGCGGTACACCACGTTTCCGCCAGAGCTGCCTTCTTGTGCTCCGCGGCACAGATTTCCTCTGTGGTCCCATCCCTTTTTCCGCTTCTGTCCGTTTTTTCCGTGCGGGGGGGTGAAGACTGTTCGGCAGCATTCCCGGGGATGCATTTCTCACCGGAACTGTGCCGGGTTTCTTGCCGCGATCTCGCCGACATTAGCGCCGTTTCTGTGACTTGACGGCCGTCTTCCCTCTCCCCCTTCTCTCCAGGGTGGTGTGCTGTCTTCACTCAGCAGCCCGCCGACGTGGTGGTGACCTCGGGTCTGCCCGTCACCCTGCCTTGCTCCATTCCCGGTTACCACGGCATCGTGCTCTGGGTCAAGAACGGCTTAGCCCTGGGCGTCAACAGAGACCTCTCAGGTACAGTCAGATGACTCCTCCACTTCCTGTCACATGACTTGGCTTCGCTGTTTGGTTTGTTGGCCGCCTGTGTGCCCCCAGCTGTACAGAGATCCCTGGCAATCCGCTCAGCCCCCAGCCCTTACCATACTCCAGAGCAGGTCAGGAGGTCACGCACGACCCATACCTCTCGTCCCATCACGGGATGGCCCTCCTATAACTCATGTTCCGGGGGGGGGGGGGGGGGGGGGGGGGGGGGGGGGGGGGGGGGGGGGGGGGGGGGGGGGGGGGGGGGGGGGG
>JAODKN010000098.1:589673-601688 GCA_026774425.1 Petrocephalus zakoni | reverse complement strand
TGCTACATGCCTAAAATAGCCAGCTGCTAAATTAATATATTTAACGGTCAAATGACACCCTGCTTGTGGAATCCCAGGCAATGCTCTGGGATCAGCATTCAGACCTAGGCCTCCCAGGCTCTGGGATCAGCACTCACACCTGCCCCCCACCGCCCACTCCCTGGGATCAGCAGTCAGACCTGTCCCCCCATGCTCTGGGATCAGCACTCAGACCTGGCCTCCCCATGCTCTGGGATCAGCACTCAGACCTGGCCTCCCCCCCTCCATGCTCTGGGATCAGCACTCACACCTGCCCCCCACCCCACCAGCTCCCTGTCTCGTTGAATGCAAGCCATGCCAGACGGGCTAATTAGCTGTAGCTTAGAGCGGCTAATCACCGTTAATCCCAGGTCTTTATGCTGAACAGATCAGGCTCCCAGGTGGGGAGTAAAACACAGGAACGTCTCGCCCAGCGAGCCCAGCATGACCGTGCCGAATCCGCGACGCGTGTGTGGGACAGGACCGGTCCATCGAGACCCAGCACAGAGAGGCAGCGCTCAATCCTGACCAGCCATATGCCACTCAAAGGGAGCCAGGCAGGGCAATCTTTGGAAATGGAGCGTCATGTGACATGGATGGCTTCTGTGGAAGGCCAATGCTCCCCACCTCCTAGTGGGACCAGAAAGAGCTCACTGGCGGAATGTGGATCCGGAACCATCCAGGGATTTGAACAAACTACCTTCAGGCACCCAGACTAGCTGCCACGCTTTTCAGTGCCTCCGGGTGGATTCTAGGATTTATTTTTATGGTGGGGGGCTTATGTGGGACAATAATTCACACAGACTGGATAACATTATCATTAACCAATGGTAGGTTTTGAATTGGTGAATGGGAGGCAGCAGTCTGGGAGCCAATCAGCTTTCAGATACATCCATTATATCACAGGCCTTACTGAAGGCCCACACTGGAGGGGTCCTTTCTGTCCATGCACCTCGAAGATTTCAGCCCCTTTTATCTCTGTGGTATTCCATGACTAGACTGAGATGTCGCTGAGCCCGCTTAATACACAGCCTGTTTAACGGTATGGCTGCACGCGAGAGATGCTCCTAATCTGCATGTCAGCGTGTGTATGTGTGTGTGTGTGTGTGTCTGTGTTTGTGTCTTTTATTTATGTGTTTGTGTGCCGCGTGTGAGTGTGTCATAGTCGGCCAGACCAGATTCTACATAAACACAAATTAAAGGCGCACTCTCATTTTCAGTGGCTAACAGATGTGCAAGGCATATCCTCTTAATGGCTGGTTTGTGTGAAATAAGGCTCCTTCCTGAAGTGAGCAGCCCTCATGTTAGCTGTGGGAAAGTTAAAAAAAAAACCTTTCTCATTTCATGTTATTAATCCATAAATCCGCAACCAAAGTGGAGAAAATCTCCGTTCTCTGCGAGAAGAGGCCCTCAGACGTGGCCGAGTGAGTTTCTGAGCCTTTTTGACATTCCGGGACGAATCATGGGCAAATAAACAAGTGAAATTAGCGGTAAAATTTCTGTGGGGTGCCTTATTATGGTCTATTGGCAATGGAAATGTTTGGGTCTTTGGTGCGTCATGTCAGCCAAGGGAGACCTGGGTATTGACTGATGGGTGCCTCTAATTTGAAGGTATCAGGTACGAGTTATTGTGGAATGTTGCACAGGGATGCAACTGCAGGGGTCACTGAGAAGTCAAATTGTGTGCGTACAGGTTTTGCTGTACATGTGAGGACCAATGGACCACAAAAGTAGTGCAAATCCTGAAAAAACGTGACTAGTGAGGTCATCTTTTCGGTCCTCACTACTTCAGGCTTCATTTTATAAAAATCTGTGAATGCAATCAAAAAAGTAAAAATGCCAAAAGTGTTGTATTTTGTTTGGTTACTTAAGGCTAGGTAGGGGTTAAGGGTGTCATGATTGGGATTAGGGTTTTTCCCAAAGAAATGAATTGATGGTCTTCACCGGGATAGAAATACAAACGTGTGTGAGAGAGTAGATGCCAACTGTTAACCGCACTTGCTCTGCTCTGCACTGCATTCCAGGCTACCCCCGCTACACCGTGGTGGGGGACCATGAGGAGGGTGAGTACCACCTCCACATCCAGCGGGTGGACCTGTCGGACGACGCCCTCTTTGAGTGCCAAGCCATCCAGGCTGCCATCAGGTCCCAATCTGCCCGCGTCACAGTGCTTGGTAAGGAGGACATGCCCACACCATACAGGTGTTGGCATACATAACCAATGAGATTGTAGAGCCATCTGATTGGTTGGACTGAGGTCTGACCCAATCATTTTTGATCTATGTGAGTGAAAGTCCTATGAGCATTTCAGAGACACTGGGATCAAAACATCAATGCAAAGCCCACACACACAGAGCTGAGATGGAACTCGAACCTTAGTCCTTGAAATGCAAGGCCACTGTGCTGCCTGAAACCAAACCAAAAACAGCTAACAAATACTAGCTACCAAAGGTGAAAAGTTCCAGACCAAAATTTTGTTTCAACCGAACAGTTGAGCATAAAGAGTCACAGTCACAGAGTACTCAGCTGGTTGGTTGAAAGAAAATCTTGGTCTGGACTTTTACTTTCTGGACCTGGAATTTCCACCTCTGCTAGCCAATCAGTGGCTGTGAGCAACAAAAGTAAACACACCTCTGCTGGCAGAGCGTGATGCTGCCACTCACGGGGGGATAATCACACACAGAGTGTCAGGGCCACCGGCAGCGGCACATGCAGAGAGGGGCTCCCCGGTGGCCAGCCGCTTTCCCCTTGATTCAGGAGAGTAATTACCCTACTCGTTTGCCCCTCACAGCTCCACACAAAAGCCGTTCAGCTGTCGCGATTAATTTCCTGTCCTCGCCCACAGTGCTTTTTGTTCTAAAAAAGAACAGATTTAATCTGTATTTAATAGGTTAGTATGGAGCATGTGCGTAATTTTTACAATCAAAGACAAAAGATTAATTAATATCAAGATTAATATTGTAATATTACTATTATTTGGCCGTATTTGTTCATCTGGTTTGTGTGTTGTAATATTACAACACACATAATATTAGTGTAACATACACTTCCTTATTAAAAAAGCAGCATTAGTAGCGGTTAGTGGGTTATTCGTGAGCTTTCATGGTATTGTAGTGATGTTATTGTGAATGTCTGTCTTTTATTAAATCGTTTGTCTGCTTATATCTTTTCATATCTGATGGGTAGTGGGGGGAGTGGGTGTAAGGGCTGCTACAGGGTGAGGGAGAGGGAGAGTAACCAAGGTATGAAGAATGGGGGACTGGCCTGCCATACTGAAAATGAAAGTGAAACTAATGATCAGGGGAAGAAGGAGGGAACCACATTGTCCCAGAATCCCTTGCAAAATAAAATGGGACTGACGATGCTGATGTCATCCTGCAGACTCGGTCTCTAGCAATGATAGCGTCATTCTGCAGTCCCGGGGTGTTTCTTAATTTATGTACTTGACCATACTTATGTTATCGTTTACCCTTTTTACATCATCTTCCATTGCCAAAGACCAGTTCCATTACTCAAGAACAGAAGTTCAGAGTACGGTAAAAAATCCCTGGATTTTGTTCTTTGCCCTGCCCCATATTTCAAGGATACGTTGGTTGCATCCTCACCAAATGAGACCAAATCCATGATCCATTGCACCCCAAGTTCATTCTTGGTAAGCAACTTGGCAAAACCGTAAGTATTGGGTGCGTTCGGCATGGGCTTACAGCTGTCTGCAGCTGATGTGACGTAGCACGAGATCTGCGCGCGGCTGCAGGGGTGGAGAATAAACTGACTGGCGTCAAGTCGTTCTTATACACATGTACAAAGTACAGAGTACAATGCAATTCTTACTTAAATGCCTTCTTCACAGACTAGACAATTGGACAGATAAAGCAGTGCAACATTACAGTAACTAACAATAAATTAACAATTAACATGCACTATTAAAGTTGGCATTTCTTTTATTTAATATACTTTATTGTATTATTTCTTTTATTTATTTCAACTTTATTTTACCAGGTAAATTAAATTAAAACCCGTTCTCACTGCTTCGCAATTCTTTTAGGGAGAAATGGCAGATAACGCATCGGAACTTCTTGGGATACAAATGTCACACATGTCAAGCGTGTCACAATAATCTTCAGCCAATAAATGCACAGTTGTGTCGTCACGGAGGTGGCTCCCAGTTTGTGCAACCAGGCGAGAGGCACTGCACTATCTGGCGTCTTGCTCTCGTGAGAGTTTTGTACCATGTGACATGGTGACGCGGGGTGACATTTTGCAGTGCTGACTGAAGACGGACAAGAAAAACTAGCCATCATGCATTGCGTCAAGACCAGAATGCATCGCTTTCAGCCAGCGCTGTAAGCGGCTGCATGAAGTCGAACGCACCCACTATCATTGCGTTTTGTATTGAGAAACACCCTTGGTCTCTGGCAAAGATGTCATTCTGCAGTCTCTGTGTCTGACAATGATGATGTCATCCTGCAGCCTCGTTGTCTGACAATGATGATGTCATCCTGCAGTCTCGGTGTCTGATGATGATGATGTCATCCTGGGATCTCCGCCTGTTTTACATGGCAGTGTTTTACATTGTATGTTTCTGTTGCTTCACGTGGCAGTTTTGTTAAGCCCGCTTTAATGACAGTTAAACCCGGGTATTTGTGTTCACAGCAGATCCCAGCATTGGGCACAGAAGTTTGTTTTCTGAGCTGGTCGACTTGGCCCTGATGTAAATGCAGGGATGCAGATTACACTCAGGGGATCTTCCAACCATCACTGATTATGGGTCCCACTTACCCACCCTGGCACCAAAAGATGATGGTGGGGGTTCAGGTCCTTTACTAGGACCAGGTGTGCATGTAGGAATATTTGCTTTATTCATTTTTGTATTGACTTTTACTATTTTTGAATGGGTTCGGCTGTTCACCCTGGCCCTCCGATGACGGCTAAGCTTCATTATTCGCTGAATAAGAGGCCTCTAAGGTGACATGGGCACTCAGGATGCAACAGGGGCCAGAAGGGGAGACTGGACCCCAGAGATATGCAGCACTGAGGCCGACTGCCAAACACAGAGTCTTCTAAAGAAATAATCTAAGCCTGTTTTCAGTGACTTTGAATTTAATTGGCTGCATTAACAAGCAGCTGAATAAGCAGGTAAGGCACTAAGCTGCTTAAATCACCCCTAAAGGAATCGACAGGTAGATGATGTACGTGGGGCTACATGGCAGTTTGGCAGAGGAGGGGAGTCCCGTCGAAACGTCTCATTCTGACCCACGACTGCGTGAAACGGCAAGGTTTGAGAGAGACTCTGAGTAGGTGTTCACCGTGGTGAACAGGCATGGGTACCCGGTTGTGGTGGAAGTGGTGGTACAGTCCGGGGGGGGGATAGCGGGCTGCCGAGAGCCATCGTGCGGACAGGCATGCACCCCCGCACTGTCACGAATCGCTCCCCAGGGAAGTATGCCACCTCTCCATCGGCTGAGAGAGTCTCTCCTCTCCGCCATACACTCTCTCACGCCTCTACAGCAGGTGCTGGCTTCTCTCGGCTCTCTTCCTCTATCCCTTTTCTCGCCACCCGATTGGTCGTCAGTCTGGGAGCCTGCAGCCTCCTTCCCACCCCCCTCCAGTGTGATGCCTAGGCTTCTTTTCCATCCAAGTCGTGGTTCTGTCGATAACAGCTAGCGGCTAATGCCAATTTGGCCTCTATCACTTGGGGGAAACCTGCCTTTCTTGTACCCAGGATCTGTCTGTCTTGGTGGCTGATGACAGCCTTGCACCTCGAAGCTTTAATACGGGCCGGCAGGTTATTTTCGGAAGATTGTGTCAGACGTTTTTGGGGATCTTGACCTCCTGAAATCGTCCTTCCTGCGTGATACTTGCTAGCCATCAGGTGCTCCAAAATGCCTGGCAGCCAATGGAAACACAGCTCGCTCTGTTAGGAAGTGTCAGCCAGATGAATTAAAGGTGGAATGTGCCCGGCCACTGTGTGCGGGACTCTCGGAGTTAAGAGGCGGCAAGAACACGCTCGAGGGGGCAGTGACTGAATCTCACCCCACTTCAATAAATCAAACAACGTTATTGATAAATCGCTCACATGATAAAGTTGCCTTAGCACAAGGTGGAATTAGGTTTGGGGGTTTCGGGGGGCAATTTGAAATGAGGCAGCAGCTTCAGCAAGGGGTTCGAAGCCGTATTCTTGTGAATATAATGGCAGCCCTGATTTGCGTGACCACAGCACTGGGCATGCAGCCCCCTCCAGGCTTGTCCAATCACAGGGCAGATTAAATAAAAAGCTCAAATATCATTGGAAATATGGTGCCCTCTGACATATGACCTTTGACCCTGGATAGGGGACCCTCAGGGTTGGTCCCCTAGTGACCAACCCTTTGAATTAACCATGGACGGGGTATGCAAGAACAACCCTAGGGGGCTAATTAGACTATGCAGCCCCTCCCCCAGAGAAAAGAGGGGGCTGCTCTTTTGGGGCGCAGTTCACACTCAGGGTCACGGGGCTGCAGCAGGTCATCTGCTAGCTAATGGGCCAGGGAAACCTTGCTATCATGTCTAGCCCTTACCCAACCTTTCATTTCCACCGTATGCAGGCGCAGCTAAAATAAATCCCCGGGAAATTATTTAATACTGTATATCTGCACAGTGAAATATTTATCACCCTGAAGGTTGAAACTTATTAATGCAGCGAAAGTCACTGCAAAATTGAGTAGGTAAAAAAAATACCTTTTTTGAATTCGTTGCGACCCAAACTAACATCCAAAGAGCATAAGCATGGCGATTGCAGCTGAGAGGTGGATAGAGAGGAGTCCATCGCCTGCCTTCTTGGTTTTTGTTTGTTCAGGCTACTTCTCCTACCTCGATTTCTTCTCTCGCCTCTTTTTTTTCCCCCTGTGGAATCATCCCCGCTGTTCTCACGGTTGATTCAGTAATATCACTAACGAGAGGCAGCCGGGCGTCCATCAGCAACAGGGTTAAGAGTCAGTCGGCATGCCAACGGAGGGCCCGCAGACTACTGTCGTCCTGCTTCTTGGCTGCATCGCCACAGCTCTTTAATAAAAAAAAAAAGGACGAATCCGAGGATACAAGGTTAGAACGAGACGTCTAAAGCACTCTTATTTACCAGGTAAAGGGCTGTTTCCTGCCTTCATTGCCCAGACAATTAGTCACACGGCGAAGGCTGGACACCCAGAATTACCGCAAAAGAAAATCTTTCCCGGTAGAAAGTTATTTTTAGGGGTGTTTGTTATAGATGGTAATGTGGCATTTAAATGATTACTTTTTAATTTCACAGCCTGTAATGTCAGATTAGTGAGATTAGACCTCCATAAATCTGTGTCCTTTATCCTTCCAGCCGTGACCACAATGCCCTAATATGAGCAGTAAACAATGTAAATAAGCCTTTTTGCTTTTCTTTTTTGGTGAACATTTCCATTACTTTAAAGACAACATCTAAAGGAGCCTTGGTCGTTATTAGCGTCTGTCTAATAATTAACGCTCGCTCAAAGCTTGAGTTAATTTCCTGTCACGGCGAGGAGATGATGACCTGCCGTCAGCCAGAGCACTGCGCTGGACTTTGAGAGCCACTTCCTTGTAGGGGTTTCGCTTACATTTGCTGGCTTTTTGTTGTTGCTGGACAGTTCAGGGGTCTGTTCAGCAGTACTGGAGATCGTCTCTTTTCGGGGAAAGATCAAGCAGTCATGGAACTCCGCATTGGCTTTCCAGAATCCGGGAAAGTGCTTAGTGTTTTTTTTCCCCACACATCTAATAATGGAGGCTGCAGATGATTGCTTCTGCATCTCTATATCTGTCATTTGAGCTTTTAAAAAAAGACTTTGGGACAGCTGCGGCGCATGATGTGCATGTGACCGGCTTGGGGGGAGGCGGATGCCATGTAGCGCGGCCGAGAAACAGGACGGAGACCAAGACCTCATCGAGCCTCCGCTGCCTGTCCCTCAGCACGCTGTTAACGACGCCCCCCACACCCACTCCCCCCGTCCAGGCAGCCTTGAATAAACCGGAGCGAAGAAAGAGAAAGCTAAATGAAAACATGATCAAAAACAAAGTCAAAAGAACAAGGACCTCCTTGCCTGCTTGAATATTTATTAGCTAAAAGCAAATGAGGGTGAAGGCGCCTGCTTGATGAGTTTGAGCTGCAGACAGTCGGAGGAAGAGCAGCCTTTGTGTCGAGAGGAGTGAGCGGACAGCATCCTGTGATGGGCAGCGGCCGCATCCAGACCCTCCGCACGCTGCTATCTTGCTTCTGCGTTTCCCAAGCCTTCAAAACCTTTGGAAGAAAAAACAAGAACCTGGCCGAAAGCAGCAGGAGCCCCAGATGTCTCCGGACCCATGGGGGGAACACGGTCCAGAGACCTGCGCTTATTAAGGGCACTAACGGCACTGTCCTTCTGGGGTCCAGAGCAGCTCCCTGCAGGAGGTAATTAGTAAGCTCCCCCGTGTGACCTTGTGCCTGTCTGGAGGTTAGGGCTGCTCCTTATTGACCTGCTTTGACATCACAGGCTGCGCGTGCGGTCGGTCTGAGGCACCAATGCCACCGTGATCCCCCCCCAAGTGGCCTAAGCCCCCCCCCCCGCAGAGGTTCTGCTATGAAGAGTAGCTTTTGAAGAACATCAAACTTCAGTAGCACTGAGGAGCTGGATTCAGGGGGGGGGGCATGCTGTCAAGGTAATTTGGAAGCAAATGCCAGCGGGCCACAGAAATCGATAGAGAGTACTCCCCGGAAGAGGGTGATGGGCGCTGGCAGAAGCTGATCGGGGTCTTGGGGGGGGAGGGGGGGGGGGCAGCTGAAGGTCAGGGTCTCAGGGCGGCGCTTCATGGTCAGGAGCTCAGGGGTCGTGGCTCCTCCATCAGCGTTTGGGGGGTGGGGGCTGAGGAGCAGCGGCTCAAGGACGCTGGCTTGTCATCGGGGACTCACACATGGGCTCACAGACAGCCCATGAAGTGTCTGTGTCTCATGTCACTCCATTACCCATCATCCCTTGCCTCTTCCTCGGCGATGGATAAATATGCCAACGGTTTGTCCAGTTGCTGGGAGGGTGTGCGAGCCGCCTTATCAGCCAGTCCGGGGCCCATGCGCACCCACATTAATCTCATCGCCAGTTAATTAACTCCAGTGGCATCTCTTATCTGAGGGGTGGGGGGGGCTAAAGCTGCATGCCCCAGAAAGAGCCCCCCCCACGGCTTTCTGTCTCTTCCTATCCCCCCCCCCACCCACACCAAGCATGGATGGCCCAGTACCCAACATGCTCGACAGATCCTCACCCCATAGACACTTCATCCGAGCACCATCAAATAAGTTTAGCATCATTGGCCACATATCACAAGATGAATTCCCCTGCTAATGGCTGCCTCTCTCTCTCCCGCTCACCCGATCGCTTTGCACACAGAGGTGCAGCACTTTCTCTCGCTTCTGCAGCCCGTGGCATCGACATCGCGAAAACGCATCCCTCTTCTTCCCCACCTCTCCTTCTCCCTCTCTCGAATACTTTAGTGGCTCGTCTTTCATTTCTCAGTTCTGCTGTTACTGTATAATGTATCACATTAAAAGTGTGTTAGAAAAAAAAACTTGTCAAAGATGAGGGGAATCCCCAGCTACGGATTTTCCAGCTTATCGGCCTTCCTCAGCTACCCACAATGCATCCAGGTCCAAAAACGCATTTGCTTCGCTGAATCTCGACGAGCGCAGTCTTTGGCTGGGGTCAGGCACAGAAGGGGTACGAGAGGCTTGACAGCTGCGTTTGAGGTATGAACCAGACGCGTCGGAGTCCGTCTGAGGAGTTCTGCTCACTGGCGGAGAAGACGCTAAGCTGGCAGATATCAGACGTGCATCTACGAGGAAGGAGAGCAACTGTACCCATCTGTATGAGCAAGGCGGAGAGGGCGAGAGGAACAGCCGCGCACAAATACACAGTCTCTGTGGGGGAGTGGGGGAAAAACACACACACATTCTGTTGTTGCTTTAGAACTGCGGTATGAATTTGTGCATTTTCAGATGACGACCTCATGCAGCAGCATCGCCGGTCAAGAAGATTCTAGGTGAGCTCACCTTGAAATGAAACAGCTGTTTCACTGGCGGAATACCTAACAATGACCGCAGGCCTTTGAGGCCAGAGATGGCAAGGCCGATAGCGAGCCCGCGGCAATGGGTTTGTTTTTATCGCGGGAATGGCTCGGCCGCAGGAACTGACCTCGTCTGCTGGCACCCTCCCGGAGAATGACAGCGGGATCGAGACAGTTCTGAGACGCATGTGAGAGGGGGCCCACAGCCAAGAGGAACTTATCATCGAGCAGGTGACGGGCCCTCCAAACCGGCACCCTGACATCATAGTGATGGGGGGCGGGGCCCTGCTCTGAGTACTCCTGGCCACGCCCAGAGACAAGGCAGAGAGCATTTCTCTTTCTCTGCCACTAGGTTAAAAAACCAGATTGACACACTGTACATGCGACCTATCGTTCTCTGCATCAGCCTGCCCTTGAGGCCGCAAACGTCCCCGTGAGTAAAAAAAAAAACGTGGGTTCAAGTCCCAGGATGCTGAACCTTTAACATCCAGATGATTTAATAGGTAAATGCAGGACCGGCTCCATAAATCACTCTGGGTATAATTATCGTCTCTGCAAACATGAGAATGGGGCCACGGTGAAGCTTTCGCCATTGGGTAGCGAAACAGGCCCGATATCACAAAGGGCATCTTGAACAAACACCATTTCTCGTCGTTCACAGCGCCTCCGTGATATATCAGAGGCTCCGTCAGCTGAATGCGGATGAGATGTGAGGAAGCCTTTTTTTTTCCCCTCAGCCGCGGAAATAAATTGATTAATTCTTGAATCTGACATCTGAGAAACAATCAAGAAAATGTGTTCAGAAAAGATTTACTTGAGTTGACTTGGAGATGCGGGTTCACGGGCTTGGCCTGTTATGTGCTCCTGCCTCTACCTCCTGAAATAAACGGAAAAGCATGGGCCAGTCGTGTCCTGTGTTATGGTATGACTGCATTGGCTTATTCATTAGCAAAATCCCTCCTGCCTTAGCTACATGGGGGGGCCTCGTCTACCTCGTTTATGATGAAGGAGTCTACCTCGTTTATGATGAAGGAGCACCGGGATATCCTTCAGATCCTGCCGGAATCTGCAGGAAATCTCCGCGCACATTCTCATTTCCCATCATCCCCCCCGCCCCAGTATCCCTCCTTTTTTGGTTTAGGGCACAGCAAAAGGTGGGACAAAGGGAGAGAAATAATTAAGCGGCTATGTTTTGCCGTTTTCCCAATAATAGTTATAGGAAGCACTTTTATTATCCATTTCCGCTCCCTTCGATAGTCACATGCATGTGTGCTCATAGATAAACATACATGAACACGCACACACACGCGCGAATGACATGCCAAATCAGCTTCAGTTCCACCAGGCAGCTGTGCGTCTCGCTAATTAGCCGAGGGACCTGATCAATATTCGACTGGAGTTTGAATAAATCCCGAGCTATTGGTGCCTGTCATGCAGGAGATGGGAGCCACAATCATTTTCAGTCCTGAACCCCCCTGCCCCCCTCCACTTGTGCTCCCTGCCCAACCCTTCAGACTGAAAGCCTGTGCATGGATGTTATGCCTAACTTCTATAGCTTATGTGTGGTTTACTTAAGTAAGTGTGCTTATTGGTTAAGTTAATGCGCCGTCTTTCCAGAGTGAGATGGGTGATTCACTGAGAAGGTCATGTGACCCTGCCATTTGTCTTCCGACTGGATGTGGCGCCCGCACATTCCCCGCACATGCACACACAATCTGCCCCAGCTGTGTCTCGATCCTCATGGTGAAAGTGCCCCCCCCATTTCGATTTCCAGAGCGTGGCTTCACTTACACGATGTCTTACTTTGTTTAGATTCCCATGCATGTCAGCCGGATGCATTTCTTCAGTGTGGCTGACTGTGGGGGGGGGGGGGGGGGGGGGGGGGGGGGGGGGGGGGGGGGGGGGGGGGGGGGGGGGGGGGGGGGG
>JAODKN010000098.1:568968-587196 GCA_026774425.1 Petrocephalus zakoni | reverse complement strand
TAGCTAATGCTACCGTGTCACAGCGGCTAGCATGTCATAGCGGCTAGCTAATGCTACCGTGTCACAGTGGCTACCTAATGCTATCATGCTATCGTTGATGAAGGCATAGTCAATGACGAGGTCTTTGTGTAGCCCCCCCCTTTCTTATTTTTTAAATAGTGCGGTTAATTCTGATTATATAGCAAAGGATTTATATTGTAGTTTAGTATTGTTTTTTGTAAACTTCTGTATATTCATTGGAAAATTGTAAGCATTTGTGCAACTAAACTTTTTCATCTTATAAAAAAAAATTTCAAAAAGGGGATGGTGGTGGCCTAGTGGTATGAGGCCTGGGTTATGAGCCATGAGGTCACCAGTTCAAATCCCACCTACTCCCCCCAGTGGCTCCTTGAGCATGACCCTTAACCCCAAGTTGCAATCAGGAGATTGTAATCTTTGTAATTTAAGTTACTCTGGTGCCAGCCGAATCTATCAGTTGATAGATAGCTAATCCTATCATGTTACAGTGGCTAGCTAATGCTATCATATTGTACCCCTTTGGTGTTGGCCTCACCCCACCAGGCCTGCCTGAGTTTGTATAACATAAATGGATGTAGGGCAAAAATGAGTAGCACCTCCTCACTAATGCTTCAATTAAACAACAGGATTTATTAACAAAGAAAACAAATGCAATGTGATCAATGCCAACTATCACAGAAAAGTATGAAAGATCTAACACAATAACTGCAATAATATTCACCGTTTCATGAATATTAACATTGGAAGATACGTCTGTGAAGTCAGCGCTCAAAACAAATTAAATAATAATCAGGCCTAAGGCCCGGTTATAAATACCTGTAAGATCGCAGTGCATACAGTCTCATGACACCAACATGCACTATGCAGTTAAACACTCATCAAATGTTTTAATGCCAATTAGCTGTTCGCAAGCCACTCTTCCTGCGTCTCTCACGGAGCTGTTCACGCGCCAATCATCGCGGGTCTCTCTCAGAGGCTGTTGGCGCGCCACTCCTCGCGGGTCTCTCTCAGGAGCTGTTTGCACACCACTCCTCGCGGGTCTCTCTCAGGAGCTGTTTGCACGCCACTCCTCGCGGGTCTCGCACAGAGCTGTTCACGTGCCACTCCTCGTGGGTCTCTCTCAGAGGCTGTTGGCGCGCCACTCCTCGCGGGTCTCTCTCAGGAGCTGTTCGCGCACCACTGCTTGCGGGTCTTTCTCAGGAGCTGTTCATGCGCCTCTCTATGCGTGTCTCTCATGGAGCTGATTGCACGCCACTCCTCGCGGGTCTCTCTCAGGGGCTGTCCACGTGCCTCTCTACGTGTGTCTCTCACAGAGCTGTTTGCATGCCACTCCTCACGGCTCTCTCTCTTGGAGCTGTTCGCGCACCTCTCTTCACATGTCTCTCCTGTTGCCCATGAGACCCACCCTTTCACCTACCAGGTGAGAAGAGAAACCATCCGACTACTACTTATTCCAATCACGGGGCCATGTACGTCCACATGTACATGTATTGTATGTCCCCTCGCAGACTACGTCATGGAGCATACTCCTATTCACCCATTCTTGGGCTAAAACTGGGTTACAATATCATAGTGGATAGCTAATGCTACTATATCACATTGGCTAACTAATACTACAGTTTTACAGTGGCTAGTTCATGTGACTATATCACAGAGGCTCGCTAATGTTACCATGTAACGGTGGCTAGCTAATGCTACCATACCTGATTGGCTAGTAGATGCTTTCTCAGTACAGTGGCTAGCTCATGTTTGTGTTATGCAATGTCACAGTGTTTAGCTGGCCCTTCTCTGGCTCACTAGCTAATTCACACTGCCATAATGTGCAGGCTAATGCCGGCTCCTGTAGTGCACTAACCAGTCCTGATCAGGCCAGTGGTCCGCTCTCGGAGCCTGGTGGCTCGCCACCATAGCCAGGCCCGTGTCGCATGAAATATGAAGGCTGACAGTGAAGATTGATTTTCTTTAAGCCGGCTGACGAGATAATCAGTCAGGCAGAGTTTCTGAGCACTCCTCAGGGGAACAGCCTCGAGGCCTGGATCAATGCACATGGAGCGTGACCCTCTGCGGACCCGTCAGCCGCTTTGATTGTTCTTCAGCCTGACAGTTGTGGTACAAAATTCAGTAACACTTCCAGCCCTTGCCTACCCTTCCAACCCTGTCCCTACCCCAAATATCAGCATGAGGGCGGTAGGTGCCCCACAGGTTGTGGGCGGTGTCTGTGATTGGAAGGGTGTGGGTTTGAATCCCAGGGTCACCAGATTAATTTCAGCTTCCGGCTCCTGTGCGAGGCCCTTAACCCCCAATTGCTTCAAAGACTGGCTGATCCTGCATTATCAATAAAAAAAATGTACGTTGCTTTGCATAAAGTAAATTAAAAGAAAATGGTATTGTTACTCTGCTCCAAACCCCCTATCCCTAAACCACATCCCTCCCTCTGCTACACATTCCCATTACCCACCCCCGCCCGGCAGACGCTGCTCCGTGATGGCCGCAGAGAGAGTTCAGTCAGCACCCTCTACATCCCGGCCTCCAGTGTTGAAAGCGGCCAGCGCATCACCTGCCGAGCATCAAATAAGGCCATCCCGGGGGGCAAGGAGACCCAGGTCACCATCGACATCCAGCGTAAGTGCGGCCTCCCGGAACCTTCTCCACCAGCAGTTAGTGTGCGGCCGTCGTCCGCCCCGCAAGCCCTTCGTCTCGACGCTGATGCTTTTTCCAGCTCGGCATCTCGGTGATTTCCATTTTAATATGCATGCCGTCGAACGGATGAGAGTTTCCTCTTTCAAGTCCAACTTTGGCCCAATAAGATGCAGGAAACCCGCCCTGATGTTTATAAACAGCCATGGCGGCGTCGCGGCGTTCCCTACGTGCCGTGCATGCGCCCGCCTGAACGGGTTTTTAAGCGGGAGGCGTGTCTCGCTCACTGAGCCGCGAGTTTATTTTAAACCTACGAGGACAGCATGCTGATATTCCAGAAGAACACAGACGCCAGGTTGAAATATTTATATTGACAATATTTTCTTGTTTTTTTTCCTTAACTACATATGATGTGTTAATACCACATAAATATTTGCATGGTAACAAGCAAAGATAAAGGATGGATGGCTTACAATGGGTGTTTAAATAGAAAGGCTCTTTTTGGGAGCTGCTGGCATCTTGCTCTACCTTTTTAGACCTGCTGTTACATCTGGGTTAAAGAGTAAATTAGCATGAAGCTGTTTCTTCTTTCTATTTTGGCGTATCTTTTCTCCGCGTTCCTCCTGCACCCCGCTACCAGTTTTTAACATAGAAGTGTGAGATCTAAAATACCACCTACACCCAACCCCACCTCCCCCCCCCCACCTCGAAAAGGAATAAATAAACCCAGCACGACAGAAGAAAGCATTCAGATAGCATCTTCAGATCAAGAGCTGCTAACGGGTTTTCAACAAAAGCGTTTTTGCGACCCTCTCAGCCACGTCAGAGATATTGGGTTTGAACAATAAGGCAGAAAATGTTATTGGGAGATGAATTAATGTTGATGGGTCTATTGTTTCTGTCTCGCCGTCCGTTTAATCCTAGAGTATCCATTCCCAGTGCAGCCCAGCAGACACACATACACACACACACACGCTCTCCCGAGGATAAAAAAAACTAACTTTGAATGTGATTAAGACTTCCTGGCTTTTGTGCTGCTTTTCACGCCTGTTCCTGGCATGACATCACGGATGGTGCACGTTCCCCTGCGAGGCCCCCCCGGGGGCCCCGACCGCCACATGCCGCAGCGACAGGAAGTCGGATTACCGGAAGGACGTGATCGGCGTCCGAAGTGCTGTTACCGCCTCTGGCCGGCGTGGCCAGAACTGGCTCCAAACAAATAGGCTGTTCGGCATAATTACCACACAGCACCCCCCACCCCTCCCCCTTGCAGAACTTGCACATTAAAGCTGGAGAAAGAAAATACAGGCAGATTGGAAAAGTGGCCAGAGGCTGTTTTCGGGGGAAACAGGTGGTGAGGCAAAAACTAAATAACCGACCAAAGGTGTGAAGGCGTGGGTTTTGCTGACACCATCCCCCCGCCGCCTTCCGGAATGTTCCGGGAACACAGGCGGTGGGTCGTAGACCCAGCTGGTTCTCGATTCGCCTCAGAAACCAGGAGGCCGAGTGAGGGCACAAGGAAGCATGCAAACTGCCCGGCACTAGGACTGCGGCGGCAATGTCCTTATCGAGAATAAGCACGGTAGAGTTTCACACGTTCTGGGGGGTTACCTGCTTTGACTGATTCATAGGCATCATTCGGACATCTTGCAGGAAATCAAGGCCAGCTGCCATGGCAGTCTCTTCTGCCTATTTAGGGTTTAAAGACCAACTTGGTGTCCTCACGATGTCCACAAGGTGTCCAAACCAGTGCCAGAAAAATGCCAGAGGTGCCAGTCTTGCTGTACTCGTCCACTCACCTTGTGGTGTCAGACTGCTCATGCACACAAGACAAGCTTAAATTTTATAGTACCGTGCCATTAATTATATATATTTTTTCTGTGTTTAATGTCAGTGAGGGTGTCCATGCAAGCAGGTGTGGCCCACTCTGACCCCTGGTTGATTCACTTGTGTTCATCTGCATATATTTGCATGGCCCCTCCTTTTACTAAGAAGCCACAGCCCCAAATGCATGTGTCACAGCAAGCGCACGTCTGCATTTAGCGTGCTGCGTTTCCAGGGGTGTCGACCCTATCGCCCTCCCCAGGCCGAGGCTGTCCTGAGCTAATCGCTAAATGCAGAGGGGCTTGAGTTTGTGTTTTAGATCCTCATACACCCAGTAACAAAGTCCTTTTGTTGCTATGGCAACCGAGAGTGGAGTGTGGTGGGGTGGGGAGGGGTGCTAAAAATTTTGAATAAAAAAATAGTAAATTAAAAAAAAGTGAATAATTAGCAGTATATATGCTTTTGTTTGTCTCGCATGGCCGTGTCTTCCTCTTTGTCAAGCCCAACAAAAACAGTTTCAGGCATTGAGGCAAGGAGTCTTTTTGAAGCACATTTAAAGCTATATAAAGGTTACAAAGACAGGCGCAACAAATAATGTTTTTTATTATTTGAGGAGAAAAACAGTACAAATAGGTTGCTGGTTCAATTCCCAGGGTAAATGCTGCAGTTCGAGTTCTATTCAGAACCTATAATCAGAACTACATTAGATAATAAAAGAATCCTACCAAGGCGAATGGAGAGAGTTTATAAAAGAAGGCAAATGTGAAACTTAATGAACTCATAACCAGGATGGGTGTGGGGTCGAATCCCAAGGGTGCAGGCAAGTGCCCACAGCTATTGAGTGAGTGGGTAGAGAAGCTATCTTCTCAGGGAAACATTCTGACCTCCTTCTTGGCAAGATCGGACCATCAGGAAAGAATATTATGAGGTCTCGCTAATTTGGACCTGTGCACATTTGTGACGAGAGCTACAGCAGCATCCCAGCATGGGGCGGTTTCGTCTTGCAGGGCTGAGTCTCTCGTAAACGTTGCATGTCAGACCTCTGGGCTGGGCCACATCGGCACTGAAGCCAGCTGGTCCCGACGAGCTCTAAATGCGGAGGTCCAACGTCCGCAGTGGTCCCAGGAGACGATGTTCGGGGCTCTCCCAAGCTAATATGCTCATCGGAGATGAGGTCCACATGTGTGCGGGCGTCTCTCCAGTTTGGGAGCCATTTGCAGCATCTCCGAAGCTTTTCACCAGCCTCCCACGCCGTCTGTCATGGGAGCTCAGATCGATCCCCATTGCTCATTTGGATTCGCCACGCCCGGAGAAGCTCCTCTGTGCCAGTGCCCCATCTCTGGGCATCCACCTGCGCACTTCTCAGGAAGA
The DNA here is from genome assembly GCA_026774425.1 of Petrocephalus zakoni. Lineage (NCBI taxonomy): Eukaryota > Metazoa > Chordata > Actinopteri > Osteoglossiformes > Mormyridae > Petrocephalus > Petrocephalus zakoni. Next base: position 581,346 of record JAODKN010000098.1, on the reverse strand, counting down.
TAAACATGCTAATCAGCAGAGGAAGTTCCTCACCTGTTTCTGCCAGGTTACTTCATGATTGACATGCTGCCTTTAAATGAATGAGAAACAGGGGCTCATGGTGGAGTCATCCTACAAAAATTTACTGAAGCTGAAGGTGATGGGGAAAGAGTTCGGTTTTTGCACAACATTTTCTGAAACCCGGTGCTGTCCCATCATCCCTCTGCCCCTTCGTCTTGAACGTGGCCCTTTGTTTACTCCTCACTAAGGAGCGTTCTGCTTCTCTCTGGCTGCCTGGACAGATTGGCAGGCGAGGGGATCGACCTTGCCAGTCGTCAGCCAGGGTAGGGGGGGGTTGCGAGGAACCAGGGTGTGGGGGCGTCCGGGACGCCAGCTGAGCCTGGGCGGTGACCTGCCTGGAGCCTGCCTCGGGCTATCCGCCCCCACACCCTATCCAAGGTGCCGGTATGGGGACTGCGATCACCCTAAACCGCACACTACATGCATGTGCCCGAGTTTTCCAGCCCCCACCTGCCTGTCAGGATGAATATCCTCCAAACAAGATGAAGATCCACCAACAACCATTGCTCTGAATGTACCACACGCACCCAGGACAACAGCACACGTGACACAAAAACATAATCACAAACTTACACTGGGGACCATAGACAGAAGTAATCAAACTCCGAACTCAAATTGCAGAGCACTGACATGGCCCGGACCTCCAGTAGTTCCAGAGTCACCATTTGGGGCCTCATTTGGCTGATTATGAAATAACAGTGGAGGCGACTGCTTAGTTAAATAGAACAGCACCCCCGAACCTCGCTGGTGCGATCCCAGGAGGACCAGAGAAGTAATGTTATCATGCGAAGAGCTTCACCTGAATCGCTCCGGTAAAGCAGCGGTAAAAAAACCAGGAAGTCCCTTTCTGGACAAATATGTCAGCTAAACAACTAAATATAAAGTCTGCATTTTATTTTGCCAGCCATGTCACTGCTGCGGGTTATGGGGGGTATGTTTCCTGGGACCTGTCACCACGGCACAGGAATTTCGGAAAGTGTAACGTTAGGCTGCGTGGACGTGGCCGCTAGCGTGGCAAATGCCACCGAGCACCGTCGCCATGCCAGGCCTCCATGTCCAATCAGCCAGCATTTGGGGGCTGTAAGCTACATCCATGTCACAGCCGTACTCTCAGTTTGGTGGTCTCACAGCCGGAATTGCGTCAGACAACGCTGGGATATTTTTGCTCCATTTTTCTGTCCTTTAATATAATGTCACTGAAGTGTCATTTTTTTCTATATTCATAATGGTACTCGCAGCCACACACAGCTGCTCCGGAGCAAATTGACCATTCCGCCGCTAATTCTGAAGAGTAACCCTGCCACCATTTCGGAATGTTAATGCGTCTCCGTCCGGGAAAAGTGCTTCCGAGCGGAAAAAAAGCACCTCTGCAATTATCATCCGGACAATTGACTGGATTTTTCCAAATGAGCGCATTTTCAATGAACGGAGGGCAACGATTTCGCAGCGCGCCTCGCGAGGGAGAGGTCGCGATCCCGCCGACTTTCTGAAGCTCCGGATTCAAAGCCTCCGCCCCCGAAAAGTCCGATCCCACAGAGAGAGGTGGGCGGGCATGCCTGCATGAGGTGAGTTACAGCCACGGTATTAAGTGCTCTTTGAAGCAGGCGAGCGGAAGGCGGACGGCACCACTTTTGTGACTCGGGAAGCGAAGCATTTAACGTCGGACCCCCCCACCCAGCCCCCAGGCCCACCTACTTTATCCGCCGCCACGGTTTATTGAAATGTGACTCACTTGGTTTTAATGAGCTGCACTCTGAACCAAAGAAGAGAACTGAAAGGGGTTTGGGCACATGGCGGCGGCCGTGAGGGGGCGCTCATCCGCTCGCTCGCTATCCCGCAGATTCTGACGTCTCTTCTGTTCAACCAGCCAGCTAGACGTATTCAGAATCTCAATAAATACATCCAATTATATGCAGTTTGTTGCATCTTTTACATAAAACAAAAAATGCTAACGTGAAAGCCGCCGCTAACGAATAGAGGAACAGGCGAAATCAAACGAAAAGGGACGTCATTACAGGCGCCTTATTGCGATGACATTTCTGGTTTTATCTTTTCTTTTTAAACTTCAGATGGATATAGAAAGTTGCCGTTTTTCTGGTCCCAAAGTTTTCCTGTAGCGTCTGCTAATATTCTACAAGCCCTCTGTTGCTGTTGGCTACGGTAAATGTAGGAGATGCTTGCCGACAACTGATTGGTGTTTTGTGTCATTCAGATCCGCCCCTGGTCAATCTGTCTGTGGAGCCCCAGCCAATCATGGAGGGGAACATGGTCAAATTCCACTGCTCCGCCAAGGCCAACCCGCCCGTTACCCAGTACAGGTGAGATATCTCCTTCACACAGGCTTCCCTCTCCTCTCCCGACATCGCTGGCTAGCCAGACGGACACACACACGCTGACACATGCATGCGCATCAAATATGCGATTTCTGAATCTCACACGCGCTACATGGCCCACCTCCTACATTCATCTGCTCTGCGAAAACAAGGACAGCTTGTCAAATTTAACGCCTTTAATAAGTCGTTAGTACAGCTCCTCTACGCGGTCTGCCGTTGGCGTACGTTTATGGTGGGAACTTTGATGATGTTGGCATTGGAACTTGGACAACGTTTAACCATAATGACCACCCTGTTATTTCTTAGATAAGTGTTTCTCTACCTGGTCCTCGGGACACCAAAAAAATCCCATATTTTTGCTCGATGCAGCAGCCCCAAGAAACACTGAGAAACATTGTTTTAGATTACTTGGCAAGCAAGACTCTTGCGTTTCTTCCATTTGCCCTCGAAACTTGGATTCTGAGTCGGATTCCGAGTTTTGAAGTCGGAAGTGACGACATGCGCACTCCCATTTCTCTGAGAAATCTCTAAGCAGCCCAAAGTATCCCGAGTTTCTGATTCAAGATGGCTGCTCAGTGCAACCTGTGATGTTTTACATTTTTTAAGCACTTTAGTGCTGTTTGAGTCAGCTTCATAATCTGTGTACACCATACAGTGTTATTGTAGGTGTGTTGCTACGGACATGTTATACGTGAAATAGCGCATTATGTGTCGTTTATCTACTGGCAATACTAAAGAATTGTTTGGTCCATGTCGCAAACAAATGACTATTCGAACCATAGGTGCGTTTGGAGCCGTTCGTACTCCGAAAGAACAAGTGCAAGAGCCTGTTTCTTGGAGGTTCTATCTTGAATCCGAGTCTTAGCTTCTATGCAAATGGAACGCATCCGACTCAGTTTTCCCTGAGTTTTTAGTGGATGTGACGTATTCTCGGCATCCGAAACTCGGATCCCGAGGCAAATGGAATGCACCGTCTGATCCGTGTCCTTCAGAGAGGCTTTTTTTCATGATCGCTTGTGCGTCTCTCTCTCATTTTCTCGGCACGTCCTGTCAGAGGATGGTCCTACTCAGTGCAGCAATCGCAGACTGATGGGGTCCCTCTGCCCCCCCCTCCAGGCAGTGCCGCTGTCACCTGTAATTACATCTCAATCATGCCCCAACACTCACGGCTCTTGGCATGCCGTCCCCGTCCCCTTTCATGACGCCGTGCCGCAGGGCGCCCCGGTAAACCGCCTCTTTTCCGCTTGACAGCCAAGTAACAGCACGGTTTGTTCTGCCGGGGGGCAATCCCCCCTGGCCCACCCCGCCGTCACCGACGTCCGTCACGATGGGGACGGAATGATGCGTATTAGCAAGCGAGTCAGATCACAAGGCTGTGGAGTCTCCCTGCACAGGTCAGACCCACCTGCTGCAGCCGGATCATTCAGGTCTAGGGGACGTGAGGCAGTTTCCTGTGTGGACAGAAAGTGGCACATGAGGCCTCATCGTTAGATACGAGTTATGGCTGGCTGCAAGCACCACTCCAGGATCCAGTTGACCCATGGGTAAAAGAGGACCAGAAATTGATTTTTGAATCAATGTTTTCTGTCAAATAAAGCTGTTACATATGCAAAGATTATATAATGATCGTGATGTACCAATATGACTCCTATACTGTTTCAATCCTGATGTAAATGTGTTTGATGTATCCGAAATAGATGATGCAACAGACACTTACAAAACATATTATAACGAAATTATTTATAACTAAATTAATATCTAGATTGCTTCAGATATTAAAACTGGTTAATAAATATCTAGGCCAGAAATTGTAAATAACGGCTGATATCAATAAAAAATGTAAGTTGCATTTTTGTTCTGTAAGATTTTAATTCACAAAAAGCAATAAAAGCTAAATTAAAATAAATAAAATATGAAAAGTTTAGATTTAGTATAGATTGATCATTCTGAAACATTTATGATGCACAAGTATAACACAATTTTTCACACATGTTAAACAGGTATTACATTTTGCAAACTGGCAGAATGGTACATATGTTTGTCTTCTGCGCGTGCGTTGGTCGGAAGGGGTGCTGGGGGTTATGGCTGAGCGTGATTTACTCCAGTTCCGTGCTCGGAAATGACTGTTCCTCACTGCTCCTGACGATGAAGGTTAGTGGCATGGCTTTTTAGAAGGACTCATTAAGGATTTTGGTGGGGGGGGGGGGTTTGGCCAAACCCTGTCACCTTCCTGCTAATGGCTAATGGCTAATGGCTAATGGCTCCATCTCCAGCTTCTAATCAGCCACCTGGAACTTGGCGTCTTCATTCAGCAAAATAAACCCCGGGGCGAGATGGTGATGCCCGTCTTTCCCGAGAGTGCATCCATCACGCGCGAAAAGCCCCCCCAGCACCTGGGTGAGTCCGGAGGGGGGCCGCAGCTGTGCCGGATTAGTATGCAAAAGGGCCTAAATGAAGACTGCAGGCGGAGAAACGGCAGGCAGGCGACCGTGTGTGCTGGGAACGTGTGGCCGGTGCTGCGATGCGATCAGACCTTTGGTTAATTCACCCTTTATCTGCCAGAGATAAAATTCACTTAGAAAAATGCTTACGGATGCTGCCGCCAAACATGTCTGCAGGGGGCTGGGAGAGGAACAGCGCCTGTAACTGGGAGGTCATTACATGTCTGCCTCTCGGCCGGGTCCTACTTCTGCTCTCTGGTTTAAATGTTATTTCCCTATCGCCTGGAACTGGACTCCTGTCACGCCAAGTGCCGTGTGCGACCCGACTCTCTACATCTCTGTTAGTGGGACAGGGTATCTCCACAACCTCATGAGTATCATCTCCTCACACGGTAATGGTTCATCATCGCGATCCGATCAGAATCTATCATTTTCATTAAATTCACCAGAACTCTGATTCTGATCTGATTATCTGATTATTATTTCTATTCTCGTGCCCCTCTTTGAGCATTCCTCGCTCCGAATAAATACTTAATAAAGGAACCTTTTTTGAGTTGTCCATAAATAATAAATTGGACTTTGCAAGAAGTCATATGAATTATTTACAAAATAACTAGGACAAGAGAAAGCGAGCCCCTGACAGCTGGCGTGACATCACCGCAGTCGCGCCTTGGGCGTCAGAGCAAGAAAGATGGATACAAGACGCGGTGACGAGTGGAGGCCATGCCGTTCGGTGACCTCGGCAACACGCCTGTCGTTCAGGCTGTAAATTTAATCGTGATGTTCACTTTCGGAGCAGCGGGCTTCAATCTGCATTGTACCGTTGCCCGTAAACGGGGGGGGGTGCAGCACACTCACAATTACACTCTCAGTGTAATCAAAGAGGCGGAGCAGGTGTTAGTGCACACTCCTCTTACTTGGGACACCCTTAATGGTTAATCGCTAATAATTAAGAGCCTACAAGGGAGCCGTAAAGGTCACCGGTTTTTAATTAGTGGAGTGCAATTTATTACAATGATTAGCTTCTTGGTTTGCTGAAACTAATATCATTTGTTTGCTAACAAAGGCTAAAATAGCAGGCAGCGAGAGAGCACAGACATAGTGTCCATAGCATTAGCATTAGTGGCACTGCGTAAACAGGGCCTGCTAGCAGACTGATGTAGGCAGTATTTACTTAACCGGATCCCAAAATGCCAGGGAAAAGCCTGAATGGGACGCCAGCCCATCACAGGGCACTCGCACACTAGGATGGTACTATAAGCTGGTTCCCTTGGTTTCTACTGGAGTATTTTGAAGCCAGCATGCCCCGAAGGCCTGAGAGAGGACCCTGCGTTGAGGTTTCACCACTCCCCACATTGGACCCGGCATGTAATTAGTTTTCTCCACGTCAGTTTCAATGGAGACGTCGCACCTCAGTGTCTCGGTAATTTCCCTCATGTCTGAGGACCAGCGTGGGTAATTAACAGCACATTGCGGAATATCAGTGGCGTTGCTGATCTGCTTCGTTACCTTGTGAAACAGAGCGAGTAACTCTCCAGTCTCCAGGCATGAAAGGCGGCGTTTTGCATGGGGAACATCAGCTTAGAGGGCCAAAGCCATCTTCCTGGAACCTGTCATGCTTTCTCCTGGTCGCACATGTGATGAAAATCAGCCTCTCCCAGGCTCTGTGCCAGGTTCTCTGTGGTTGGGACATAGGACGGACATCTAGCCCAAGGTAACACAGACCTATGGGACAGACGCATCAACAAAAACCCTAAACGTCTTCATTGACAAGATAAGCGTAAAGCAGGGTAGCAGACCCTCTAATTGTTCAAAAAGGAAGCGCCTATGTGGCCAAGGACGCCACCTTTCTCCAGTCAGTTTCAGCTGGGATTCTTTCTCTGGGCCATCTGTAACCCCAGGCTGGTACACTTAGTCCATTTCACAGCAGTTCTCAAATCTTTAAGGGAGGTGGTCAACCTGAACAGCTACAGTAAGTCTGTCCATGTGACTGAGCAGGAAACATGTGAACCGGTCAGCTGTTCTGCATGTGACATACGCGGAATAGCCAAGAGGCAAAGTGATAGCAATGAAGTGCTGCTTCTGTGTAACCCACAGAGCATGTGGGTAAATCGCTAGTACCTGATTTCGGGGAAGAACACGTTATGATGAATTTGTGTTAATGACCTTGCCTGGGATCAATTAGCATTGTGTTTGTTGTTGCTGGAGCTCAATAGATTGAATTGTCCCAGTGTGGATTGCATCATAAAGCACCTTTCCTGTCCTCTAATTTATTAGCAATTTCGAAGTCTTCGTATTTCTTGGACTTCGTATTTCTCCGCCCCCAAAATGGTGTTGTTACCCACTGGCTGCAGTGAATGAGAGATTCCAAATGCGAGCCCAGAGCCTGGGGCCCGCTCCTCGCAGCTGCGTCTTACAGAAACCGCCTATGGCAACATCGCTGGATCCTGACGTCCATCCTGAAGGATGCACTGAATGCTGACTTGAAACCAGAGGATCTCCTAGGCTCAAGGTTCGGGAGGTACATTGCCAAGGGGCAGGGGAGTACTTAAGGCTCATGGAGCTGGGAATGTGCCCAGACTGAAGGAAACTAGAACCATATCCTTGGAGGTTTTGGTCAGAGTTGCCACAATTTGTGATTGTCAAAACTTGTGTGAATATCTCGCATTGTGTGGGGCAGTCCTGTTCTGGGCCCAGGCTCAGTAAATAGATGCTAATAATACTGATGTAATGGCTGTTAAGTACACAGGGAGAGCAAATGAGACATTTGGAGAAGATTCACGTAAATATTAGGCTCTTGGATGAGGCCCAGGTACTGAGAGGAGCCTTTTTGAAGATGGTCCTACAGTCACGGTAGCTTGATGTGCAGCAGTACTTGATGCTGTGCCAGAGTCGTGTCCTTGCATATGGTCTACAGTTTGTCCTTCAAAGGTTCCTGCGCCAATGGATGCGATGCTGGTAGCATCCACGTAAACAGCAGGGCCCAGGACCAGCAGCAATGAGCCACCTGAACAGCTGAGAACAGCAGAAGTAAATGGGATTCGGCCCAGACAAGAATCAGCAGCATCGAGTGGTCAGTGGGTCCCTGGAGCAGGAGACTCTGGCTTGGAAAAGCTCCATAACTCGACACAGTTGTCAATAAAACCTTTGCCGAACCAACTTTGTTATCAAAGTTCTGAATTCCCTATCCAGTTGAATGTGGAAAATAAAGAGTGTAAAGTCTCTATACCAGTTTTTGCAGATGGTCTACGTTGTTGCTTCCTAGCTAGGCAATCCCGGGAGCTGGGAGGGAACAAAAACGTGGACTGTCTGCAAGTCTCTGAGGACCTGACTGGGAAACATTGCTCTAAAACATAGTTAAATAAATCAGCTAAATGCCATAAATGTAAATGTAAATAGCGCATGCATCATCCCAAATTAAAATGACTAAAATGATGTCTTCAGCTTTCCCTAACGCAAACAGACCCATGCCATGTCATCCAGCAGTCCAGCTCAAGCTGAAAATTCTGGACTTACAGAACCAATGCTGTCCCACATTTTCATCTATAAAGGACCGTCTCAGAGGGCCGGTTCTGGAGAACTGCAGACGGGTTGATTTTCTCACGAAAGTAAACCACTGTCACGTTAGCATAATTGTAACAAATTGCCTGCAGAGCGCAGGTTAACGCGGCTATGCCAAGGGTGCATATTAAGCAAATTCCCGGGCCGTCGGGCAATGCTAATGATTATCGAGCAAACAGGGCTTCAGCGAACGTCTCTGTGCATCACGCCTTCGCTCGCATCTAATCTCCCAGCGTGAACCTGACATATCATGCTTGGCGCTCTTTGTATACTTAGAATGGCTTTTCTTTCCCACTCACTAGATCCTCGCAGGGAATCTGTCTTTGTTGAGTTGACGAGCCCTTACCAGACGACGGAGCAGCACGCTCTGAAGAGTCCACAGGCTATGTGCCAAAATATTAATGTATAAGATACATCTGAGTGCCTACCAGTCCAAGAGGAGAGCAGCAGCTGACGGGCCAGCGGCCAAGTGGTCATGTGATGACCTCGATATCCTCCCCGGGGGTCATCCCACTTCTTCAATGTCTGAAACGGAAATCCGTAAATCTCGAGTGCTGTCTTTGCGTCATCCGGGCAAAAATTGTGCGAAGGGGAGGCCTTTGATCACCAGAGATGTCGTGCGTCACACTGCTACCTGATACAGTCTCTCTGAGCAGTAGAGTTGATCTCTTTTTATTGTCCACTCCACCCCGCTTGTAGGTGGGCGAAAGGTGGCAGCATCATCAGAGAGGTGTCGGGAGACTCCTACGAGGTTGTGGTGGACCACTCCTTCTTCACGGAACCGGTGTCCTGCGAAGTCACCAACACGCTGGGCAGCACGAACATCAGTCGCAACGTCGACGTTTACTGTGAGGGCCGCCAAGCTGGTTAGGGGGCCAGGCTCGCTGAGTTCATTGCATGAGAAGCATAACCTGACATCAGCTGTCATGTTTCCCCAAAAGTCGGACCCCATATGGCAGCAGAACCTCAGTCCCTGCAAGTGGACCAGGGTTCGGACGCGGTGTTCAACTGCGCGTGGACTGGCAACCCCTCCCTCACCATCGTCTGGATGAAACGTGGCTCTGGAGTGGTACGTAACTCAGTGCTCACCAGCAGGGGGCGACGTGTATTACCCCGATTGGACTCTCCCTCTCAGGGCCATGAGCCAATCAAAAATTTACAAAAAGCCCTTAGGAACAGAAGAGTAAATGTGGTGTTTCCAGCAGATTGGTGTCGATTTATCAGGGAGTATAAGATTTGCGGTAAGGAGATGGTAAACTACTGTTGTAAAGTATTTAAATGCAAGTGAAATCTTTTCACAGCATGATTGCTTTTGTTTTTTCGTGAGTCAACTGCGGGTGACATCAAATCAATTTTGTGAAATCTTAGATACACTGAGGGGGTTTGCCTCTCCCTTTCCATGGCCAGTGTGTGTGTGTGTCTGTTTGTTTGTTTGTGTGTGTCTGTTTTTCTTTAAATAAAAAAATTATGCTGGCTGATGTCGGGAACCCGACCGGCGAAGCCAATCGTTCACGTTACATGTGTAATTATGTTGTGATTTGCATATATTTGCATATACGGCAATGAGGCCGTAAACCGGGGTGGGGGGGTCTGCTCTTAGTGCCAGATTTACAGAACAAATTAGCATGTATTACATGCCATTATTGCATTATTGCATTAGCATTTGCTGTGTCGCTGCACCGTCGCTTCTGTGGCATCATCCTACACTGGGGGTCCTGAAGTATCAGGAGTGAGGGAATGCATGTAATGTGACTCTGCATGATGCGTCTGTCTGTAGAGCTGCACTGGGACGAGACTGACGCATTTCGGGGGGGCGCCTGACGCCGAAAAACGGGTCACATGTGTTACTCTCCCTTTCTATATTGGTTCACGGCCCAGGTGCTGAGCAATGGCAACATGCTGACCCTGCGGGCAGTCCGGCAGGAGGATGCAGGGAAGTACGTGTGCCGGGCCGTGGTGCCCCGGGTGGGCATGGGCGAGAAGGAGGTCTCGCTCACCGTCAATGGTAAGCTCCCCTCCCCTCCCTGCGCGTATGCTCCGCCTGGGAGAGGGCGTGACATTTTTACTTCTCACACCTTCTGTGGGACATCCTCGCGAGGGCTGGGGGCGTATCTCTCATCACAGACCAGTTTTCCGGACTATTCTACCACATTTAGTCTACTGAATTATTACATAAATGCTTGACGTCTCGTGCTCCCGCCTTGCCTTGGAAGGCAGAAGGCAGTCAGCTTGACACCCCCGCAAATAATTTAGGAAAATGTAGGTTAGAGGGTCCCCGGCGACCAGGACCAATTAATTGGACAGAGTGGGAACATGGCGGGCCGCAGGCCCCCGGGAGCGGGCCCGAGAAGCAGGGCCTGCTGGAGCCCGCTGGGGATGGAGGCGCATTTTACTCGTCACGGTGGCGAGTGAGCAATTCACCCCGGGTGCCGCTAAGCAGCCCAATTATTTTAACCTTCTGTGCTTCGCAAACACTCCCCAGCCAGAGAAGGGTTCTTGGGAAGGAGGGGGGGGCTGAAGGCGAGCGAGGGGGGGACAAGAGCAACAACAGAAATGCTGTTTATCTTCCTTGGATGGACTTGCACATTAGGCGCAGGAAATGCGTTTTAGCGCTGATTAAATCAGGAGGAAATGCAGCAGCCTGCGACTGACTAATGAACGGGGGGGGGGAGAGACTTTCAGACAAATTACTTCATTATGATGGCTTGATATGCAGGTGGCGTACGTCCGCAGTGCCACACCGTTCAGCTGGGGGGAAATTTACACATCTTTAAAAGCTTTCTGCATCCATTGGCCTCGAACCCGGACGAGGGGAGGGCCCCATCGATGTAAATATCCGGCCCGGGCATTTAAATAGATATCCTTAATACGTGTAACTAAACCCACTTAAATCCTACAGCATGTAAGCGTTTCGGATGCCTTCGGCTTGGCCATCACCCCCCCCGCCCCAGTGAAAAACCCGCCCCCCAAGCCTCCTGCGGCTCTCACGTGGTCGCTCCCCCCACACATGTTTCCCATCTCCCGTACGGCACCTTTCACATGGAAATTGGGGGGCAAATGAGGTGAAGTGGCCACTTGCCACGTCTGTGCTGACTGTCAAGCCGGTGATGCAGGGCTGCGTGTAACGCCTGCTTACTAACGGAGGGGATAAACACGGCTCACACACACCACAGACACGCTGTCGCTCTGTGCCGGCGCTCAGGACTGTAATTAAAACTTGCCTCATGCTTCCGTCTTCACTGCCAATTACACAAACAGCAGCATAAATCAGGCCCCGCTTATAAACAATGCCCTTATTTTACATCTGATCCGGCGGTGGCGGCGGCTTCCCGGCTGAGAGAAGCCCTGTTCTCCCTCAGCTCTACAGTAAATGGCACAGATAATGCACAGTCTTTGTGCTGATGTGTTGTTTTCCCACAATCCTCTGGGGTTTATTAAAAGCCATACTCCCAGTAGATTTTTCTTTAGATTGTGGATTTTCAGGCCCGGCTTTGATCGCCCTCCTCGCGCCCGGGTCCTGACGGCCTGGCTCGTTTACCGCATTTAAATCATGCCTCAGAATAAACACTCTCAGCTCTCAAAAAAACATATAGCTGAGAATTAGTATGGCGCACACATCTTTGTGAAGTTATTGTTCTACGTGCAGCTGGCGGCGTTACTTGGTGGGGGGTGCTTTACAACCACATGTAAGACCGTATGCCACACAAGTCACCCTGGATGAAAGAACACACCATCGGTGCGACGTTTGCGTAATATCGCGGTTGCCATGGCAACCCGGCATACAGATAATGACATCATCTTCTGCATTGGAGGATCAGATGTGGGGGGCGCATGTATGTTTATTTTCTCCAAGATAGATAAGCAGCCTGTGACAAACACCCCCCCATCTCCCATGGGTTTTGATATGAGAACAACAGGGTATACCTCCTGGCTTTCCGAATCCTGACCGCGTCGGGGGGGGGGGGGGGGGGGGGGGGGGGGGC
>JAODKN010000098.1:544429-568797 GCA_026774425.1 Petrocephalus zakoni | reverse complement strand
AGCTGAGCACCCCCCCACCCAACCCCCAATTAGGGCTGAGTAATCAGCGACAGGTTTTGGAAGTTGGTGACTTGGACAGAGACTCATTAGCCCCCGCCTTGATGGGCATGGCAGTGCCACCCCCCCACCACTGTCAGAGAGACGGAGACTGTCAGGATCTCATTAAAATGCAAATGAGGTATAATTGGAGGCAGGTAATAAACAGTAATTATGGGTGGTTAGGAAGGCATCGAGAAGGCAGGCATCAGGTAGCACCCCCCCCACTGTCTTGTTTCAGCATCTGACCCCCATGCCCCCCCGACACGATGTTCCACCCGGGAAGATTCCCAGGAGTTAGGTCAACCCCCCCCCAGCTCTAGAAACTTGGTCTCGTGCTCTCTGATGCAATCATGAGGTAACCCCCCCTCCCAGGGTTGGTACAGAAATTCATCAGTCTGCTCAGGGTGGCGCACAATTTCATACATTTCTGGAATTATCACAGTATTTTCGGACCACAGTGGGCCGTGGCTAACTGATACCGTGGAAAGCGAGACCACAGATAAGGGCCTTTCAGTTAGAGCCACACACGCACAGGTGTATGAGATGTCAGGGAGTGCTGTGTGACTGGCAAGCTGCCTACCCCCACTCACGTGTGCCTCCTCGCTGCCCAGGCCCCCCCACTATCTCCAGCACGCAGACGCAGCAGGCCCTGCAAGGGGAGAAGGGCCAGATAAAGTGCTTCATCCGCAGCACGCCCCCCCCAGACCGCATTGTGAGTAGCCCCGCCCACTCTGCTCCCGCCGTGGGCGTGACTGCCGACGAGTGCTGTGATTGGGTAGCGGTAGGACTCTGCACTGCTGCTGCTTTTTTGTTACAGCGTAGCGAAGACATCTGAGAGGTTAAGGGTGCCAGTTATAAATTGTAAAATACATTCTTCACTATTGATTGTCTGTAAATTACTTTTCTTGTTTCAGAGTTGTCGAAGAGGTCATTTTGATTTGATGTATTTTCAGGTGGGAGTGAGAGGAATAGAATTGTTCAGGTTGATGTTAATCAGTAGAAGTTGTATTTATTGGTGACTGACACAGTATTGCCTGTCTGTGGCGCCGTGAATCTCCATGAATGACTGTAACATCCAAGCAGACAGTAGCTCTTTGTGGCAGGCGTGGTCTTGGAAGGAGACAGTACTGGAGTCTGGCACATGGGGGCGCTACACGGTGGAGACAGTCAGCACGGACGAGGGCGTCATCTCCACCCTCACCATGAGCAACATCGTGCCGGCCGATTTCCAGACCATCTACAACTGCACAGCCTGGAACAGCTTCGGCTCCGACACGGAGATCATCCGCCTGAGGGAACAAGGTGGGAGCCAAGGTTCGCCAGTCCTTCTCGTCTCTCCTCGGCCCGCCTGTCCACCCACACAGTCGGGGGGGGGAGTGCACACGGGTGTCCTTTAGTGAAGCATCACTCAGCAGTAGGTCGGCCCTGTCACGCCCCACACAGCACAAACAGAACCTCTTCATCTGGCTCTCGCTCATTCTCTATGACATCCTCACGTCCAGCCTTTCACACACTATTCTGTGCATTCGTGTTCTGTTTGCAATGCCAGTGCTCCATCCCTGCTCTCAGAGTTCCACTCACTTCCTCTCAGTATTCCACCCCTACTCATAGTGTTCCACTCACTCCCTCTCAGTGACCCATCCCTATTCTTCCTATTGGATATTCTATCCATTCCCAGCTCTGAGTTTCCCATCCAAACTCTGTTTTCCATCTAAACCCCATGTTCCATCTTTACCCTCAGTATTCCATCCACACACTCTCAGTGTTCCATGCCTACCTCTAGTGTTCCATCCCTATTGACAGCGTGGCATTCTCATTCTCTGCGTTCCACCCACATGCTCTCTCTGTGCCATCCATATTCTCAGTGTTTCATCCACATTCTCAGATTTCCATCCACATTGTATATTTTGCCATATAAAAGGAAATGTGTGGTCTGCAGGTTTTTTTATGTGCTTATCTACGCAGTGATAGCGACTGGGTCTTTCAGGTTAAATTCTTCTGCTGAATGGAAAATGACCCGTTTAACAATTCATTCACACCTGAAAAAGCAGGTGAGTTATTTTCTTCTCCATGCTTTCCAAGGTGTGAATAATTTGCTGATGGGTCGTCTTCGCAGTCGGCCAGCGCCTGCCGCCTGCCTACAAAGGTGGCCTGATTTTTACATTCTCTGCAGCCAGTCTTGGATTAATCAGTTGAGTTGTCTGATACAATGAGCACAGACAGGCCTTGAGGGTTCGTGTAGAGCATCGCTGTACCAATCAGATCCTCAACATCTTTCTCCCAGCTTGGGAACCCCCCCCATCAGGCTGATTTTGCATACTTCCCCTGGCTACCTGGTTCTGCTAACCGGACCCCCCCCCCCGATAATCATGGCAGATCAGAAACAGATCTGATTCTCGCCAACTTAGACCTCAGTGTTTTTGGTCACGGTGCCCGAGTCGCTTTACAATGTCACATTAGTCCGGGATGATAGCTGCCCTCATTTATACCACTGAACAGATGTCTTTACTTTCCTAGCAGCAATATCTGGGTAATGGTGGTGGGAGGCTAGCCAGGCCTGGGGTCCCCCAGAGCTTTGCCTGCATGACTGCCCCAGCTTTGGGCTTCCTTTGGCAGAATGGCTGCGCTAACTTTTTAATCACCATACTGAAAATCGGACCTCATTGTGAAGGAATCCGTCGGCAGTATAAAAGCAGCCGTAGACACACACGTGGTCCTCTCTTGCAGAGTCCCTGCACCTGGCCGTGATCATCGGCGTGGCCGTGGGCGCCTTCGTGGCCTTCATCGTCCTCATGGGCACGCTTGGGGCGTTCTGCTGCACTCGCGCCCAGAGAAGTAAGAGCTCCCCCTGCTGATGTGAGGAGAGTGAGGGAAGTGGTTCATTCACTGTGACAAGAGGTGGATAATCCTGGTCCAAAGAGTAGCAATCCAGGCCAGGATTTTCAACCAAGTAGTATAGCACTCTGTGACTGAGACTCTTAATGCTGAACTGGTTGGTTGAAACAAATTCCTGGTCTGGATTTTTACTCTTTGGACATGGATTGCCCACCGCTGACTGTGACCTGTGTCTATACGCCAGCTCTTTCAGGCTCTTATCCTTCATTCCCTTTGTCTCCTCCTTCTTCACCTTTGTCTTCCTTGTGCTTTTCTTCATCTCCTACTTTATATCTTTCTCTGTTGTCCCCATTTCGCCTAGAAACTTTTCCCTGGCAGATCGGCTGGTTAAGGATGCAGAAGTTGTTCTTCTGTAAGGATCATATTGTCAAGCTGTATACTTAGCTGTATTACCTTACGAATCACTTTTGATACAGGTTTTTAGAGGAATAATAATAATAATAACGATGATGCTGAAAATAATGTTGCAATCTATTGCTGTTGTGTCACAGAGGAGGTGCGGCTGGTCATGTCTTCACTTCCGGTTTCCATTGCTGCTCACCAGAGAGATCTTGCAAGCAAAATTAAGACAGAGAGTAAGCCTTTGTTACATTCCTCATGGGCTACGTAAAGAAGGGTATTTTTGTTGTACCCCTTGAGGCCGGGCTGCCGGGTCCACCCCGCAGGGAGGTAGGCCAGCATTACAGCCTGGCATAGAACCTGAGGCTCCACCCCGGGCTGCCATATCGAACTCACCACCTACCTGCTCCCCAGACCTGAAAGGTGTTGTGTCGACCAAGAGTGACATCCGGGTGGAGATCGTGCACAAGGACCATGGTGCCACACGAGAGACGGAGGAGCACACCGCCATCAAGCAGCTGATGGTGAGTCACGCATAGATCCACATCACATCTCTAGACACAGATCCACATCCTATTCCCACAACCTGTCTCCCAGACACGGATCCATATCATGTCCTTGGACACTGATTGACATCCCTTCCCCACATCCTGTGCCCAGAACACAGATCCACATCCCTTCCCCAAGACACAGATCCTCATCTCGTCCCTGGACACAGATCCACATCCCATTCCCACATCCCTTCCACACATCCTGTCCCCAGGACATGGATCCACATCCCATTCCCACATCCTGTCCCTCGGACACAGATCCACATCTCGTCCCAGGACATGGATCCACATCCCATTCTCACATCCCTTCCCCACATTCTGTCCCCAGGACACAGATCCACATCCTGTACCCAGGACACGGATCCATATCCTGTCCCCAGTCACATCTTTCCTTTCCTCTAGCCAGACGTGGACTTAAAGGATTGCTTGCTTTAGTGCTACATATTTCATTTCGAGTGACATGGGTATGACAAGGCCCAGAAGAAGAGAAGTGGAGGTGCCCCCCCCCTTGGACCCATCGCAGGTCTACCATTTAAATTTCCAAACAAATGGGGACCCACATTGGGGCCGGAGCATACGCTCATTAATTCATGCCATCTTTAACCCGGGGCTCGTTCATTTAATATTTATTTCATACAGAATATGAGGTGTTGCAGCTTCTGACTGATATGAATGCAGGAGGGGGGAGGTGGACAGCTCCGTTCTCGTCGGGTGCCTTACCCCCACACACCCCCCCAACTGCTGCTTTTGTGTCTCCTCTCCTCCCAGATGGAGCGGGGGGAGTACCAGCAGGAGTCGGTGCTCAAGCAGCTGGAGGTGCTGCAAGAGGAGGACAAGGAGTACCAGCACATCAAGGTGGGTGCGAGCAGCAACCTAGTGCATAGGGGGGGCCTAGCAGGTGGGTGAGTGGGGCCAAGCAGATGGAGGGGCATGGCCGAGCGGGTGGGGGGAGCCTAGTAACTGTAGGTGCTGCAAGAGGAGGACAAGGAGTACCAGCACATCAAGGTGGTTGCGAGCAGCGACCTAACCCGTAGGGGGGGGCCTAGCAGTTGGGTGGGCAGGGCAGAGCAAGTGGAGGGGCGGAGCCTAGCGGGTGGCTGCAAGCAGCACCTGAACCTGCAACCATCTGATCACAGACACAGTGTCCTAACCCAGTGTCCCCATTTATACAAGCAAAGGGCCTGGACACCAGACTAACTCCTAGCTCCTGACTGCCATTTAACATCATACGGCTGCTGTTTCCATCCATCCATCCATTTCCTGTAACCGCTTGTCCTATTCAGAGACCCAGGGGCTACAGGCACAAGGCAGCAAACATGCAAGGAGGGAACAGCCCAGGAGGGGGCGCCAGCCCATCGCAGGGCACATTCAGGGAACAGCCCAGGAGGGGGCGCCAGCCTGTCGCAGGGCACATTCAGGGAACAGCCCAGGAGGGGGCACCAGCCCATCGTAGGGCACATTCAGGGAACAGCCCAGGAGGGGGCGCCAGCCCGTCGCAGGGCACACTCACACACCTGTCACTCACACAGGCACACCTACTGGCAATTTGGTAACTCAAATTAACCTCACCATGTTTTTGGACTATGGGGGGGAACCCGGAGGAAACCCCACAATGACACAGGGAGAACATGCAAACTCCACACGCATGGAGTTATATCAGAGACTCGAACCCTGGTC
Source organism: Petrocephalus zakoni (assembly GCA_026774425.1). Taxonomy (NCBI): domain Eukaryota; kingdom Metazoa; phylum Chordata; class Actinopteri; order Osteoglossiformes; family Mormyridae; genus Petrocephalus; species Petrocephalus zakoni. Next base: position 563,296 of record JAODKN010000098.1, on the reverse strand, counting down.
CCAAAGGCGTGAGGCAACAGTGTTAATCATTTCACCACCATCCCACCCTGTGCTGGCTGTTTGAAAATAAAAAAACCATTAAGTGATATAATCTGTTGCATAATTTCTGTAAAAAAAATGAAAAGCTGATTAATCATCGTCCGGGGAAAATCAGACGTGTATCTTCAGCAGTGGAGAGGGCGTTTGATTGCGAGCCGGACTCGTTACTCACGCATCGTTAAGGCCCCAGTTGCGGCTCTCATTTTCACAAGGGTTCCAAATATGAAGCGTCGCATTACCGGCAGGCCTGGCCGCTCGCAGTTGATCCACTCTGGTGAAACCGATGATTTCACAATTAGGAGCATAATTGAGTCTCCCACTTGTCTGCTGATGCCCGACAATGAAAAAACACTTAAAAAGCGGCTGGCTGAAAACAAATGGAAAATTTCAAGCACGCTCCGATTGGTGCCCGTGCTGTGCCGCAGGTAAATGTTTATGGCCTGGGGATGGGGCTGGACTGAACGAGTGTTAGCAAGGTGCGACCACGGAGTTTAACGCACAGGAACACGACGAGTCTACAGCTTACCTTCAGGTAGCAGCAGATTCAAAATACCCCGAATAGTAGGCTAATGCTAATACTTTGTGTTATAATACGCAGTATAAGCAGTTATTGCTAAACTTCAAATGCTAAATGCTTGTGGCAGAAAACAAATTTGTTTTAAAATGTATTTATTTATTTTTTAATTTATTTTTATTTAGCAGATATTTTGGTGCTGGTCGACGTGGGAGCAATGCAGATCCTACCTGGAAAATGCTCATTATCGTATTTGTATGCACCAGTGAAGTGGCTTAAATGTTTATGACAGTCTTTTGAAAAGATTTATCTGAATTATAGCAGTACAGACAAATATGTGTAGATGAGCCTGCAGGGTAAAACAGTAGCGTATCATCACGCCGAGACGCAGACGCTGGCGCCGTCGTTCGCGAGGCACAGCACGTCCACTGACAGCTCATCTGAATGTCTGTCGCTCGATATATTTGCTGATGTTCCCTAGGTATTGTCCTCGAGAGACACCAAGTTATTTGTGCCTCAAAACAAATTCTTAGAATGGCAGGTCTTGCGAGATTGGGGGGGTGAGACCTTCACACTCTCACTTTGTCAGTACAAAGCCAAGCTCCACCCACAGCATCCTTATTTTGGGGCTTTCTTGCTGCTGTCCTTCTAAGCTTGGCTTATCAGCACACCTCCATCTTTTCCCTTGATGCCCCCCACACCCACCCTTCACCTTGCCATCCGTGTCAGGTTGTCATAGTTACGTCACCTCCCGTTATCGAGAACGCCACCCCCGGGATCTCTCCCCCCCGGAATGACATTCGCTCTTGGCGGCTGCATCGACTTTGCGAGTTTGGACAGAGACGTCAGTTTCCCTGACAGCGTGTCCTACATTTTCCTACAGAGAGAATGTAGGCGGCTAAATGGCTTTCCGCTCTCCCCGGAATACCAAACTTCACCAAGGGCTTACGTTTGCGGTTGGGGGGGGCATGCCGGAATAGCTGGCTGCTTCTCGGACACGGTTCCAGCAGCCGTGGCTCCTGCTTTAACGGTGACGCTCGCCTCCCTGCTTTGTTGTGATGCTGGTTTTATATCACCAACTAATGCCGACGCCATGACTGTCGTGGTGGGGCCACTTTGGCAGGGAAGGGCCGATTTCAGAGACTATGGAATAAGCATGTCAGTGTGCTCCCAGGATATGGAACATTCCCCCGTAAACCTCTTTCTGTATGTTCTGTTGAGTTTAACAGACTGTTCCCCATATAGGGAAAAGCTGCAAAACAGCATGCATAGCTGAAAAGCCACATCTAAATAAGGCTCGCTGTGATCCAGCGTCTGGATTGCAGAGCATAAAACAGGCTCTATTCAATAGGGGACGATAGTCAGGCTGTGGGGCCTCATCACACACACGGGCCACAGAGTTGCTGTCTTATCACATGCTTTTCAAATGTGGGGGGGGGGAGGTTCCACGGTGGGTGGACCCGGAGAAAACATTAACACTCCACAAGCTCTGGACTGAAACCCAGAGTCCCCCCCCCACCAGGGTGAGGAGACGACACCCCCTGCTGCCCACTCATGGGTAATGATATTCTCCTCATTCGTATGCAGTTGTTCTTCCACTGTGGTTGGATCGCTGGGTAGCTCAACAGCTTCACACCTCGAGGGCTGCACATTCAATTCTTGCCCCCCTCCCCCCCGGCTCTATTTGAGGGGGATTTGAATGTTCTCCCCATATTTGTGTGGGTTTACTTGGTCGTCAAGCTGCAGTCCAAAAATACTGGAGTAGGGGATTTGCCTCTCCTGAGTTGCCTGTGGCGTTTGTTGTGTGTGTGTGTGCCCTGTGATGGATCGGCGCCCCGGCCCGTGTGCCCCTCGCCCCGTGCTCTCTGGGGTTGGCATAGGGCCGACTGTGACCCAGTAGGTACGGAAGCGAGACAGAAGGGATGCTTTTCTGAAGGAGAAGGCAGCATTTGCTGGGCCATCATGCAGTGCCGCGACCTTGAGGACCACCATGACCTTCACGGCCGTCCGGCCTCCGCTGCAGCCTCCGCCGGCTTTGCGCTTTGATTTAATACCTGAATTCCTCACCCCAGGATCTATCTCCACGCAGGACCCCACCAATGGCTACTACAGCGTCAACACCTTCAAGGAGTGCCACTCCACACCCACCATGACGCTGGGCAGTGGGCACACCGCTGAGACCCGTAACCCTGGCAGCGCCACGCTGGGCAAGCAGAGGGTCCCCACCGGCATGTCCTTCACCAACATCTACTCCACACTGGGCGCCGGCCCCAACCGCCTCTACGACTATGGGCAGCGCTTCGTGCTGGGCGTGGGCAGCAGCTCCATCGAGCTGTGCGAGCGTCAGCGCGGCTCCCTCAGCGACTCGGGCTCCTTCCTGGACACGCAGTGCGACAGCGGAATCAGCAGCTGCGGCCGGACGGACGGCTACGTGCCCTTCGACAAGGCCAGCAAGGCCTCAGCCTCCTCCTCCTCGCATTACTCGCAGGCCTCCTCTCAGAACTCCGAGCTTGCGCGGCCCCTGCAGAAGCGCATGCAGACGCACGTGTAGCCGCGGGAGGGAGCACACCGTGGCCTCCCACCCACTAGAGGGCCTCATAGAGCGGCCAGGGCGGGACTCTTTGTTCGAGTGGTGAGGTCGCCTCTGTTCTGATTGGGGGAATGCAGTTTTCCATGATCGGTTTGGCCTTTTTAGCTGTCTAAACGATTTTGTCGCACATGCTCTGGAGTGCATATATCCTGTAAAAACAATGCATTTTTTGCTAAAGTAGATCGAGCTTAATTAATCAGCTATTATCTCTTTACTGAGTAGATGCTACTTAGCAGTTTTACATCTTTCGGGGCAGAAGATGAAGCTCTTTTTACTGGGGTAGGCATTCCGTTACCTCCATGACGGTGCCAGGTGTGTCGACCTAACCCCATCACCTTTGCCGTTCCTCAAAAGCTGCAGGCTGCTGTACCGCAAAGACAGGAGTGGGGATTCTAGCTGGAGGTGGAGAGGAAACAGTTCACCCGCTTCCCCAATTCTCCGAAGCACAAACGGAACCGCGATCCTGTCGCAGTGACGTTCACAGAAATGCAGCAAGACAGCCAGCCAACTTGGGGGGTGGGGGGGGCTTGTCCACCATCCATCTGCAGGGCTGCCGCATACAGAGAGTCTGGGGCAGAGGCTCCTCTCTGATTTCCCATGATTACTCTGATGTTTTCTGTCCTCTGTTTTATTTTTTATCGGACGCCGCATTATTGGTCCTCGGAGTGGACCATCACAGCTCCACAGATCACAGGGTTGCCCTCCCACACCCCACCAGGGTTGCTTTGAACAAAGACTGTTCTTCTGAACCGCTCTCCGATTGCATTCTGTGGAATGAGGTTGCCTTGTTTATGTGTCTGGTGGCGGCACATCGCATGTCGCCCCCTGGTGGCTTTTCCATGTCACACGGAGACTCCCTCCCGTCTTTGGTCATGTTGACAGAATGCTGTGGAGGGGGTGTCCATAGGCCCATCCGGCTGGTCATCACGAGACACCCCCCTTGTTTACACTGGAAGTTGGCTTACTGTGAAAAATAAAATAAAACAGCCATTTTCTTCCATACCTCTGCTTGCCTGTAAGATACCCAACAAAGAGCATCCACTGGCTCCATCGCTACGCTGGGCAGCACGCAGCATTCATAAAGACAGACTTTGAATCTGTGCCTCTGTATCACCACCTAGTGCTGAAAGGTGACAGGGTTTGTGTGAACCCTCCTGCCGTCGGCCAAACCATCCTGCTGCGAAACCAGAACTGAGGATTAGAAATGTTCTTTTGCACAACTTAAGTAAACTGTCAGCAACTTTAATTTCCAGGATCGCTGCACATTCCCAGACATGAAGCCAACTCAGCCAGCCAACGGCTGCCATCATTGGCCAGTCCCTCGAGGGCCCGTCCCCTCAGCAGCTGTTATGTAATAAAACATGGCGCCCTCTCCTGGGGCAGGTGATGAAGAAGCACGACGCTGTAATGTACTCCAGGAGAATCCCACTTCCAGTCCCTGCTTCCCCTAATTTTCCCATTATCATTCGAATTGGAAGAAAATGTGCTCACGTCCGCCCCCTCTGGTCGGGGAGGGAATGACACGAGTAAATGAGCTTATCAGAATCCCCGCTCTTTGGTGCAGACCCCGGGTCAGCTGAGACAGCCTCATCAAGCATGCATACGTTTGACCGCGCATGGTAGGTGTTCAGATGAGAAGTGCCAAGTCGTTTTCTAGTCACACCCTCCCCTGGCTAACAAACAGAGCCATTTCCTAAGCTCTCATGCCAAGCTGTCGGGAGACTGTGGGTTTAAATGGTCCAGAATCACCCAAAATGGCACGTCGAGTAAAAGCTCCTTAGTTTTCTACCAGTATTGGACTTTTGCCCATCGTCGTGGACGAAATCTCGGGACCGTAGTTTCAGTAACCCACAAACATCCACCTCTGAGCTGCCATGTTTCAAATCAGAGGTCTGAAATGAAGCTGATTTATGAGTGTTCTTCCCGACATATGTAATAAGCGTATCTCAGCAGCAGCCTGGACGTATGCTGTCGGCTGGCGGAACGTGGCACTTAGCATGTGTGACCTAGCGGTTATATGTACAGGGTATCGCCGCCATCCAGTTTTAGTCCGGAACCACGTTGCTGATATTCCATGGTTGTGCTTTTGTTCGTTTATTTGTCTGTTTTTTTTTTCTTTTTTGCTTTTTGTAAGGTTCAGGCTGGAGGAGAGCTCATTGTGCAGAAACCATCTGTCAGTGTAGATTTTTCACTTCAAATCACCTGAACGCAGCGTAAGGCGCAGAACAGGGCCTGCAGGGACACGTACCGGAAGCTTCAACACTCCAGCACAAGACAATTCTGGGCAAACTACTATTTTTATGCAGGACTGTACCAGAAACACTCACGCCGTGTAAGGGATTACCCAAAGTTGTATTTTACCTGTGTTGGACTGTAACTCTGTATTGCTTTTGCTCTGTGTATTTGACAAAAGAAAAAAAACACAAAAGAAATGAAAAAGTCCTCTTTGTTTTCTGTATCCTCCAGCGCCCCCCGTCTCCTATACCCAATTCCCAGCCAGTCGTTTTCTGGTTTGAATCTCAATCTGTTCCCCTCACTTTGGTACCCGGTTCATGTATCAGACACACTGTGAGCAATCTGGACGCACCAGGGAATCGAAGCACCCACACAAACACACACACAAACATGGAGTGAACATACCAACCCCACACTTGCAGACCTGAGGCTTGATGGGCATCAAACTATAATATATGTAAATGTGGTCATCCTTGAAAAATATGTGCTAGTATACTACAACAATTTCGGTTTATGGAATACACGCGGGCACTTTTGCACAGGGGCTGCCTAACATCCATTTTAAACTGCAGGTCACGGCAGTTTGGAAAAACCGTCACGTATCGGATCAGCGGAGAAAATCTGCTATTCAGCCGTAAAGTGATTAAGAGTTGACACAGACATGGTGGAGCATGTTTAAAAAAAGATACGCAGATAAACAAGCATTTCTCAGAAGGATCCAGTCAGGATACCAGCTGTCATTTCACACTATCAGCCACTTCTCTGTTCTTTTATGTGCATCAATAACTTTCTTAGTTTAGGATTAAATAATGTAAATTAATGTAAATGACAACAACATAAATGCACTTGTGTTTTTATTTTTTTTATTTTTTTTTGCGGCTCTCCCAAAGGATGATTTGGAACAGGCTGCAAATTGCACGGTTTGATAGCTGGTGCTCAAGTTTCCGTCTGATGAAGCACTGGGTGGCGCCAGGATGGATGCTGGGAGCAGGGGGCTGATAAGACTGCACTGGTGTGGGAGGACGGGCAGCTGAGCCAGACGTCCACCCCACATTGGATGTGTATATTGCGAGGGGGCTTTGAGAGGACATCAGCTGAAGCATCACATATGACGATGATAATGATAAGTTCAAATCCCAGAAATCCTTAGACTAATTATTTGGGGGGGAAAACCATTAGCTATATAAAAAATTGTCTGTGTCGTACAGATGTTGCCTGTGACAAAAACATCACCATCCTCCTACAGTCATGTGATCCTGCATTGTTTGGATACCCATTCAGAATTTTCAACTTATTAATTCTGTGCTTGTGTCCATACAGCTGGAAATCCAAGTCCTAAATTGGTCCTGTTCTACCAATACAGCCTGACATTTTTATCCACATGTAATTTCCTTAATGATGCTTTCTTTTTAATTGGGTAACTTACATAATGAGCTCTCTGTAAGTATGTAAGGGCCCAGAGTGGAGAGTATACATCGAGTGCTGCTTTGTAATTTAAAGGTAAAGGCTTTTTAATGGGCTAAATAAATTGGGTGGTGCTTATTACTGTATTACCTGGTTGGGAGAAAAAAAATCTATATCAAGCTGCTCCATGTTCTCTAAATTTACTTTAAAACGTGAATGTCGTTGCCTCAGCATATTTGTGGTAGAGATGGCTCATACGCTGTCATTTGCCGAAAGACATCTGTGTCAGAGCAAAGCTTATTTAGGAAACATCTGTCCTTTAATTGAATTATGAATATTAATCCGCGCATCTTCCTCGGAGGGAATGGCGGATCGTAAGGGCTGGCTGCCGATCCAAGGCTGTTTGCCGGCCTTAAGCCTTATTTCTCAAGGCTCCGCTCACACGTGACCGCGGGATAATTAATGGTGCCCGTTCTCTGGAGGAATCTGGCCCTGAAACGCCGCATCTTGGCGTTCCGAGAGGCAAACTCAATCAGAAAAGTAACATTAACTTTCCGTTAGGCCTACAATTCCTTTGTCACACATACTGATTACTCTCAATATTGACAAGCTCCAAGCATGGGATTTAAATTGGTCGGTACAATACGGGGAACTGAACCAGGCCCATTAATTAATTCAAGGCAATGAAGCCGATCCGTTTAGCATTCCGTTATTTAGGGCCAGATCGAGGACCTAAAGCGTTTGTTGTGCAGGACTTCCTCTTTATCGCAGGAAACCTGCCGGATAAATCATTGGGAACGTCCTGAACAGGTCACCGAGCCAACGATCTGGCCGCTTAGAAAGGCGCCCTAATTCACTGCCAGGGCAGGTTGATTAATCAGGCACCGGCTTCCCCATTAAGCCATTAATTACCCACCCGGTTCGCCGGCAATTTAGGCAAGACTGAGGCCCCGGCGCCTATTGATTTGAAACGTGGCAGCGGTGCTTTGTCACCTCCTAAGAAACTAATATTTCTCATTATTAAGATTATTCTCATTGTTTTACAGGATGAGGAGTACTATAGCAAACTGATTGCATTCCGGGCGGGTACATCGCGCATATTGATCTGGGGGAAGGAGAGGGGGTGTATTTTCTTAAAGCGCATAGTAACACAATTTCATCAATGGAAAATGGAAAACAAAATTCAATCAATATAGTTCTTAAAGAGAGAGGAAAAATGATTCCCCCTCCCAGCCCAGAGGAAAGAGAAAGAGGGCTAGACGTGAAACTTAATTACGCCTCACTTTATGCTGAGCGCTGTATCAACAAAGGTCTTGCTATTTCCATTTTGGAAAATTATAGGTTAGGGTGTTGCAGAAAGGGGCCGTCTTGCTGTAATGGGGGGGGGGTCTATTTAACCGACAGATGCAGCTTCTTAACGAATCGAAAATAATTTACCGTCTGTTATGCTTCTAGGTATTTTGTAAATGTCGACGCGCACCGGGCTGGATCGGTACCGGGGAGGCGCACCAAACGGCCAGCATTTGCAGCAGATCACTGTGTCCAAAAACCTGTCTTTTTTCCCACTTATTTTATGCATGCAGCGTGTTTACGCTCCCCATCGGAAGAAGTATACGCCGAGTCTGTTGTAGGCCATTTAAAATTGCATTTAAAAAAATAGCGATCAATCGGGCATCTAAAAGAAAAATAACAGGCTTTTAAATGATATTGAAATCATGGAAATAGCTGCCATTTCCTCGGAAGCGTCGGTGGAAATCCCACCGGTAAAAGTTCTTAATTCCCAACCGAAATTACCCGTCGGCAATTATGTTGCAATTATTTTTTGCCCCGAATATCGGGTCTCAATCTGGGCGTCTTGGCAATAAGCGACACTTTTTTTTTTTTTTTTGTCACGGGGCTTATGGCGTGGGGTAAAACGCCGGAAAGGCCGCGATTAACGTGAACGCGTCGGAGCCTGCATTAATATGCCGGCCATGGGTCCTCCTCCAAGACGCAGCATTTTTATCTTAAATCCTACATCCTCTCCCAGCACTCCAAGCACTTCACTCGAGTAATCATTTCCCTATTTGAGCTAATGAGTCGGAATGGAGCCGCAGAGCCGTCGAAGGAGATCCTGCAAAGCCAAGCAGAGCAGCCACCCCTAAGTTAGTCTGCATTTAACATTTATCCAAACCAAATAAGCACGGGTCTTTGGCTTCTGTTCAAAGTCTGTCATCACGGTTTGCATCAAAGCGACTATATATAGTTATGCATAAATTTATATAGGCTAGTTTATATAACAACTAAAGTTTATCCTTATATATTTTTTCTCTTAACTGAATGGCTGGTCCACTTATGGGTTAAATATGTAGATAGCCTGCTGTCTTTAATCATTAAGCCATGATCGCAGTAGACAGGATGCCCCTGGTCCAGCCGGGTGACATCCGCCCCACACTAATTAGTGAGGAATAACAACGGTCAGAATTCACGGCTGCCCTGTTAGGATGTGGTGGTGGGATGTAATGTGACTGGGTGTGAGAAACACAGCATCGATTCCCCCCCTCCACCCGGGCGCTTTTCTAAAGACTGGGGGGCGCAGGCTTACTGCAGGGAGGTTAACCAGGCATCTAAATGGAAAAAATGCAATTGCCCCTTATTATTTCAGAACAAGAGGAAACATACAGGGAAACAAACCGCAGCGCATTTGGGAAGGGGTTCCACGGGGTGCTGGAGAGGAAAACCGATTTATACATGACAGGCAAAACCACTCCGACGACAGGCATGGCTATGAATAAGGTCGGGCAAATTACAGTATAATAAATCGTTACATTTAACCAAGGTGATTTATAGGATTGCATGTATACGTCTGAATGCCTGCATATTGTAGTAGAGCTAGGGTTATAGTAGAGCCAGGGCCGCTCCGAAGCCCTTTGGCCATGACACGCCTACTCTGAGATGGGAATTAGCTGCACCTACACCTGCTTTTATGGTAGTTAGCCTCGTTCCAGTACAGCAAGTCAGAAAGCCATTTAGCAATACCAGGGACCTGTTTCAAAAAGAAAGATTTCTTGCTTAGCCGGATAACTTGTCAGATTTAAGGTACCCCAGTTTAAATGGCCTTTATCTTCCTTCATTTACATTTAGCTCAGTCTACCTTAAATCCGACAAGTTATCCGGCTAAGCGAGAAATCCTGTTTTCTGAATCAGGTCCCAATTCTAGCCCAGTTAACTGGAAATAGCAAAAGATGCGCAGCGTCCCAGAAATCTGTCGTTCCACTAGTCGGTGTGTTTAAAATTGCCTGGAGGTCCACTCTCACCGCAGTTGGCAATATACACATACAGTATCCAGCCTGTGGAGGTGACGTCATTGCACCAGGCATCATGGGTCTTATTTGTTACGGTCACCTGCAAATCCAGCCAAGCACTGGCCAGCACACCCGCCCTCCCAGATGCCCCTCATCTGCCACCCTAAAGTCAATATCCCTAAGGTGGGATGTCTGAGATTCCTCCAACTTTCCGAATAAGAATTCCAGCTGAAATTTATGACTAGTAACTCAAAATTTCCGAGTTACGAGTGCAAATGGAATGCTGCATTAGTGTATAGTCTGTTGGTCACAGTCAAGCTCCTCAGTCACCGTGACACCAGCTGCATCTGTATTGCACGCCTGGGTCCAGGTTACGGGGGCACAGACACAAAGGGCTGCCCCCCGAGATCGGGCTGGACGGGGGGGCGGCTTGGCTGAATGTGGGTACAGATGTTGCACCAGTGGGTTCACTCTACATTCTTCTGGTGATACCTAGAGGTGGAGGCTGAGCTGCTCCTGAGTCGGGGGGGGGGCAATCTACGGGTGTCTGGGTTCACAGGAAAGGGCATCCCAGCAGAGCAAAGGCAGTGTCACGAAGTGTCATGCTAATTGCTGAAAGAACATCATAGGTCATCCGGAAGATTCCTCTGCTAAAGGGGGTCTGTCAGCCATGGCGTGTGAGTGTAACATTAGTGTGGAGCTAGTCTAGTGACCTCGGTAAGTGTTTGGAAGGAGCCTGACGTCAAGCTCGAGCAAGGGAAGGAGCACCATCCAGCTGGGGCCACGAGCTGCTCGCTTTAGGAAATCTTTGTCCTGGAGACTCACGGTTGAGCTTTGACACAATGGGTGACCTGAAGCGCTGCAAAACGGATCCGTCTTTCTGTAAACGTTTTAGCCTAAGGAAGGAAAATTCAAAGGATGAAATGAGTATCACTGGTAGGACTGGGCTGTAGGACACGGGAAACAAAATTCTTAATGAATCTGTGTGGGAAGACTTGGCTACTGGAAAGCCATGCTGCATCCCAGTGGGGTTTTGGGAGAGGTTGTTTTATTTGGGACAGTGCAGCATACAGATCTGCCACGCATCTGAAATATTAAATTACCGACTTGACTTCAAACAAAGGCACCTTGCTTATCGATGTCTGATGCAAATGGGGTGCTGGTCCAGGATCTTAGGGTCTAATTAATGTCAATACCGGCCATGTTTAGTCTTTGATGACACACACATCCTGTCTCTTTGTCAGTTACGTGTCTTTTGTTACAGGCTGTGGCTGTGGAAAGGGTGCCCTCATCTGTGACATTAACTGTTAGATTGTTTATTTCATTAACAAAAACTGAATAAAGCCTCACCTGATTATTTAGCTGTTGACTTATTTGGTTGGCCTATATCAAAGCGGGCCTCTCACGGCACATCGTGAGTTGATTAGTCATCCTGGCCGTGCCTCACTAATTTTGGTGGTCGACGTGACTCACTTCGGAGCTGGGGTTTCGGGCCAAAAGTGCCAAAGTGTTGGCACCGAATGACCTCTGACACGATTTGAACAGTGGGACCTGGATGGCATTCCGGTGACATCACTGCTAAGTCCAGTTTATGTTCTGTCTGTGGCGTGTGCCCAGTGTCAGGTGTGTTCATCCAGCTTCCCCGTATTCATGGGCCATGTGCCCTGGATGGCCTTCACGGTCAACGACCACATGCTGGGGTAGCCATTATGGAACATCGCCGGATCTCATCGAAGGTAACCCAAGGGTAAGCTGACTCATGTTTATGCTGATTCCAATTTCCATCAATACCGTTTCCCTTTAAAAAAACAATATAGTAGCCCGCTGTCGGGTGTGTGATGCAGAGCAGGACTCGGCAGAGTTAGGTCAATAAAAGATAATTACTGAGGTTGGTGGTAATGAGGAGCAGTTTGCAGGGCTAGCCTGCAGGAAGATGTGTGTCTTTGGAGAGGAGGCCTTGTGACCTCTGTGGTGGGTGTGTTGGAGAGGCTAAGGGGCCTTGACATCGCATTGGCTCACGGTCGGCTGGCCCGTGACCTTGAGGCGCTGCTGGGTGGGGCTCAGATACCTCAAACAAACTTAGCTGGGCAGGATAGAGCACCCCCCCCCCCCGCCGGGGAAGAGGGCCGCTGGCTCAGTGGCCGGGGGGGGGGGGGGGGGGGGTGGGGGGGGTGGCGGGGTGGGTGATGCCCCGGCGGGGGGGGGTGGGCGGGGTGGGGCGATGCTACCCCAAACAAACTTCGCGGGGCAGGCTTGCGCCCCCCCCCCCCCCCCGACAGACAAGAAGACCTATCTCTCAGTGCCAGGCTGTGCGTGCTGTGTCACTACGATGTCTGACTGTCTGGCTAATACCACCGATGGTGAGATTAAGCAGTCCTTAAACCTAAACGATCTTTCCTAAAAAAAAAAAAAAAAAAAAAAAACTGCCTGCCAGCACCCCGAAGGACTTGGTCAAGATAACATCATTTATCCAAAAAAAAACCTATTAGGATGAAATATGTCATTTTTTCCCCCAGTACACAGTCTGTGCCTCGTTACAGGCTGAGCCCGGGATGCTTTAAGCAGCTCTTTGTTTATGAAGCACCCACTTAATCGCAGCCTTTGAGCGAGGGCCTTGTTATGAACGTGACCTCCTCTAAACAGCTTCTCACGCCGGGGTCACTAAAAGACATTTATTATCCAATTTCTGCTGGCTCCCTTTGACCCACCGTGTCCGGGCGTCATTACGGAGCTGCGTCCAGACAGTTTCTCAGAATCATCGCCGTTGTATCCAAGTGAATCGGTTGTTAATTACGCAGGATGTGCCCTCTCTCACCAATGTTCTCGCACACAGTGGCTGGAGTGCTCCTTATTGTGTCTAGCGCTGGCTGACCCAGCCATTGGTGGGTGTACCATGTTAGGGTCCTCCCATAATGCACTGCGGCAGGACTGCACCCCTCCCCCAATCAGATCCGCTCCTCCATGCGAGCCCTCTGCCAGGCTTGTCCCTGCTCCCAAAATTGTCACCCATTACGGCCTGGCCCCAACAGACCTCTCCTCCATCTCTGTCGTATCTTTAGACCCCCTCTGTCTCCATTCCTGGGTCTGTCATGGTCGCCTCCCTCTCACCACCCCTCTCAGGTCCATTATGATGTCATCCCCATTGAAATGGCACCGTATATCTCCCCCTTTTTCCCCCCATTCCGGTTGGAAGTGAGCGATAACATTTGCATACTGCCATACTTCTCCTATAAGAGGCGGCTAAACGGCCACAGTGATTTGCTACTTGGCAGAATAAGAATAAAATGAAACTGGGGGTCCGTCAAGGGGGCGCACCGGGGCGGGGCTGACCGAGTTCCCCGTGCTTCTGCTGCAGCCCGCAGCTCTGGGTTGGGGGGGTATGAAGAAGGAGAGCAGGGGTGAGACGAGGGCTTAATGGTGCCTGGGAGAGCAGCCATTGAGTTATTGACAAGCAGCCTGAAGAGATGCAGAGAGGCGCTCTACCGCCTGCGTAAACCCCCCTGCTGGACCTCTCACCCCGCCCGGGATTCTCCGCTGAAGTAGCTGTCGATGCGAGAGCACAGACCCTCAGGGCAGGTTCCATCCGCTGCTCCCAGGTGCTGCCATTAGCCCAGGCGAGGCCCAGATGCTCTACGTAAGTCTGACTAACACTGAGCTCAGGACTTGTGTTGATGTTCTCCGCTCACCCTCGGGATCAGAAGTCACGTAAAGAAATATCACTGGGCTGTTTGTTTTTTAAAATTTGTGAGATTGTGACTTTTCTTCTCTGGAAAAAAATAAAACATGCAGTCCTGGTCCTTTAGGGAAGGGAGCCAGACAGCAGCCATCTTTGGCCAAGACCTCGCTCTTCACTCCCCGGTCAATAGAATGACACCCGAGCGATTACAAGCAAGAGGTCTACAGAACAAAGCAGCCCTAACGGCTTTGAAGCGCTAAAAAAAATTAATTTGCCATCATCTGAGGCCAGGTTATATTCACAAAGACAAAACTTTCATCGAGCAGTCCATATGAATATATGAAAGACTATAACTTCTACTCAAAAGAATGTTTGAGAAACCCAATTGGAATAAGAAATTATATTTAAATACTCTAGGAGTCTATATTAGCCTTTAGACCCGTAAAATATGCAAGATTGGGAAGTGGTATTGAAATGGCTTATATTCTTATGCCCTTTTGTAATTAAGTTTTTTCAGGTGTGTGATCAGATATTGAATCTGTGCTGCGTTTTTTAAATGATTGTCTAAACTCCGGCGAGTTACTTTTAATGAGGCTTCGCAGCTTGAAGGTTATATTTCGTACGGAGGCGGAGGACTGCCCTTGATCTGACAGATGAAAGGGCGGCTCTCCGCGTGGCGGCCGGCAGGTGGCGCTGCACTTAAGGGAACTGAGCCGTCAATAGAGGCGTAAGCTGGTGTTGTGGGAGCTGTGGTGGTGTAACACTGAGCAAGATCCTCAAAGACGGAGTTATTTACATCTGCCGTACATTAACGACGAAGAACACAACGGTAGTCAATTTATACCCAGTGCGAAAGCTGAGATGGCATATTGTGCCAATATCTCGTATGTTTTTTTTTTAAACTTAGCGTGTCAGCTAAGATTGGAGGGTTTCTAACAAGGAAAAAAATAGCCCATCTCATTGGACTGCAGAAAATTGCCGCGTTATTATGTTTATCTCGGTTTCAGTGGAGGGTCCGTAATTATCCGCTCACGCCGGTGTCACCATTTAAATCCCACGTGTTCCGGCGAGCGAGGTCGCGTAGCTCCCCCTAGTGGCGTGTGTATGTTACAGTCGGGAATTTCTGCGCCGGCGCTCCGAGATGTGAAATACGGGGCTGTAAAAACACAAAGCGCATTCGTACAGTTTTATTACGGGGCTGTGAAAAGGTGAAGATTAAATTAGAATTTCCTCTGCACGCTGCTCTCTTTCTTTTCGCCGTTTTCCTGACCAGGGTAATGTTCGCCTCCGGCTGTGTAACATTGTGAATGGTTTAGTATATACATCCATTAAGCCTATAAGTCGAAGTTTGTTTTCTGTTTTACACACACTTATGTCGCTGTTGCCGACGCACCTTGAGAGGATCTCTTGGGGGCAGAACAGCACCCCCCAAACCTGTGACCTCATACTCCCGGTTTTAGTCCTGATGTACAGTTTCTATTCCCTGCTTTTTATTTCATATGCGTCTGTTTGTGTTCCAACTGATTCCACATTTATGGTGATATTTTCATATCGCAGTAGAAGGATAATTATCCTGCAAAGAATGCAGTTACTCAGTTACCGTATGATTTGTCTGCATGTGTACCGTGTTCCCAGAGGCATGGGCGGCCTGCTCCGCTATTTCTGGTGGAGGGGTGCTGGTGGGATCGGGCGATGAATCGGTTTGCCCCCGAGTTCCGATCTGTTTATCTGACTTCCCTCAACCGATCTGATCATCGGGGCCATATGGGCGGAGTGGAGGCTCTTATAACGCACGAAATCCTACCGCAAATCCATATTATTCCAATATAAACATAAAGTTAGCTACATCAAAGCGTTGGAGTTTGTTTGCAAGCCCTACAGACTAGTTACAAGGCGATAAAAGTGTTACATGCAGGTACTTGTGCATGAGTGTGCAGACTTGAATGTCTCACTCCAGCCAGCTGACCAGCTTTTTTTTAACAGCCTAGTATAAGAACGTGGAAACATTCCCCCAACCTTGAGGGAAAACAGGAAGTGCATTATGGGAGATGGAACCTGCAAACGGAACACCATGCACAGACACGGGTGCGTTGTGTATGCGGGTGATTTTCCTGTTTCGACACTGCTACCCCATCAAGGATTATTAATCCCAGGCTTGGGAATATCACTAGATACACCAGCCTTTTTCTCTGGCAGTGAAATTCTCGGTTAATCCAGTTTAGACAAAATCCTAATCTACATGTCACCCCTAGTGAGAAGGTAAAATGGAAAATGTGCTTAAAATGATCTTCTGATGGGAGCAGAATCTCATCTGGCAGGCGGACATGTCTCTCAAACAAAAAAGCGCAGAGTGATTAACCTAAATAATATTAATGCTTGATCTTCAATGATTTCATTGTTCAAGGGCTTGGAACAATTATGGAATTAATTAAAATTGTATTCTTAAGTTCTGAATAATAATTACTCATCTATTTAAGTGACTCACGCTTAATAATTTATTTTTAAGCTCCACACACAAACAGTGTGGTTGGATTTATCTCGTTATTGCTATAAAACTTCCCGAATGCTCTGCCTCAGACACTGACAGGAGGCATTCATCGAGGTCAATCCAATCTGTCTTCATATAACACTCTCCCAGCACTGTCGCCCGAGGCACTTTAGCAAATTTATTGCATGGACAGCTCTTGGATCCCACGGGGGAATCTTCCTTGGGTCGTAACGGCGTAGCTTATACGGCAGGGATATTGGCGACTGATATTAGGCCTCGAACCTGCGGCCACAGCTGACCCCGGCTCGGCACATCTGGTCATTCAGGCCGACACCTGAACAGAGACTTGTTCATTGAGGGGGTGGCCAGGCAGTGGGGTGAGGACAGACTGTCCCGGCTTGGTGTGCACGGTGCTGTCTGTTGTGGCCGAGGTGGGTGTCCCCTGCCCCTGTAGCACTCTGTGGGGGGGGGGGCATGTTTTTAGGCGAGCAGTCATTACCCGGCCCTGAGGAGTCCGGCCCTGCAGAACTGCTTTGGCAAGCGCTCATTACCGCACAAATAAATAAATTTACTGGTGCCACCTCAGCACCATTTCAGGAAGTGACATGGCGTGTGTCTATGTCTGTTTGTCTGTCTGTGTGCGTGTTTGTGAGTGTGCTTGTGTGTGGGGGTGTGTGCGTTTATGCGGGTTTGTGTGTCTGTGTGTGTATGTGTGTGCTTGCATGTTGATGAGCGTGCGTGCGGGTTTGTGTGTCTGTGCATGTTTGTGTGTATGTGTGTGCGTGCATGTTGATGAGTGTGCATGTGGGTTTGTGTGTATGTGTGTGCGTGCATGTTGATGAGCGTGCATGTGGGTTTGTGTGTATGTGTGTGCGTGCATGTTGATGAGCGTGCATGTGGGTTTGTGTGTATTTGTGTGCGTGCATGTTGATGAGCGTGCGTGCGCATGGAGACGGATGATCAAGCCTGTCAGCGGCTGGGCTGCCGATCCGACCCGATCCATACAGCGTGGCGCCGAGTGGCAGGTGTGAGTTTCCCGGCTGTGTAATTAAAAGCGGTGCGGCGGCGGCGGGCAGCGCTATGGAGCTGTCAGGCCGCCTCCGCCGCGACACGGCACAGCGGGTAATTACCGGCACGGGCTCGGCGGCTGAAACGGGCCCCGCGCTGCCCGCCGCCGCACCCCCGCCAGTGCCCCCTCCCATCCGCCCGGACTCCGGCTCCGGTTCCAATACAGTTACCGCTCCTTAGTTGTCGTGCTTGGCTCCGGGGTGGGAAGGTTTGAGCTGCCGGTGGGAGAAAATGTACGAGGATGGAGAGAGGGAGTGTGACGGGGGGGATCGCGGCAAGGGGTGTCAAAATGAGCCGCTGTGTGGGGGTCTGTCTGTGGCGTACCTGCCAGCGGCCGATGCTGCTGAGCCGTGTGCGGATGATCGACATGTGGGACCCTGCCGTGCCGACTTGCCTGTTTAAGAAAAGCTGCTGGGGATGCATTAGCGCAAGCCAAAGAGCAGAGGCGCAGACGGTAGGCATTGTTTGTCGCTGTGCTGCGTTCATCCCTGCAGGGACAGCCGGCCGCAGGTGCTCGCTGCCTGGTGACCGCTGGGGGAAGCTGGGGGATAAAAATGTGCTGTTTTTTTTAAAGCTAATTTAAGATAAATTGATTATGTGCAGTGAAAACAAACAGGTCGGTAACCAAGGCAGCTGCATGACGACGGCATCCGGAAAGCTAGACCTCAGGGTGAACCCCGGGGGAGTGATGGACCCCCGCAGGGGTCCGTCCCTCCCAGGCTAATTGATATGCTCATGAGCCAGGATGATTGGTCTGCTCTCTATGCCTCAGATCCCCACCACCTCAGAGAGAGGAATTATTAAACCCCCCCATTATGGCATGCCCAGCGAGAGGCCCTCACACCCGCCGTGTCCATCAGTCACTGCGCGGTGTCTGATGGATGGAGTCGTTGTCAGGAGGCTGTAAAGTCCCCCCGCGCCATGTCCCCCACGGTGCCGCCGCATTTTACGGCGCAAGGTGGACCGTCCATCATGTTTACGACGCCTCTGAATGTCCCGCCGTCGATCGCAGGTCTTCCCGGTGCCGGCACGCCGCGGTCTGTAAAGACCCATAACGCAGCCGTAACTCAGGGTGCCGGTCCAGCCCCCACCTCCACGCCGAACTACTGGAGCTCGCCGTCAACGTTTTCCACAGGTCACGGAGTCTCTCCCGCTAAACGGCGTCCTGGGGCGGTTTGGCCAGAACGCCCTCTTCAGGTGAACTCATAGTACTGCAGCAGTTACGAGGCCGCATGCTGGACGGCTTTTCCCCACAGAATCGCGGCGAATAACGGGGACAGTAACGGCATTGCCTCCGTTTATCACGCGTCGGAGTAACAGCGGGAACGTGGGCCGTCACATGAGGCTGTACCATCATGGGCGCTCATGCCTGCCACACGCACACGCTCACTGACAGCAGCGATGGGTCTGCGGTCCCACACGCACACGCTCACTGACAGCAGCGACGGGTCTGCGGTCCCACACGCACACGCTCACTGACAGCAGCGATGGGTCTGCGGTCCCACACGCACACGCTCACTGACAGCAGCGATGGGTCTGCGGTCCCACACGCACACGCTCACTCACAGC
>JAODKN010000098.1:522281-533493 GCA_026774425.1 Petrocephalus zakoni | reverse complement strand
TGAAATGTCCCCACCAATAATTTAATCCACTTAGTCATAGGTCCCCACCAATGTCCAGAGCAAATCTACGCCCTTAGTTTGCACCAAGCTGCAGTCTGATGCTGGGGTCCTTGTCTTTCCCAGTCGGGACTGACGCAGGCTGTGAGGGACAGTAAGATATCCCTGCAGCAGGCGGAGTACGAGTTCCTGTCCTTCGTCCGGCAGCACACCCCACCCGGCCACTGTCCACTAGCAGGTGAGGAGATGCCCTGCCCCCTACCCATGTGACCACCTGTGCTGTCACATGATTGGCTCTGTCGAGTGTCGTTCAAGACGGCCATTCATGTTGGTGAGCCCTGTTTGACAGAGAATGTCATCCCTGCAAAATTATTGTTCTGAGGACCCAACAGTACTAGGCATGAAGTCATAGCTTCAGATGTTCTCCCATGAGCATATTAAAGATGCTCCAAGTTCCAAACATGTTTATGCTAGCTTTTGTAGCAAAGGATTGTGGGTGGCACCTGCCCACAGTGGCTGTCCAAATTCGGCTTGTATCCTTTGAAGGATGCGGTCGGCGTAGCCTTTGAAGGCTGCATCCTTTGAAGGTCCGCACAGGGAATCTTGAGATGTTGGGCCGCAAAGGATCCATTGGGTGCCTTCGATATGGGGCAACCTTCTCACACCACTGATGCAGGCAGTGCCTAATTGTACCTTGTCGGGTTCTGCTCTTCCCCAGGAAACTCGGTGCATGCCGATAAGAAGTTCCTAGATAAATACATGCCCCAGTTCATGCGCCACCTGCACTATCGTATCATCGACGTGAGCACCGTCAAGGAGCTGTGCAGGTATGGGACACTGGTCAGCCTCTCAGGCTAATGGGCTACATAGACCCCTGCTGTCTTCTTAGAGGCTTATGCTTCGTGAAACCTTTAGCGTGATGCTAATGAAAACCTTTAGCATGATGCTAAATGGACCTTGAATTAACCAAAATACTTTTATTCGTTACCTTTTGAAGAGATTTTAAATAGTCCACACATGCAAAAAGAAATACTATGTTTAGCTTCAGTAGTTGAGCTGGTGAGGAAGGGCCAACTTTGAATGGTGCATTTACAAACAGAAACTAACAAACCCTGATTCTGTCTCTTAATGTGACAACGTCTACCTCTTGTGACTGGCAGGTTCTCACTGTTTGTGTAAAGAAAGGCGAGCAGAGTGGAATTAGGGCAGGTGCTGAAATTTGTTACAGTTGCGTCCCTAACCACTACACCACCTGCCTGCCCCAGTTTAGATTTCATCTACAAATATGTAGCATGTTTTCAGCACCACATTTTGTGCACATTCTGGGACCTTACCCCTAACTCCTTCGCATTCTGACATCTTCTGATTTACAGATTAAGCAGTGGGGGCCTCCCCAGTAGATACAGGGTCTAGTTAGGCTTTGAATGTCTGCTCTGTCCTTCGTCCCTCATTCTTTGGTGTGACCTGTCTCTTTCCTGTGTCTTCTCTAGACGCTGGTTTCCCAAGGAGTACAAGCTGGCTCCTCAGAAAAAAGCATCACACAGGTTTTTGTTTTTAATTTGTGAAATGTCTTTAAGGAAAGCTGATGCAGATGTTGCACCACATGACCATGCACTGGAGTCCCATTCTCTCCTCCAGCCTAGTGCTTAAATCATACAGCTGGAACTGTGTCAGCATGTAGCTCATAGTGGTGCCAGATATTTGGGACACCTCTCAGAACATAGCAGTGTGTGGAGCAGTTGAAATGGCTGTCTGTTTAGCCTTTCATGTCTGAGTGCTTGTTTTGTCTGTTTGCCACCTGTTGGTTTCTTCTAGTCTGTAAAACTTCATAGAAATTTTGAAATTTATCTTTCGCCACTAGATGGCAGTATAGCACAAGATGATGCGTGTGAATACGTAACTACTCTGGACTGTTCTGTAGTATTCATAGGTTTGCATGCAGAGTGCATACATTATATTTAATGAAATGTATGTTTTGTGACATGTGATGAGTCATTTTTTTCTTTTTTAGGGCATTAGATGATATCCGGGAAAGCATTAAAGAGCTACAGTATTACAAGGCCAATGTTTTCAAGACTGAAACCGAGGAAAAGAAGCATAAAATTGTGGAAAACGGTGAAAATGACAAAAGTGTGAGCTAGGCTGCTGCTGCATTTTTCGTGCCAAGAAGCCCGAAGTAATGACCGGCTCAACGGATGAAGGAAACATAGCCGTAAGGTGTTTGCACAGCGTTGGATACGGCGGCCGTTCTCTGAGACCGCCCGTATGTTTTTACAGTATCCTCGGTTCCTCACGTCAGTGGGGCGATGCCCCCAGTTTGGATTGCACTTGCTTTTTTTCCATTGGTTCGGAATGAACGAAAAAAATAACATTTAGAATGCCGTTCCCGAGTGCGTTTGCAGTATTAGTTGTCAGCATTTGTCTCAATAGCACGGGTTATTTTTTCTTTCACATTTTTTAAGTGGGGGGAAAAGGAAAAAAATAAATGTTCGTTGAATTTTTCAAGCTATTTAAATGTGCTGACTTTTCTGTTTTTAATTCCAATGCTTTCAAAGGTGAAATGTGCTGAAGATTTAATTCCGCTGATGGATGGACACCACTGTAGGGTCCGCTTCATTCAGCCAGCAAATAAACTAAAAACCAGCATCGATGTTTAAATTATGCATGAATATTTAAACCTATGAGCATGTATTGGAGAAGTGATTGAACAATGTATGGGGGAGGTTCAGCTTTTTTTTAGTGTAAATGTCATCCTCCAGTTTAATTGTGTAATAAGGAAGACATTTACACGGTTGAAATAAAGGGCACATTTACGCTTTGCAAACACCAAGTTCATAACTGCAGTGGAAAATCTTTTAGATGCTCATTAAATAGTTTAGGTAATTGGTTGATCTAAGGTTTAAGTTGCTGTTTTTATTGTTAAAATGGGGCCATATCGTATCTGAGATGCATGTGATGTTCGAGCTGAAAATGATTCGTACTGATGAAATCCTATCCTATATTACCTAGCCATGCGTTATATATTGATTTTTCTTTTATTGTTTACTCGGGTTAGAGTGAAGGTTTTTTTTCCCCCAACCATGCTTTACAAAGTCAAAGCTCAGCGGCGCTGTGTGCTGACGCCGAAACATTTCTGCAGATCCCTTTCACGCCCACGATGCCGAGGTGTGACTTATGCGCGGCTTGACTTCGGGTCATGTGACTTCCCGGGTCATGTGACTCCCGTACGCCTGCGATGAGCGGTCTGCGCTGCATCACAGATTCGATTTAACGGCAATTAGGAGTTCCCTGGATTTGATTCAGAGGAGGGTGCATAATGGGAGCAGGGAGATCACCTTTGGGCCTTGTATATATGTGTATATATTGGGCATTTATTGGGATTAGCAATAGAAGGATCACGCATACATTAGGAGTTACGCTTAACGTACTAACAGATGTGCCGTGCATTGGCTAATGCCGAAAGCCTGTCATATGTGGCGGGTACAGGGGCTTATATACGAGGGGGGAGATTTACGGCGTGCATGAGCCTTTTGGAGGACTGTAAGCTTGTATTAAAGGTGTTAAACAGGCAAAGGAGGACGCGGCGTGCAAACGCGATTAGGCGGCGGCTCTGCTCCTCTGCCGGAGCCGCGGTGCCGTTTCCCGGCCCGGTGCCTTTACACGGGCATTAACACGCCGGCGCAGGACTGGCTTTATTACCGAGAAAGGGAAACAAACAAATAATGAGGCGCTAAGCACCAAGTACGACCCCTGGATTTGAAAGATGGTTTTAATTATGCTGTTTTTAATGCTTATTTTTGTTTAGCTTGGAAGGGGGGTATGCTTTTGAATCGATCGAAGCATAATTTCTATGTTTTATTGGTGCGGTTTGTCGGTTATTAAAAAGGTGCAGTATAAACAGGATATCTATCCATCTGTCTAGGGGCGTGGCAAGCAGCGAGACCTCTGAAGGGGCCAGTCTGTTAGCGGGGACACATGGGGACTCAGCCACACCCAGACTGCACCGGAGCGGGATCCAGACCCAAATCCTGGCAGGGTGACAACAGTGCCAGCTTCACCTCTACCCCATTCATTTGGTTTTGCTGTGCTGTCTTTACAATGACACACAGGCCAAGTTCTGGATGATTCTTCAGACCCAAACATCAATATCAGTTTTTTGCACTCGGGTGGTGGTATAGAAATGGAGGGTTTTATTGTCCTTGGCGATGGGTGACATCCCAGTGTATAAGGGTGACTCGCCCCCATGGCCCCAACCACCTGGTCCCGGTGGTTGGGGCCATTAAGATTAAGAGGGATCTATACAAGCAGCATGATAGCAAAGCAGGCACTCAGGGGCAAGAGGAAAGGGTCTGAGTGCTCAGGTGGGGGTGCAGCCTGGTGCCCCATCTGGGGAAACATCTCTCAGATTTTGTTTCCCGGCACTTAACTCCTGGAACTATCACAGCAGTTTGGATGATCCCAGTCTGCCAATCCGGTTTCATCCGGGAAGTCATTATCGCTCCTGCTCCTGACCCAGTCCTGAGGGCCACTGTTTTTGTGAGGGAGGTTGATCTCTCTCTGGCTGTTGGGGAGGCACAGCTCTGCCACAGTGGCATTACATGCCAGCATTTTGGGCCACACTGTCCCGGGTCCCTCGCA
This sequence comes from Petrocephalus zakoni, assembly GCA_026774425.1. NCBI lineage: Eukaryota > Metazoa > Chordata > Actinopteri > Osteoglossiformes > Mormyridae > Petrocephalus > Petrocephalus zakoni. The sequence goes on along the minus strand of JAODKN010000098.1, from coordinate 528,858 downwards.
GCTCACGTCCATGCCCCTTCTGTGCTTCAGAGGCCTCAGAACAGACTTGGATTTTGGTTGTGTTCTGTAGCTCCATCAGTATCTGTGTGTGTGTGTTTGTATCTGTGTATGTTTGTGGATCCAAGTTCATTTAGACAAAATGTGCCACTTACATGATTTACGGCAGATGGCGAGAGACAGACAAACAAGAACCCTCCGTTGCAGAGACCGATGCAGCTGCTCAATGCTGCTCCTAATATGCTGGAGGGTTCCCTCTACTGGTGATGGTGGACCAGGGCACATCATGCTGAACGTGCAGCACCTGCAACACGAGATAAGCCGCCATCCACGTCTTAAAGGGGCGGCTGAAATCCTGTAGTCCACATCTTAAAGGGGCGGCTGAAAAAGGTGGTCCGGCCCGAAGCGTGGGGCGGGGGTCTCGTTGTGGCCCCTGGGGGTGTGCCTCACGCAGCATGTCTGCCACTTGACCTCAGGAAGGCCGTGTGCCATATGTAGAGTCTTGGAAGGTTCCGGATAGTTCAGCGCATGCTGAGCTGCCAGGTGGTGATCCTGCTGAAATGTCTGTTAATTACAGCCCAAGGCTGCTGATTACATATCCATGCGGCCGTGGGAATGGGGGCGGCAGTCCTGCATCCAGTCCGAAATGCTCCATCCAGCTAGTTAGGTAAAGTAACCCACAAGTGCTCCTGGATGAACCTGCCTGGCTAAGCAGTTTCGAGAAAGACCTTGCCTTGTGGGTCTGGTTCTGTTCTGATGCTGTGGTTGTGGTCATCTTGTTCCAGAGGTTTGGAATAAACTTTTAACGGTATCTAGTCCTGTTCGGTGACCGTGGTCCTTGTAGCCTTATTTAACGGTTGTGGTTTTTGTGGTTCTGTTTAATGGTCGTGGTCCTTACAGTCTTATTTAACAGTCATGGTCCTTGTGGTCTTAATTAACAGTTGCAGTCCTATTTAACGGTCGCGGTCCTGCTTCGGAGGCTGCTGGTGGCATTCGCACTGCTGTCCCAGAAGGAGTTTTATTACTTAAATGATGCAGAATAATTAAGCAGCCCACACTGTAGCAATCAGAAGATGCTGCTTACCACAGTCCTCTCTGCTGGAGTGAGGCGTCAGCAGTTCTCATGTTTATTTCTTTATTTATTAAATGCTCAGCAAAGTGCTTCGCCTGTTGATTTTGCTTCTAAATTGGGTATAAAGTGTGCTACAATGCACTTACCTACCGTGTTAAACGGGCTCAATTATATATGTATGCATCGCTCTTTGACGTCCAATATGGAGGTGAGGTGTGTTGGGTATTATGGGAAATTAAGTGCCAGTTAAGTATCCATGTTTATGCAGGTCTGGTGTTCTTAATGGTCTATTTATCACTCAGGTTCCTGTTGTCTGGTGCCAGGGGTCCGGGCCACTACTTATTCTATGTGGTTATTCTTCCTGTTAGGTCCTTGAGTCAATTTTTGCTGACAATCAGAGTTTACAGCAGTTTTCGGTTACATCTGAATTTACAAATGCTTTTCTTAGATAATGAATTTATTTCACTGGGGGACGTCAGAGAACAAATTGCATGCATTTTGATGACATCTGCTAAGTGGTTAGTTATTAGTTTTCAAAAAGTAAGCATATAATTTTCTTTGTCACTACACTTTGATATAGTGCTCTGCTCTGATTTTAATTTGTGTTTATTGGTTACTTTGCATTTTTTTTATTTATAATGCAGCAGCAAAAGTGCATTATCTTAGCATAACTAAGTCTCTTCCATATGAATCATAAGTTTATAGGAGCGTAGAAGTGGTTTAAGCAATAGGTCTAATGTTCTTACAGTCTTTAGTACGATCTGTTGTCACAGGTCCACCTCACCACTAGAGGGCAATCTCATGTACTTCTGTGGCATAGCTTGGAAAAAGGAAACCATGATGAAGCTGGACACTCCCACTAATTAAGCTTAAGTGGGATCCTATTTAAACAGCTTTCAGAGCACTGAGGAGCTTATCTTGAGTGCTAGTTAGGATGTTGGTCTTCCTGATGCTGATGGCTGCTTCTCTTAGATCGTTTATCTGCCTTCCTTTGGTCTAGTACTTCCAGGTTTGATCTAAATTTGGGTCCATCTCCGTTCCCAAGTTTGCTATTGGTTCTAAGGGCTCAAACAAAAATGACAGCCTGCTACTGGGAGAGAGCCAGCGAGCACCTAGAGGGCCAGTCTATAGTGTCAGGAGAACCAGTTCAGAATTTGTATATTAGCGAGGCTGTGAGTTTGAATTGCAATCAGTCTCTGTGTGGAGTATGAAGGGGCTGCCTCTGATGATAAGAAAATGTAGTTCTGGTGATTTAGTGACTATAAATTTCCTTTGAGTGTGTGCATATCCAGTGATGGACTGGTGTCCTGTCTGGGTGAAATTATCCCTGCGTCCTTAGCCGCTAAATCTGTCTGACACTGGACAGCTCAGCAGCTCAGCAGTTATTGAAACTGTGTGGATGTTACTTGATATGAATTTTAATATATTATTAATCACAGTGCACGGCCATGAATGCTAATTAAGTAGTTTTCATACAAATTGGTCTTGATTATGCAGCAGACAAGATTATTCATATATTTTGCATCTCTCAAATGCTAATTCTGGCCTGGGTCTGAGGGTGGGCCTATGTGTTCACGAATTTGTTTATTTTTAAAGTAACTAAAATCTCTAATTTATCTAATTTTAAGTCCAAACACCAGTCACACCTTAATCTACTCAGTTTTTGGTTCCATTCTGAGGGTGCGGTCCAGCGCACTTGCGGTCGCGGTCAGCTTCTTCCAGAGGTTTGGCTGCTTTTAAGGGTCACTAGTCCTGTTTGGTGACCGTGGTCCTCATTTTACGGTCGCGGTCCTGCTTCAGAGGCTGCTTGTGGCATTCACACTACTGTCCCAGAAAGAGTTTCACTACTTAAATGATGCTGAATAATTAAGCAGCCCACACATCAGAAGATGCTGCTGATCTCTAATTTTGTCACATTATAATTCCAAACACCAAAGATGTAACTCACACCTAAATCAGTTTGCTTACCACGAGCACAGCTTCAGTTACTGAACTCATCACATAAATATCATTACAATGTGCCCTAATTTTAGCATTTTCAGTCTCAGTCGAGTTTTACAGGATTTATGCATTATTGTCTTTCAAATGGTCTTATTCCTGACACCATTTTGCAGGAGAGAAGCACTAATGATGTCTCATAGTTTGGAAACATACACTGAGTTTCACGCAGTCACCTTTTAAGGCAGTAGTAATAAAAATAATAAAATAATGCGGATGAGAACGTTTGTCATTCTGCAAACTGTCCTTTATGTTGAATTATATGGGTTAGTGGCCTTGGTATTTATATAATTTACACCCAAAACATTGAGAGTTTTACGAGGCTGGTAATTAAGTGTAAGATGAGGTGGTGGGGTAACTTCAGATTAGAATTAAGTAGGTGAATGTTTGGGGTTCCACGCCGCATCTCTTAGTGATGTTTAAAGGTTTGCATTCAGAGCACTAATTATTTCTCTTATTTTTTGTGCATGAAAAACTAAATAATTTACGACAGCAGATGTAAATATGGGGTCACTAGGATGTCTCCCTGGCAAACACACTGCTTTAAGTTTTAACCAATGTCACATTGCACACTACAAAAAGATGAATATCAGTCAATGTTGCTGTAACATAAACACAACGTTAACGTGGCGCTAAAATAACTAAAACAGTGACCAAATTATTTAACGGCAACATAAATTCTTTTAACGGCCTGTTATATCAAATCCAAAGTTGACACATAACCGTTTTATCATTTGCGGCCTTAAATAAATCTTTTGTTCGCTACAGCGCCGTCTATCGCCGAGAATGGTAACCGCAGCTGTGCGCCGGTCATGTTCTCATCAGCGGGACCGTTTGGCTCACCTGAGACGGACGAAGCAGCATGGGGGAATAAGTGATAAAACTATCAGCTGGAATAGATTGAAATCATTTTGTTTTTCGTTTGAATACTCATGTTGTGCATTTCCAATGTCAATCTATGTTAACGCTGTCTGTCTGTTTGATCATTTGAGTTGCAGTTTCAGCTCAGTGTACTTAAAAGATTTAAAGGAAACGATTTTTATTACCAGGGGCTTACAGGGAAGCCCAGTGTAAGATGCTGGCTTAAGGCGAGCCGTCTACCTACTAATTTTATTTTTATTTAACAGTGGATCCGCAGACTTACCAGGGTAAGGGATCGCTCATTAAAATCTGCATAGGTGTTGATAGAATATTAACTTTGACCCCACCACCCCGCGAAATTAACCATGCATAAAACCCCTGGGTTTGTCAAGGACAGAGGGCACTGTCACTGTTATTTAACAGCAGAATCAGAAATAAGGAGTCAATTTGTAAGCATTTGGGCACGAGTTAGTGCCGGCCCATTGCAGGGCAGGGAGCAGTATCGGCCAATGGCATTTTTATAGAAGTGATTATCTTTTAATGGACGGGGTATTGGGGAGGGGATGTAGTCCCGGTGAGGTGCCGCGAATGGACTGATCTGCCCCGGCGGTGTGCTTTTTATCCCCGCAGATCAAAAAGCTCGCATAGTGTGATCTATAAGCGGGACCCACGCGGCTCTCAGTTTCCTGGCTATTTTCGGTAAGCCTGCGCCCCCCCCGCCCCCATCAGCGCCGGGCTGCCCCCCACCGGCGGTTCCTCGCCGATCGCATCCCCTGCGGCGGCCGCTTACCGACACCCAGAATCACCGCTGGTGACGCTAATCCCCCTTCATTTCTCTGGGCGAGCCGTTAAATAAATCTCCCTCATCCCATTACGAGAGGGTCTTATCTCAGATTAGCTAGATTTACAGTGCGAAGTCATATTCTTAAAAAAAAATTAATAATTTCAGCGCACAATTATGGGAAGAGTGCCGTTTCGGGACAGGCGCCCTTCCATTAACCCTGCCCAATGCATGGACGACCAACGACACCCGCCTCATCTTGTACCTGTATGAATTATTTCGTTATGCTGCATGGGAACAGGTATTAAAAAGAGGGAAGTTCAGTCTGCAAGATGAAGCCGCCCCGCGAACAAAACTCGTTTTTTTCCCAGCTTCTGCAAATGTAAAAGGTTTAAGAGACACGTCCCTGGCGTGAGTGTGCAAAGCGCAGGGTGAGCTGTAATTTTTTTTAGGATAACTTTTTTTACGCCGCCCTTCTGCTGTTTCAGAGGGAGTATTTTTAACCATGAAAATCTGGGTTACCGTTTCACTGCCGCGCTCTGGGGGCTCGATCCTACATTCACACAGACGAGAAGCGGGTTTTAATGTCGCTAATTCAGAGCTGAAGGGCCTCGGGGAGTCACGTGGTGCCAGGGAATCCCATTTGGGGGGGGGGGGTATCACCACGGGCTCTGATAAGATGTACTGACAGACTGTATGAGTCATACTCGTAAAACAAATGATCCCAGAGTAGTGTTTCCCCGGGAACATCAGTTTGGCTATTTCCGGAGCATGGGGGAGGGGGGGCGATGGGCAATGTGGGCTCCCCGCCTGCAGCCCCCCATCCAGCCTGATTAACATTTTTGGGGGTTATTTAAATGCCTTTTAATTTGCTCCAGCCCTTATCAGAGCCTTGGCAGGTGTCGATCTGGAGGCCCTTTGGAACGGCGATCAGTCAAACTCCAGCTCTGATCACCAGGCCTGGACGGCACCCCCCCCCCCCAGGGTGTCCGGGCACACTGCCCCCTCACAGTCGTGCCTGTCACTTCACATCACCACCACACAAACACTTAGCCTGCCCCCCCCTCCCCCCCACGAAACAGTCTGTGAGTCCTTGGGGTGTCAGGGTACACACAGCACAGCACTGCGCACTGGCTGGGGCATCGTGGGCAAGGTCGCCTCTCATCCCCGTCTCATCCTCATCCTCGTCCATGCGAGTCCCCAGCGCCACACTAACCCCACATAATATAAGCGCTTCATTTCATTTAGTCGCTTTATTTTATTAAAATTATTCAACCCACAGCTGTTCCATGTATTTGAACATAATTTTTGTTTAAATACGTTGCCATTTGTGCATTTTACCCTTGAAAGGACATGCACAGAATGGGGACGAGGTGGGCATTTCTGCGCAAACAGAAACACCCCCCCCCCCTCGCCTCCATAACCTTGTGCACAGTGTGGGTCTCTCAAACAGACCACCAAGTGAGGAGCACCTCTTTCATTTTAATTCGCTTGCCCCACTTATCGGGATAACCAAAGATGGCGCCGGTGTTTGTGGCTGCTCGTCTGTCGCTCTCAAGTTCGTTTGTGTTTATATTGATTTTGACTCGTGTTATTGTTTTTAGTTGTCTTTTAGTTTTCTTTTAGCTTTCTGACCTTGGTCTGCTATTTTGTCTTAGCTATGTTTTGTATTTTATGTCTTACTTGCTTTTATTGTTCCAGTGTGCAGCACTTTGTGTTAGCCATGGTTGTCTTAAAGTGCTTTTATAAATAAAGATGGTATGATATGGAATTCGGAGCATATGATCAGAGAATGAGAGGCACAATTTCTCTCTGAAAAACTGTTTTTTTGCGATTTGCCTGTGTCACATGTATGACATGTGTCCTCG
>JAODKN010000098.1:490486-501870 GCA_026774425.1 Petrocephalus zakoni | reverse complement strand
AATGCGTTAATATTTTTAATCAGATTAATCACGATGCTGGATTAATCTGCGTTAACGCGTCAATTTTGACAGCCCTACTTTTTTCCTGATATGTTGTGGTTACCATTAGTTTGTTTTTCTAATGTGGAAAAGGGGGGCAGAACCCCCCAAGATGGTGATGTATTTGTGGATTAATTTACAGAAGCATATTGCCAGTTTGTTGTTGTGACTGAGCACTAACCTACCCCTTTTTAAAAAGTGCTTTCACTGAAGATCACCTGGAATTTTACAGGTACAAATGAACTGTGGACCCACCACAGTTAAATTCATACGTCAATGTCAATTTTTTAATTTATTTATAGAGCACGTTTAAAAGCATGAAAATGCTGCAACAAAAGTGCTTTACATTAAGACGTACAGCGAATATAAATACATAGAACAAAAAAAATTATATGCATATCATAGTTGGTGATTAGTTTGGTCTTAATGCAGTTAAAATAAGTTTGTTTCACTTTTGAGTATTTCAGTGTTTGTTCAAAACAATTTAAGACTATGCAAGGACATGAAAGCCCATTGCTGTATGCGTGTGCAATGCTGTACTGAATGATGTCTGCATTCATTTGACTTTAAATAGGGCAGTTTTAGGGGAACTACATTGTAGTTTTGAAGTGCGGTGTTACATGAATCATTCGTGCCTCCTCTTTTTAGATTAGACGAGTTGCCTTTTTGGTTGTCTCTCTGTTCCTGAATTGGGGGCAGTGCCGGGAATCTGACTAATGCAAAGCCTACAGTTTATTGGGTACTGGGACAGAAAAGCTGCAAACAGGCATATTCTCGACTGACATAGCCTTATGAGCCATATAAGGGGAGGCTCGCAGAGACAGCCCACGTCCGTGACTTCAGTAAGGAGGTGTTAATGACGCCGTTACCCATGACTCTGTTTGCTGATATCACTGTCCATCGGTTTCCTGTGTGGCTTTTCTGCATGTTACTTAGAATGCAAGGAGCACAGCTTGTAAAAGGCATCCAAAAAGAAGTGCTGGAAATGAAGAAGAGAACCAGCAGCCAGTAAGATGGAACGTTCCACTTAATACACAATTCCTGGAATAACTGCTCGTCCACAACTCACCCGATAATGAGGCCCGCAAAGGATGGCTTAAGCCTAGAGCAGGAGAAAAAGATGCAAAAAGATTAATTGGTTGACATGGTAACTAATTATCTAACAAAACACTTGTAGCAACACAAATGCACAATCAGGATAATAGATTAGAAAGATTTATTCATACAGAGTGTCCTACGTTTTCCAGTATAAAACGGGAATGGTGTGTTATACAAGTGCCAACAGCAACTGCATTTTGGAGCAAGTGGCCATAGCCAGAAGCAAATTTGGGGGGTCCCCTGTACCTGGCAGTGAGTCTAGGTGGAAGCAAACGCGTCATTTTAGTCAGTTTCATTTTCCTGCTTTGGAGGCATTCAGTGAGGCAATGGAAGCTACTGCAGTCACACATCTATTGCAGCCCTTGGTGTGTGTAGGGTGTGTGTAGGGTGTGTATGGTGTGTGACTAATATTTGGGGGGTATCAGAGACGAGCGGGGGATGGGGGGTGTCAGAGACGAGCGGGGGATGACAATCTGTGGTATTTTAACCTCCCATTGGAAAATGTGCTGTTCTGTAAGAATTTTCTTTTTGAAAATGTACAAAAAAGACAAAATGGTGGCTCAAAAGTAGGTTTACAGTTTTATAGTTTACTTATAATTACTCTTACCACTCTGCTGCCCTACAATCTTCATGTATATAGGGGGTGGGCCAAAAGTTTTTGTTATACAAAGTAAAGGTTCCATTTCACATAGTAAAGTCTTTATTTTACAAAGTTATTTTTAAAGCAGGTATACATTAGGTTCTTATTTTACGGTAGTGATTGGGCCATCATTCCTGGAGCCTGTCCCTGACACTGTGACACGCTTTAGCACACAAATCCCACTCAGCATCGATGTCCACAAATGCTTACAAGATTAACTCGTTCAATTCATCCACTGTCTGGGGCTTCCTCTCTAAAAACCTTCTCCTTTACTATGCCCCAAAAACAGTCCAGGGGTGTCAGGTTGAGTGAACTTGGTGAACACTCAGTGTTGCCACGTCACCCGATGCAAAGCAGTGGAAATATGTCGTTAGCTCCATGTTTTTTTAATGCTTTGCGGCAGGTATTGAGAACGCAGCGCAGGGAATCCTGAGTGAAGAACAAAGAATGTGTACTGTACAATAAGAACCATATACCTACTTTTAAAAACAACCCAATTTTGTGAAATAATAGAACCTTTACTTTGTAAAATAAAAACTGTATACTTACTTTTCTGTGTAGCACTCTGGTATGTGGGGTACTGAATATGGTTGGTGAGACACGGGTCCACTTGACACTTCAGTATAAAATGTATGTATGGATTATATTTATACTCTGGTAGGTATCCATCCAATTTCATTCAAGCTGGTACTGTTCAGATATATAAATTTAAATTTTGCATATCGTTTTCATTATTTAATAGACATTACAGAATTGCTATCTTCTGTATTTTAAACACCCTCTACATTTGAAAGGACTTATCTGATGGTGTTTCATAATCGCTTTACTGAATTATACCACCGCCAGACCAAAACACTGTACAACGGGATCTTACTTCTCACTTGCAGGTAGCCACGGATGGTTCTGTAATCATGGTCTTGGCTTCTGTCAAACACTGTGCAGCTGTAGTTTGCTGAAAGATCCTCCTTCACTGTTTTAATGACCAAGTACACTTTTCCGGCCTCCTCCTCTAAATCGAATCCCTCGCTAATATTTGTAGTGTTGGAAGTCTTGTACACTATCTGTGTGTTGTTTTTCTGCCATGTGATGATGTCAGCCTTTCTCAGGCGGTGATTACACTCCAGTCTGGCTCGTCTGTTAGCGGCAGCATGCCAGTGCTCAAATGAGGCTGTGGGACAGTGAATACAGGATTCAGGACATTAGAAAGGTGTACCACATTTGTACCACTATCTGGCCATTACTGTATGAATGGCCATGCAATGACATTCACAGAAACACTACAGAAAGTCCTTAATTGGCAGCACTAACTGAACTGCTCTGCCCCACGCTTTCTGTGAGCTTAAGGGGATTTTTATTGTAAAGATCACTTTCTTAAACACTATTGATATAAAGTATACATAGTACAGATGACAATACCTGGTTTTAATATGATTAATATGTGACATGAAAATGCTAATTTCTTTTTTTTTCACCGCCTGTCCTATCTGAAGGCATTAAGTTGGGTAAGTGCCCCCGTAATCAGCCAGTGGCACATCTCAGTGTCCTACACTGTCACGTGGCTCTAAGCAGATTAGGTTTGACCTGAGGAATCCTTCCTGCGCCTCGTTAGTGTGGTGCCGTTTGTAGCACACAGAGCTGTGCTGTGCCCACATACATGTCAGAAGCGCATATACAAAAGTAAAACAGAAATTCACTTGCCTGTGGTGAAAAACCATAGAAAATGCAGGGTGGCTATACGCTTTAGCAGTATTCTGAAAAACACCAAGACAGTGGAACATCTCAACCGCGATCTAGCACTGAAATATACTTTATCTGGTCACAAAATTTAAACTGTAGTTTGCCGTAATATGCACACACATTCACTAAAAGCATTAGACTGAATGCCTACACAGACAGCTTGGGACGTAAACTATTTTCACTATTTATTTTATTTATTTTATTCCAGTCTAGCAGGCAGAAAATATTTATAATGTTGTTTGCAGGGGAATTTGGTACACTGGCATGATATCAAATTAGTGGGTGTTTAATAAGTTCGTGAACTTTCCAATACTCACTGCGATAGTTTCATTTTTCTTAGCGTAGACAGGATGCTGATTTGTCGTAAGTCTAAGTTCGAGCTCCTGGGGAATCACATGCTCACTGTGGCCTGGAACACAGCAAACCAGACCAGACGTCACGCCTGACTATCTCCTACAGCCCAGGCTGGCGCTGAGGGAATGGCAAGCCGTTTTAGCTTTAATTCACTTTTAGAGGATATTTGGGCTAAACGATTTATTAATTTCAAATGAGGAATTCAATAGTAAGTAGTTATGATTCAAATTTAATTATATCTAGTTACAATTCAATTCATGATATCAGAAATTGGATATTCAACTAGTTAAAATTTCATTCCTGATATCAAGAATTGGCTTTTTAACTAGTTAGAACTGAATTTCTAATATCAAGAATGTACATTCTAACTAGTTAGAATTTAATTTGTGATATCCTCTAAAAACGAATTAAAGCTAAAACGGCTTTCCATGAGGGTGACCTCCACATCCCCACATTTACGGGATAATAGTAGCAACATGAAGGGCTTATAGAGCCGAGGCATCCCTGGTTATGAATTATAAATTAAAAACGCAATGCTTTGTGTGCTTTAGCTGGGTTGTATAATGACAGTTTCACAGTAACATCACATCCGGCCGCTGCTACCCATATACGCATAGACTGAGAAATAACTTACAGTAAAACTTGGTTAGCACGTACTTCAGGGGACCATCAAAAAAGTCTGTTATCGAACAAGTGATAAAAATTGTTATGGCGACTTTAAATTTATGACCCCACACAACACCTACAGGGCATACAGTACCAGATGGAAATCTTCAATGTCGTTAATGATGGCGATTTTTTTTTCTCTAAAGCTAACGCAGTTTGCTTGCGCTTATTACTCGTTTCTAAACGTGAATAGATTACAGTTAACAGCACTACACGCAGCCTCCGATACAATGTGCAAAGTCCTTGAAACGACACTATTTTATCCGAAAATCCACGTTATCCGTCAGCACGTCCATGCAAAACAAAGGGTTCCCGTTCTGAAATGGTCCGTGTTAAGCGAGGCTCATCATGCAGTGTTATCAGAGTCTGTGTTAACGAAGTACTACTGTATATATAAAATATAACGTGTGTCTATAAACATAAGGTGCATATATAAAATTATAACGTGCGCGTATAAACATAAGATGTGTATATATAAAGCAGGTCTAATAGAAATAACATGGCGCGCCGTGCACAATAAATTTAGGGCGGTGCAGTGAAAATATCCATTTTTCTCCACATACGCGCATTAACAAAAACGTCGCATAACGAAGAAATTCAGCCACATATATCTTTATTTATTCCACACATCCACATTTTAGATACAAGCATTACAATTACAAGCTATTACCTAGATATATATTGAAGTATAATACCGCACAGTAGTCTCCCATGAGCTTAAATAAGCCTATAGATCTGAACTGCGCGCAGCCAAGCGTCTGTCACAGACGGCTCCATAAAGGATTTCGTTTTACTAAATAAATCTGAAAAATAATCGATTAATGCAGTGCGTACCTTTGCGTCTCCTCCGTCCAGCATAGTACCTGGGGGCAGATGGTATTTATTCGTAATTAGAGGGGATTGCGCGTCTGTTCTCTAGCTCTTCTAACGTTTGCCGTTGCGTATGCTGGATTGGCTTGATAGGTCCCTGCTTTGTTGGGAGATTGCTGCTGCCAGGCTTCGCCGACGCCCGACAACCCCTCCGCACGACCGCGGCAGCGAAGGCTATAGGAGAGACTCTCAGGCATTTCTGCCAACAGTCCCTAGATGGCGCTGCGGTAACTAACGCCAGCACGGTCAGAAACTCGGACCAGACCAAACTACAGTGAAAATATATATAATGAAAACTTAAATTTAATTTCATTGACATAGTGCAAGCTATCAGCTATTTGACGGCATCTTCAGTCATCTGGAGTCAACTTTAAAAGTAAGGCAAAGACCTGATAATATTTATACAATTTATTTAAACTTCATTATACAGAAAACTATTCTCGCTGAACAAGCACTTTGTGACAGTACCATCTTAGACTTTGTATTTGCATTTTGCATATGTTCTTTTTGGTGGTGGTGGTGTTACTAGAGTGCATGGTGATGCCATCTTGGAGTCTGACCTGGTCTCCCCTGAAGGTGCCCTGGGCCAACTCAGCAAGACACCAGTGACATCAGCATCTGCCTTTGACCATGACAGAAATGTGCTGGTGTACACAGCTTTTATTATCATACGTTGTGCTTTTATTCATACTAGTGTTCTGTAGTTTTTACACCAGTGGAAAACCAACACCAAACTTTTGGTACTTTATTGAGGTAGGCCTACCAAGAGTACTGTACGGTACCTGCTGGGGTGGAAAAGCGCAAAAAGCTTAAAAAAATTTGTCACATTTCTGATTCGACTGTGACATTTGTACATTTTTTGTGTGCAATGTGTGATAAATTCTTATCCGTATTAACAGTTTCACCATGTATAGAAGTGACACTTTTCCTTCCCACATACTACTCCCCTGCACTCACTGACAACCTCCATGCTGCTGGTAAATAATTTCCTTCCCAGTCCATCTGTGTGGATAACCAAGGTGATGAGTTTCCTGAAACGAGACTGCAGGGCCACGATCAATTCCAGTGACGTACTGGGCACTTTTAGGCCTTTCTCTCCCAAGGCGGACTCAGTATTTTGCTTGTCCTTAAGGAAAGTGTATCTAACACTACTAGGGACATGTCTGATGAAAAGTGTGCACTCATTACAGGGAACATCTTCAGGACCAGTAAATTTCCCAACAACCGACTTGCAGTATACCCAGCGATGTACACCATGCCGTAAAAAGAATACCCCAGAATACTCAAAACTTTAATTCCTTAACAATGAACATTTTTTACTTTTAAGATTTTAAAAGATGAAAAAAATAATCAAAAAGTAAAACATGGGATAAGTTCCTGTAGCTACTATCATCAAGTGCTTTATATAAGTTCATTGCGAGAGTGTTTTAACTAACCTGGGCAAGTTTCACAGGTATTGGTGCAGTATAGCCAGATTTAATGGGGGATGCCTTTTCCGGCAGCTGGGTACCGAAAAAGGCATTTCTGTAGCTGCCATCATGAAATGCCTTTTGTAAGTCCTACTTGAGAATGTTTCAACTAACCTGTGCAAGTTTCACCAGTGTTAATTTAGCATTTCTGTAGCTCCCATCAACAAGTACACGAAAAATATATCTCCACACCCCTCCGTCCTTATATTTGCACTGATCCCAGCATTAAGCACGTGTTTTGTACAATTTGGAGGCAAGTGTCGTCTGAGCTACGTGGTGCAACACTGTTTTTATTTGCCATAGACTAAAACGCGTTTAAGAACGATGAGCAACCAGCATATGTACAGTATCACTGCACATCTGATACACGTGTCAGGTAAGAAACCGTTTTCAGATCCCCGACCCGTTTTATTTATTTGTATATTGTATATCACTATCTTAACAAAACAATGTCATATGATCTGTTACATAAGTTTAATGCATTTACATTAAAAAAAGAGCTTCCGTATCGCCGTTTTAAGTGGTGCGCGCTCCTAAGACAGGCGTGTGTTCTACGGCAGGGATGCCTTTTTCATAACATCTGCTCTACGCTGGGGTAAGAGGGGGCGAAGCCCCCTTAAAATAAACGTCCTGCCCCCTTGAATCAAACTTTTAAAAGTTGAGAAATAAAATAATAATTACCCACAAACTGAATATGGACAAGATTTACTACAGTAGCTGAAAAATCAACACAACTAGTAACTACAGATAAGAGCATAGGACAAAGGAGACCAGTGTTCCACCTGAAGAGCATTTTCTAGTATGTCATGTATATGTGTTTGCCTTCAGGGATCCGGCGGTGTGGCATGGTGCTGGGGGGGAAAAGGTGACGACCCACTTGCGGCTCACATACAAAAAAGGGGTTTATTGGGGATACACTAAAACAGGTGGGAAACTACAAAAGAAACAGACCATGAGGGGTCACAGCAGAATCCAGAAAGGAAACACTGAAGAAATCTAAGAAAATGCCAATCAAAACTGACAGAAACTAAACAGAGCTTACACCATACAATACAACTCAAACAGATACAATGACCTACTGACAAGCAGGACTAAGGCAGGCATTTAAATACACAGAAACACCGGGGCAAACAAGGAACAGATGCAAATCATAACTAATTAATTAATCAGGAAAGGCACAGGACACCGAGCGACAGGTGGGAAACATTAACAGACCTAGGGAAGACTAGACCCTGAAACTAGAAACACCAACCAACACACTAGGAAAAATAAAACGGAACAGAGTAACCAAAAACACGGAGGGTAAACTAGAACTGAAAAACTCAAAAGGGAAAAATGGAGCACTCACAAATTAAGAATCCACAACATGGGGAATAACAGCCGCACGCTCAGCCCACTGAGCTATGCGGCAGTCTGGGAAACAGAGGCAAACCACAGGGAGGGGAATCAGGATGGCCAGCAACACCAGCTGGCCAAAAAGGGGAAGGACAAAGGACAGGGCTGGACGGGCACCGACCCTGACATTTGCCTCTTATTTAGCACCAGTATTTAAGTGTGTTTGATCTGTATGTGTCTTTTAACAATCGTAGTTTTTATGTATTTCTCTGTTAAATGTCCCACGTATTGCCAAATCTATCTTCCTCACTTGGACAATTATATATATTTATATATATGAATAAGTATACACAAATAGTTACCCATCCCCATTCTCATGTCTCTCTCAGAAATGTTGGGGATGAGCGAAAGTGAGGTAACCAAGTATTTTAGAGGAGTTGAGTATTAGTTATTTACTTTGTGTAACTAAGGAACCCCCCCCCCCCCCCGCATGTCCGAGCTGGTCCTTGAGGCTTATCCGGTCCCATAAATTACCCATGGCTGCTTTCTTTCCCTCATTTCTTTCCCTCAAGACAAAGAAAACGATGTTATGTATGTTAAACTTGGGTATCAAATCCCTGTAACAAGCTAAGTTTTCCACAAATTATAATTTACCAATGTTAATCAATACTGTTCTTTTAACGGAGTAATGACAACTTTCAAACCAACCTACAATTAGTACATGCTATATAAAATGGAATATAACTTCAGTAAAATGCACCTAAAAGTGTCATTACTTTGTGATGTGCAACATAATCATGCATTCTATCCGTTGATGGTGGTGATCAGTGTGCACAGGGTAAATTAAAGTGTGAATTCACTAATATAGATTGTACAAGGTTTAAACCTAGATTGGTAGGCAATGTTTAGTATCAAACTGATGGGAAAATTCTTCTGAATATGAATTTGATGACGAATTGTTGTACAATTGGATGTATTTAAAGTTAAATTGGTTTAATCAAAATCAACTCTAAAGTTGCTCTGAGACATATCATACATCTATGGGGCCACTAGCACACAGCCTGTAACTGGTCCCTCAAGTTCTAAACTATTGGCGCAAGTGTTGAATTCTGGATCATCCATATTCATGGCTCTTCGGCCATAAAAACTAATACCTAGAAAGTACAAGAAAGAAGTCTCCGGAAAAGCCAAGAAATCAAAAGCAGCTACATGTGAAGCCGAGCTGTGAAGCCTGTCGAGTACAAGAGAACTCCAGAGCCTCGTCGCTGAAAGGTAGAAAGCAAGAGAAGGCTCAGCACTAAAGAACTACTCCAGTATCATCACTTCCTCCCTCATCACTTCAGCAAGCACATAAACCCACTTCCATTCCTTTACCCATTTAACTGGTTCTGATTAAGCTGTTTTACCGGTTTGGGTTGTCTGTTAAAATCCTAGGCTTGCTTTTGCAGGACAGTATT
Source organism: Petrocephalus zakoni (assembly GCA_026774425.1). NCBI lineage: Eukaryota > Metazoa > Chordata > Actinopteri > Osteoglossiformes > Mormyridae > Petrocephalus > Petrocephalus zakoni. The sequence goes on along the minus strand of JAODKN010000098.1, from coordinate 492,205 downwards.
TTACCTTTAAATTTACCGTTAAATCTAATCGCCGTTCTTATTTTCCATCCAGTTTGCTTGATTATATTTTGTGTTAGTTTTATGTTATGAGTAACGTCTGTCCTGTATTATTTGTAGTATTAGGAATAAACGCATGCTTTTTCACCTTTTAAATCTCAGTCACAGTGAGTGCTCACAATAGGTCACTTCATCAGTGCAAAACCGCTACTAAGCTTTTTAAGTCCCAATCTCGTCCTAAAGTATCGCAAGCAGAGTTTCTAGGTTACAGAGTGAAACTGTTCACTGGATGATCAGTCTACCTCAGATTAACAAACTGTAATGAGTGAATTCGATTCGTATTCTGGACCCAAATCTTCCAGCAATTGATTAATTGGGACTCCTATAATAGACTTTGATATTGGAACAACTACTCAAGCCTAATATTTCCTAATTAATTACCAATTAATTAAATAATAATTAATCAAAAATTAATTTCCCTAAACATTGGTGGAAACACACATTTATTTGAGCTGTCATTTCCTACACTGTTAAAAATTGAACCCATTATAAAAGATTTTACAACATTTGACGCAATGCTAATTCAAATGGTGCCTGACCTGGCCATCTATTTTCTTATAGTAAACAGACCACCTGGACCATACACTTCATTATTGACTGAATTTGGGGAATTCCTAACTAACTAAGATTTCAGAATACATGTGGACGTAGAGACTTGCTTCAGTAAAAGTTTCCTGTGCCTCCTAGACTCTGTTCTATGCTATCAGCATGTATCGAGACCAACGCATGTGCACAATCATATACTAGACTTGATTATCACTAACAGAGTTTCTGTTCATCATGTATCTGTATGTACATTTAACAAATCCTTCTCTGACCATTTTCTACAACCCCAATTCCAATGAAGTTGGGACGTTGTGTAAAACAGAACAGAATACAAATTTTCAACCTATATTCAATTGTATACGCTACAAAGACAAGGTATCTAATGTGCAAACTGATGAACTTTATTGTTGTTTTGCAAATCTTCACTCATTTTGAATTTGATGCCTGCAAGACATTCCAAAAAAGCTGGGACAGGGGCATGTTCACCACGGTGTTACATCACCTCTTCTTATAGTAACTCTCTGTAAATGTTGGGAACTGAGGACAGTAATGGTTGAAGCTGTGTAGGTGGAATTCTTTCCCATTCTTGCTTGATGTACAACTTGAGTTGCTCGACAGTCCGGGGTCTCCGTTGTCGTATTTTGTGCTTCATAAGGTGCCACACATTTTCAATGGGAGACAGGTCTGGACTGCAGGCAGGCCAGTCTAGTACCTGCTCTCTTTTACTGCTAAGCCACGCTGATGTAACACGCAGAATGTGGCTTGGCATTGTCTTGCTGAAATAAGCAGGGACGTCCCTGAAACAGATGTTGCTTGGATGGCAGCATATGTCGCTCCAAAACCTGTATGTACCTTTCAGCATTAATGGTGCCTTCACAGATGCCACTAACACACCCCCATACCATCACAGAGGCTGGCTTTTGATCTTTGCGCTGATAACAATCTGGATGGTCCTTTTCCTCTTTGGCTCGGTGGACACGATGTCCATGATTTCCAAAAAATTTGAAATGTGGACTTGTCAGACCACAGCACACTTTTCCACTTTGTGAGATGAGCTCATCGTGCGTTCCTTTACCCTTGAAGATCGGAGCTCGGAGCGCGGAGTGACGTCACATC
>JAODKN010000098.1:473245-490386 GCA_026774425.1 Petrocephalus zakoni | reverse complement strand
CAGTGATTTCCACTATAGAATCGTGTCTGTTCTTAATGCAGTGCTACCTGAGGACCCAAGATCACGGCTATCCAGTATTGGTTTTTGGCCTTATCCTTGCGTGCAGAGATTTGTCTGGATTCTCTGAATCTTTTAATATTATGTACTGTAGAAGAGGAAAATCCCAAATTCTTGGCAATATTATATTGAGGAACATTATTCTCAAATTGTTGCCCGCACAGTCTTTCACAGAGTGGGGAGCCTTTCCCCATCTTCCCTGTGCAGAGACCCTGCCTCTCTGGGAGCCTCTTTTTATACCCAGTCATCTTACTGACCTGTTGTCAGTAAACATAATTAGTTGTGAGATATTCAACTGGGTGTTTTGTTTTAGCATCACAGAACTTCTCCAGTATTTTGTTGCCTGTCCCAACTTTTTTCAAACGTGTTGCCGGCATCATATTCAAATTGAGCATATATTTGTCAGGAAAATGATAAGAAAATTTCTCAGTTTCAACATTTTGATATGCTGTCATCGTTCTGTTTTCAATTAAATATGGGTTTATTTGATTTGCAAATCATTGCATTCTGTTTTTATTTACATTTTGCACTGCGTCCCAACTTTTTCTGGAAACAGGGGATGCACATAGCATGATTCGGATGATGTGCAGATCAGTTTGGCAAAAGGCTTGCTGGGAATTTGATAAAAATTTGGGAATTACAGTATTGAAATAAGCATTATTTTCTGTAGCTGAGGCAGCATGTATGAAGGTCTTCCTGTGGGCTTCAGCAGATGAAAGCATCAGCTTCCTCGTTTGGAGTGTGATCTTCTGTTGCCTCTGTTTTGTTTATCCTGAAGGATCATGCGTACCACAGGAAGGCCCCAGCTGGTAAAACATTTACTGTCCCTTGTGCCGCGCAATGCCAGCCTGAGTCTGATTGACCACAGCCCATGGGCAACAACCAAGCCCACTCAAGACACTTGGGCCATCTGGCCCAGGCCAGCCTTCTTAGGGTTAGGGGGGAGGGTCTTTAATTTGCAAGACCCAACACAGCAAGGGAGCACCTTTCCTGACCTCAGTCTGACCTCTGCTGGTCCTCTGCTCTATGTTCGCCCACCCCCACGAGCAGCCCACCCAGCTGCTGACCTGCTCAACCTCAAGGCAGACCAGGAAGCACTGGAGATGTCCAGAGTGACTTTCACCACTGCAACGACCTTCGGTACAAATGATGCACTTCCAGACTTCCTGTTTGGGGCTCAGGGGTGTTTCTTTGAGGTCATGAGTGTCTCCTTGGCATGTCTTGTTCAATTCTGAGGCACATCTTTTCCTGAATATTATTGCCTGTATTGTTTTCTTTTTTTATTCTGTTCCCTCTTACCTAGTCTCCATCATTCCAGTTACCTTTTATTGACATGTCTTATGATGAAAGGTCTCTCTGGCCACCACCCCCCTCCCCAGCAGTGGTTTTTCTAATCTCTACCTCCAAATTACCAGCCTGCCTTTGAGCTTTCCCAGGCCTAATGAAAACCAGATTGCATCGCCGGGGCTTCATTCTAAACGGCGACGTTCACCTTGACGGCTGATGGATGTTTCTGGATCGCCCGGGCCATGTTTCCAGCCACGCTTGGACCGCTTGTACTTTCCTAGAACAAATATTCCATCCGGAAGCATCCATCTGAGGCGGGGACTAGCTCCTTACAGCCCCACCATCTTGCTGACGGACAAGCAGCAGGTCCGCAGCTACGTAACGCTGCCGTCTCCGGGCAGGAGCGCTCCTTTGCACGCTTCTCTCAGGAGCTAAGGACTGCAAAGTTCCTCTTGTGCTGCCCGTTTCTCAATCCTGCTCCTACATAAAGATTTTGATGGAAAAATAACCTCCACCCACTTTACAATGCATGATAGTACAGAATAGTTTGTGAAATAAATCATTGTATTAGCGATTTACAAATAAAACCCAGAATGTGAGCTAATGACATGCTAATGGTCCTTTAGCTGTTATCCTTTAATACCTGTTTATCAAATCAGAGCCTTTCCTGGGAAGTTCACAGCCAATTACAAGGCACTATACTGCACAATTTAGCCTGTTATTGGCCGGAGCTGCAGTTCACATGGGTTGTGGGAGAACATGCATCGAGGATTGGAGTGGAAGTCCAGAGGTGTGAAACTCCAGCACCTTACCGTCCACACATGTTGCTGCTAACGCACTCACCATTTATAATGAAAGCCCATCTACTGATGTCTTCCTGCGTTAAAAACAATAAATTTGTTTCCCTTATATATCGTTAAGGTGATACAGGGATAGACTTTGGCAGATGTTGGAGTTGCTTGTGAATTCTAGGAGGGATCTATCAGGTCTTTCAGTTTCACTATAACTAAGCAGCCTTCATCACTTCCTAGTTCATTCATCTCAACCAATAGCCAGCATGAGCTGCGCAACACCATTTCCTATTGGATGAGTTCCTTAGCGCTGATTTGCTGACGCTAACTCTGATTGGATGGCCTGGGTGCCCACAGTGCTGATGTGGATCTTAGGTGACCAGCTGATGCAGTGTCTTAGTGGACCTTTAATGTCTGTTGTAGCATTGATTAAGGTAATTGAACTGTATTTTTTATGTAATTAAGGAGGTGTCAATATTAATAAGCTGCATAAGTCACTCTGGGCTAAAATTGCCTGCTCAGCAATTAAAGTGAATAAATAAACATACAAAATAATAGTTCACTTTGGATATGAGTTGGCCCCTCCCAGAGGTGTCAATTTCAGCTCCAGAAAGTACAAATCCAGACCAAGATTTTGTTTCAACCAACTAGTTCAACCAACTCTGTGACGGTGACTCTTCATGCGCAACAGATTGGTTAAAACAAAATCCTGGTCTGGATTTTTACTTTCTAGAGCTGAAATTGACACCTCTGGCCCCTCCCCTTTTCTTCCGGATGACTGGTCCCCTGCCAGTCTCACAGCCTTCAGATGTTTCCCAGAGTCGCAGACGACACCAGCTCTATCTACGCAGATGAAAGGCGTTTGATGTCTTATTGGGCAGAGACATGCCCGTGTTTAGTCTCGGGCTTCGCCTGGCGGCTCGCGAACCATGAACGCCGGCTGTCCTTCGCCGAAACCCTCCCCAGAGAGCAGGTATCTGGGCCACAGGTGCAGTTCTGGAGCTGCTGCCCAATTTCGTCTTGAGCGGTTAATGTCAGTTGGTGGCGGCCACTTGTGGCTTGGAGGTAAATGACGGTCTGTTTTGCTCTGTTTTGTTTTATCAGGCTCCTCGGTTGGAGCCTGATCCCTTCACCAAGGTCTTTAATCTAACATTATATAAAAAAAAACATATACCGGGATTAATGGGTACCCTTCACTTTGGGTGAAAGTACAGGCTAAGAATTGTTGCAGGTTTTTTTAAATCTATTTTTGTGCTCAATGTTTTAATCAGCAGCAGCTACCCCAGAAGAGTGTAATCCTCTGGCAATGAAAGTCTTATTTATTGCGGTGTTATTAAATCATTAAATAGCCAGAATTTCCCAATCCCGTCTGAAATGGTGCCTTGCGTAATTCCCCATGGCTTTGTTTACCAGCTTTTGTATGAAATCACCACTCTCCTCTGGCTTCCCTTTCCACGCAGGTTTTTTTTTTGTTTTTTGCATTTTTTTCGTCCCTTCTGGATAAATTAATTAACGTGCACAACGTGTCCCCGTCCGGGCTCCGTGATCAGTCGCGATGCTCGCTGTTTAGCGTTTCTGCGTAATGATGCGTTTTTGCCGTAATAACACGCAGACGCACGCACATTTGGCACAGAGCTGCGCCCGGCCGGCCGCGCCGAGCCGTTTTTTATGCGAGCAGATGGCACAGTCACCTTTGCTATATTCATGGGTCATTAGTCTCATCTTCTGGTGGAAATGGATCTTCTCCGTGATGCTGCATGTGCACCGTGTGCTCTTTAATATTTCTGGCTGTCTACTTGGTGTAAAAAAAAAAAACTCACCTCACAATTAGCAACTTGGCAAACTTAAAGTGTCCACTGTGTGTTGATCCTCAGGAACTGATATTTATATATAAAACTCCAGGTAGTAAATAGAACAAGCAGTATGTTTGCTTTTGTTCGCATTGCATGGTGGGTCAAACGAATGGCATTGAAGTATTTACTTTGATGTCTGTTTTCACCGGCGCGTTCGTGTCACTGAAAGTTAGCGTCGTTTGCATTTCTATTTTTGTACGGTGGGATATTTTCATTGCAGCAAACCAGGTTAGATGCATTTCTCAAGTTTTCGGGCTTCTCCGCCGAATCACTGGCCCTCATCCCGGTCCCAGATCTGCTGAATCCCCTAAAATGGATTTTATTTATGGCTAACGTTGGTATCCCCCCCACCCCATCCCCCGTGCTGTGGTTTATCTGCACGCCCTCCTGTTCTATTTCTGGCACCTGTACCTGGGCCTCTCGGCCGGCTGGCAGCCCAGCCAGTGGACCATTTGTTGCTGAAATAACGAAAACGCACAGGTCCGTGTCAGATGCTTGTCTCGAGAGCGTGCATGCTCTGGAATGCTAAAACGTGCCCTTTGTAGAAAGATGTGGGCTTTAAAATAGAGCCACGCCGCTAAAACGTGTGCGTGTGTAAAAATATCGGGTGGGTCTATTCCCTTTTATGTGAGCGTTTCTCGAAAGAGGACAATACATTCCACTGTTTATCGATAAATTGTATCGATTCTTCTCTCCCGTCTTTGAATTGGGAGATTTTTGTTTTTCTTTGGTTGATCTGGGAGGGGAGCCCAGCCCACCGCTGCGATTTGTCACCAGATGGGGGTTGGGGAAGAGACAGCCTGTACATCAATGCCCCGAGAAGACACCCGGAGCTCCTGCCTTCCTCCGTTCGGCCTTGAAGGCCGCCCGCACCGGGCGCGGGCCAAGACGGACACCCCTGTTGAAGGGCGGCCACGCTCGCTGATTAATTAAGTTGTCGTTCGCACAGAAAATGACGCCGCCTGGCTTTTGCAGGTGTGAGTAATTTTCTGCCATTTTTGGACCCCTTCCAGCCTGCAGCTGATTTTCCGGTCAGATGACGTCATTTTCTCTATCAGCTAGGAATTAAGTACATTAACAAAGACCCCGGGATACAGTCTGAGAAGCTTCAGACCCTCTCTGCTGTGGTTTGAGGCTTCAGCTCCCTCCGGAGGGGCGCTGTTATTTTGAGACAGCAGTCAGAGGCTGCTTTACCCCAGTTCTTAGCTATTTCTCTATGGGTTCCCATTAGGTTAAACCCAGCGGTGATTAACAGTGCAGCCTAATCCTATGCCCAGTGGGCTTCAAAGGCGAATTTCCATCATTCTTCACTCATATCCCTCTCCGGACCACTTTTTGTCCCAAGGTATCGCTGGGAAGATGATGAAATAATCATCCTAAAAATGTGTAACTGTACCTTATCTAACCATAAAATGGGCTAATGACCGCAACAACCGTAAAACAATGATGTGAAGCACCTACCAGTTTCTCACTAATAAAATATTTCTAATGGGATTTCTTTCTGTTCCCTTGGAGACGATGCCATTTCCTTAGATACCTTCTCACTCGGGATCCGGGCTGATGGATTGGTCTGGGATGGGCCTGCCGTTGGGGTCACCAGATCCCACCCCCCCATCCCCCAACTGAAATTGAGTGGGTCGCTTCCTGACACGCAGGCGACGATGGGGCAGTTTTGATCTCATCTATGCGATTTAACTGTGGGCTGCAGAGTGATTTTTGGCCTGATTGGTCAGTCTGTGATCTGCGAGAATGTTCACGCCCATCGTTCACGTGATTTCTCCTGTTAGGAGTCACGTTTTGGCCAGACACGCTAATTGAAGTTGGCTGGAATAATTGTATTTCTGGTTTTTTAATTGTATTTGTAAGCCGGAAACATGAAGCCGGAACTCCGAATAAGAACAGCTTATGATTTTTGCAGCATTCTGGCCTGGAGTAAAGTCATGGCCGTGGGTTCTTTGGCCCATAACATGTGATAAATCACGGCCAAAGATGCTGAGGTGGTTCTATAACTATTTGTGTTATTTTAGCACTAACGTGTAACAAAACCAAAACAAACGGGGTGGAGCCCCTCTCTTCATGCGGCCGAGGTGTCCGTACGCCTCTCGGGTGATGAACAAGGGATGATGAGCTCAGAGCTGGTGCCCGCCGCACATTTTCAAGTCGAGCGATTTCCACCTCATCAGATCTCAGGTGCTGCGGGGCTGAAAAAGTGCGAGGCGGCAAAAGAGTGTGAAAACAGATTCGGTGAAAGACGGAAAGAAGCATGTGCGCATTAGCTTGTTGTGTGACACATTGGCCGGGTGTGTGAATGATCACGCCTTGGTCTTCCACCCCCTACTGGACACTCATCTCTTTGCACGCTGTCCCTTCTCTGGATAATCACAACCGTAACTAGCTTATCAGGCTTCAGAAACGGATGAATTGATATTTGTCAGAAAAATCTGAAATATGACTGAAAATACAACTGCAACAGAGGCATGAAAAGGTGTTCAGACCCTTTAGTATTAGGTGTTTAACCCTCTAAAATTAGGCCTGTTTCATACATAATTTAATACTCCGAGTGTCATTTCCCAAATTTGTTTAGCCACAGCTGGTATGAAGTGGTTCGGGGAAAAGGCTTAGTTTCCAGAAGACACATGAACAGCGGGGTCTAATGTAACGTGACAGAAGTTACCCAGCAGCCACACAGAGAGTGTGTACCTACACACAAGCATGCGAACACGCATTATCATCACTCCTAGCCACCGCCGCACGCTCACGCTGATGCTCGATTTGTCTGTAGCAGCCAATTCACATGTAGAGGCGTGCTAACAAAGTTATATCACCAGGAAGTCCTTCCTAAGAAGGCTAAAGCTTTTTTTTACCAGCCAATAGATTTCAATTAAAGAGTCAATGGTCATTGACTAAATGCTAAGGAGTCTTTATGGACAGCCTGGAATGTGTGAGCCGGTTTGAATTGTGCTGATGGGCACGTTGGCGTTCGTGAGCAGTTACGTTTTGGCAAAAGGCCTTCAGTCGTCATTTCTATTCCTTCTGTAGAAATACACCCTTTGTGACACTCATTTCCCAGCATTCCTATCGATGGCCCATGATTTATCATGCATACATGCCGTCTCTGCGTCGCACATGGTGGAACAGTGGGATCTGCATGTTTTCAAAAGCAGCGGCTGTCTCGTTATCGATTTCCCATCCTGGTGGCCTCTCGGCGATGGCCTCGGCGGAAGCACCTCGCACAGTCACACCACCGACCCGAAAGCTTTCGGGCATTTGCTGTGTGCTGAGGTGGGCAGTTTGGAAGCTGCTCCCCCCCCACGAGCAAAGGAAGGGACATCCTCTGCAGCACTGGACTGTCTCAAAGTCCGCCTGTTTTCAGGAACCATCAAACTGGACTGTGAGACGATGCCTTCGTGTCCTGGAAAGATAATGACGGTTGTATATAGAGCCCCGCTCGTGCTGGTGCTCTTGGGGGCGGGGGCACTGGTCTAACAAGGCCTTGTTATTTGTGGGGCACCAATCATCCCTAATGGAGGGAATTTCACTGCTGCCCCCCCCCCCCATCCTGCTCAAATGCCCAGGGGGTGGGGTGGGGGGGTGGGCACGATGCCGAGCCCCCCACATATTCTGCCAGACAGGAGTCTATATTTCTCCCTCATATCACCGGCGTGGTTATTATGTTTCCAGCACAGAGACGGCTGCTCTCTTCAAATCGCTGGAATAAATATCGCAATATTGTGTGGGATAAAGTGTCAGGGAGGGGTCAAGGAGAAGTAAATTGAGGGGGGGCTGGGAGGGAGAGGGGCCCTGGCACTTGCCACATCAGTCCCAGCAAACGCTGCCTGGGGCTCCTGTACCTGCCCTCTGTCTGTCTGTCTTTGGGCTGCGTCCTTCTGCAGCTACCGCACGCTGCTGTGTGTGCGTGAGTGTGTGTGTGTGTGTGTGTGTGTGTGTGTGTGTGTGTGCGTGTGTGTCTGCGAGTGTGTGTCTTTTGCGCAGTGGTTGAAGGCGGCTCGGACTCGGCAGCATGGCTCATGACTCAGCACATCAAGCTGTCTGTGGCGGGCCAAGGGAGCCTCACCGGGGTTTCAGATGTAGCGACACGCACATTCAGCCGGGTGGCAGCTATGTGTGGGGAAGTAGGAGCACGGGGGGGTGCACTGCTTAGCCTAGGGTGTCTGTCTGTCTGTGTAACAGTGTGTGCGTACATATTACTCTGTGTGTGTGTGTGTGTTATGTGTGTGTGTTTTTGTGTTTCTGTATGTGTGTGTGCGCACTCCCTGCCCCCCAAATTATGCTCTCACCGATAGGTCACCTGGTGCAGTGGCTGTATAAATATGTGGAAGGTATCCGCTTTTTTCTGTGGTGTCTCCCTCTCTGATTGAGGGAGGGGTCTGTGGGTCCCTAGGCCGAGGGGGGGCGGATCACTACCCGCCTCCAGGTGCCCCACACCTGCAGGCACCACCACCACGGTGTCCCACGCCCACCTTTGCATCACTGTCACCCATCCCGTTTCCGGAGGGTGGGCTCTACGCCCCCCTCACTGAGGTCCACCATGAACAATGACATTCTTGCTTTTTAAAACATGTATCAGTTTTACTGCAGTAACGCTGCCCCCTGCTGTGTTCACATGTGGATGGATGGATGGATTTCATGCTTGTCTACACCTGATTACCCATCATGCCATTGCCACTGAGGATAATGGCAGAGGGACAGCCGGCCATCAGCTGGGTGACCCCTCAGTCTTACATGCTGATACCCAAATCCTCATTGCTTATTCCAGCGCTGGCTTGCTTGGCTACAGTCCTGTTCCTTCACCCAGCTGAATATTTACGACACGATGCTTATGAGTGCGTGGGCGTCGAATGCTTTAGCACCTCGCCGTCATCACTATGACAACATACAGGTCGCCGGCCATCCCATAGTAGCTCCCCATCAGAGACGCTGTTCACTGCCAGCCCACGATGATCAAACTGGTGTACAGTGCTGCCTTTAGCAGCCGTGCTAACCGCTAATTAATACCACACATATTTTATAGTACTTAGTAATGATATTCGCTCTATTATATCACTATCTGTACACATTCTTCCAGTGTTGTAATCAAAGCCCAAGCCCCAGTGTGATTCCCTATGTTTGTAAGTTATACCTCAGGCAGGTAAATACAAAATATCACCAGTGTGGGTCACATCTACCTCATGCCAGTTAATCCCTCCACCCTTTTACTGTAACCGCTTGTCCTACTGAGGGTCGCCAGGGTCCGGAGGCTATCCCGGAGGCTATCCCGGAGGCTATCCCGGAGGCTATCCCGGAGGCTGTCCCGGAGGCTGTCCCGGAGCCTGTCCCGGAGCCTGTCCCGGAGGCTATCCCGGAGCCTATCCCGGAGCCTACGGGCGCAAGGCAGGGAACATCCCAGGATGGGGTGTCAACACATCGCAGGACACACTCACACACCTGTCACTCACACAGGCACACCTGCGGGCAATTTGGTAACTCCAGTTAACCTCAGCATGCTTTTGGATTATGGGGGGAACCCGGAGGAAACCCCACAATGACACGGGAAAAACATGCAAACTCCACACGCATGGAACCAAAGTGCTAACCACTGCGCTACCATGCCAGCGCTGCTGGTAAGTGCTTTTTCTAAAGGAGCCTGGTAGTGCTGGTAGGTCTGGGCTCAGCTGAGCGCCATGTCCTTTCTGCAGCCGGCTGGTCGTGTGGGCGTGCGCTGCCGACGGGCAGGGGCACCATGGGCTCCAGCCGGAGGTGGGGCCCAGTAATTCGCTGCTGACCCTCTATGGATGTCTGCAGGTTGGGGGTGGAGGGAGTGGTAATGGGGGTCATGGCTTGGAGGGCGCAGGTGAGATAAGGGCATAAGAGACCCAGGGAATTGTGTGAAATTCTACCAAAGCGGGAGATTCTGGCATCTAAGAGCAGAAATGGCTGTGATTTCTGCCCCCGCCCGCCTACTGCCTTCTGCGAATCCCCTAAATTCGCTGCATGAGAGGCTTATCGGGAGTTTGCTCCTGTTCAGAGTGCGGACGTGCCGGGGGGGTGGCAGCCCCTCTTTGTCACCGTGTCTGCAGCGAGGAGCTCTGAGCCCTGACATTGTGCTCACCGCCTCGTAGCTGAGCTCGTCTCATCTCAGTAAACAAAGGTCATCAAGATCGCAGCGGGCCAATCGGATTAATCCATTGGTTCCCAAAAATCCTTTTTTTTTTTCTTGATACCCAGACAGGCGACTGTAGTTTCCCGCATCCGTTTTGGTGAAGCTGCTCGGGATGCGTGAGTGTGTCTGTGTGTCTGTGTGAGTGTCTGTGTGTGTGTGTGTGTGTGTGTGTGTGTGCGCGCTGGACAGATGGATCTGCAGGGTGGGGTCCGGAGGGGGTTTGGAAAAGTTTACCATACTGACTGGGGAGCTGCCATCTCTGACATCATCTTCGGGATGCCCGCTGATGGAGCCCCTCCCTGAGGGCAGGGTCAGGAGGCGGGGTCAGGGGTGTCACGCATTTCTGCTGCAGACGTGAAATTCCATTTTCATCCCCCTTCTCATACGCTTCCAGCCTCGTCCCCGTTCTTGTTTGCTGCAGCAGAGACATGTGGGAGTCAGCAGGCCGTCTCCTGTCAGGTGTCGCACCATCCGTCGTAATAAACGAGAGCCCTTTTACAATTAACAGCACCCGGCGCTGTGGCGGCCTCCCATTACACCGGGTTTATAATCGAGTTGTGACGGGGCTCAGTGACCTATGCCCCCCGCCCTCCCAACCCCTGAATGATGCTATTCTGCACCCCCTGCCGCAGGTCTGGGGGAGCGTCTGTCTGTGTAGCTAAGAAGTTAGCGCCCATGAGCAGAGCATTTGGCATGTTCGCTAACTCATTTTTGTCCTAGAGGAGACGGCATTTGATGCTCGTGTCTGCCAGCATTTGTGGAAGATCTAAGTGATTCAGGCCGGGCCCTGCTGGCCAGATGCTGTGTCTTCAGCTGAGTGTGTGGGAATGCAGAGCAACAGCGAAATCATAGAATCTGCACTGAAGTCACGCCATCCGAGTGATACCCTGGCTCCCGTTTGCCGATCTGTGCAGAAATAAACTCCATCAAACACAGAGACCTGGTGCTGGGACACGGTACGAGTGATACCCAGGCTCCCGTTTGCCAATCTGTGCAGAAACAAACTCCATCAAACACAGAGACCTGGTGCTGGGACACGGTACGAGTGATACAGAGGCTCCCGTTTGCCAATCTGTGCAGAAACAAACTCCATCAAATACAGAGACCCAGTGCTGGGAATGGGAGCCCCGACATGGGAGGGTGGGGCCGCTGTCCTGCCCACTGAGCTGCCTGGCAGAGATGTGTCTGCGCTAATTATACAGAAACATCTATCTAATGTTAATGTTGGCGTGTATTAGTAGCAGAGCAGAAACTTAGGTAGAGAAGCAGAGGATTTCCCCGATGGTTTCCTCCCAGGTTCACGTTCGCGACTTAACAGTGTACAATTTGGTGGTGTGCAGCAGACCAGTAAATTCAAGACTGTTATATCGAATTTATCCTGCTTGTTATTTGAAAATAATATAATGTACCAGAAACATTATTATTCTGACATTCCCAAATAGCTCTCTTATGAGCTCAGTGAAACACTGATACAGTACATTCACTGTCATTAAAACACATTTGATGCCTGGAGGCCTTTGCCACTTTGTGGTGTGTGTGTGTGTGTGTGTGTGTGTGTGTGAACTGACAGCAGTGCATTGCAAGCAGAGAAATGCTTGATAATTTAAATTTACCAACAAGTAGGTGTTGTACTGCATGTCCAATATCTTTAGTCATGCTGTCCATGCATTTCTACCTTGTAACTAAAGCGACCTCATTTTTGAGCAGGAAAGCAGTCACTTGCTACCTTTTTATTCTATTTATTCTCTTTCTTTTACATTTTTGTCTAAATTGCATTTTTTTCTGCTGCACTGTTCCTGAAATGACAGGTGGCACTCCCCTTTAATGGCAACCAGTGTCCTGGTACCAAAAATCACAGGGATGAAGGCCGCCCCTTTAAATAATCTCTGGCCTGTCCTTCTCGGACTTCTCGGCACTGTTTTGCGACTGGATGAATAGAATGGATAAGTCCGGGGACAGAAATTGCGGCTTTGCCTTTCTGGAGCGAAGATTTCACCGGAAAACAGAAACCTGGGGAATTTCTGCGTATGGATGCAGTGCGGTCCAAAGCATGAGAGTGACCAAATGGGCTTTTGGGGGGGAGGGGACATTTGGATGCTATTCGGGAAGTGGCACAATCTGCTCCCCCTGAGAAAGTGAGAGGCCCGTCCAGCAGGTCCTGACAGATTAAAGCGCCTCCCATTCGGACTTGAGGGCACACCAGCGCAATCTGGTAGTCGCCCACGTCTCGATCCTCACGGCTCACTGGGGGCAGGGTAGTGGGGGGGGGCATGTCCATCGGGCCGTGTGGGCCTGCAGCCCGGCCTTCTGGATGGTTCTGGTGATCGCCGTCCTGCAGGTTTCCTGCGGGTTGGACGCTGCTCTAGTCTCTGCATGGTTCTGACACAGAAAACGGATCACAGATCCGGCTCTGACGTGGGTTCTGCCCCCTCCTTTCTAAATCTATCTTTTTTATCATTACAGATTTAGCAAACGTGAAATTTGCCGAAACTACACCAGCCGATAAAAGCTTCTCCCACTAAAAAGACATCCTTGTTAAAAAATACTTTGTCATAATAACGATAGTGGCATTTAGTCCTGATTCATCAACTAATTAGGTTACTACCTCAGTAATTAGGTCATAGAAAAAAATGTTTGGGAATAATAATGTTAAAATAATTTTTATTTTATGAGAGAGAGCGCAGTGACTATTAAAAATCCAACCCTGTTTGTGTTCTCCTGTGTCTCTATGTACCACAGATTGACAGAATATTCAAAATAAAATATTTTGAATTTTTCTTTTTAAGATTCAGCTGCCTCAGTCTGGCTCATTGCCGACAGCAGACCCCTGCTGCTGCGCGCTTCACCACGCTCGGCCACTAGGGTGGCGGAAGTGCACACCCTGCTTCCTGATGGCTCCAGCCGCCCGTCCCAGGGGGGGCCAGTTTTGCGCTGGTGGAGCCAGCCAGGCTAACGGTGTCCTGCCAGTGCCGAGGCAGGGGGGCCAGAGCTTACGCGGCCGAGGTGGTCCGTCTGTGAGTCCTCGGGGGAAATCGGGCTCGAGGGCATGTCTCTCCCTGCCACCCATCCATCCAGCGCAGATCCTCAGAGGTGTGGCTTCTAGCTGGACCGTCACCGCAGCTCGTCACACATCAGCTGATGATGATGTCGTTAGCATCAGCATGTTTATTTTTATTAACGAGTTTCCGGTCGTGTGTTTCAGTGACGGCTGTTGGCTAGCTGTGTGGACGGGGGGGGGGCCATGTCTGGTGGATGTGTCACTTCTTGTCCCCCTGCTGGTTTTGGGGGGATGGGGGTCATTTCGCAGATGGATCTGCCATAGAAGCTCACGTGTACCTTTATCCTACGGCTGCCCCCTCCCCCCACCCCCTCCCTGGCAGAGCGTAGCTGGTCGGCTGTGATTGGACACTCGCCCGGGGGGAGGGGTGGGCGGCATTCGCGGGCCACCGTGCTGTGCTGGCACTGGGATGGCGCTGCTTGCGAACGCACGGCCGCCACAGGATCAGAAGCCCGCGGTGATACTCTTCCGCACCGCGGTAAACCCAGAGTAGCCTGGCGTAATCTGGACCATACACCAGCCCCAGACACGGACACGGGCACTAAAATACGGGCTCGCCGTGCCGTTCACAGTGAGAATGAAGAGTGTGGAGTGGATTCCCCCCGACACCATTGACCCAGGGTACCGAGTGTGTCAACAAATGGCCACACTTCGTTTAAGGAGGTGTATTACTGCAGTTAAATTATTCAGCTTATAAAGCAAAGATGGGGCTTATGAGGGAGAATGAGAGAATCAGGGTGCCTGGGGGGGCACTGGGGGGTCATGTTTGCTTTCTTTTGGGGGGGAGGTGGCATTTGTGATGATTAAAAAAAATTTTCTGCAAAATGTGGAAACATAATGTGAAATGTGACTGTGATTGATTTCCCAATTATGGCAGAACGTAATGGGTGGTATTAACTGTGATAGGCAAATGGGCGATTAATTAAGGCTAATTGATTTAGTAATGCACCAACGTGCTTATCTGTAGAGTCTATATAACGCATTATCAGGTTAACATTTTAATTTTTTCCAATAATGTACATGTAATATTGTGTAGGATATGTATCTTGTAAAAGATGGATCATTTAGATTTAATGTATTCATAGTCTAATTAAACCTCGTTATTGTAGGGGTTAGTGGCACCCTCTCTAAGAGAGTGTGGATTTTGAGCCCCAAAGAGCCCGTTTATAGAATAAAGCAGCACTGGTCTCCATCCATGGGCTGATCTGCGCGGCGTGGCGGCCGGACCAGGAGCCTGTTCCTAGCTTTTCCCACCCACAGCCTCGGCCCCGGGCATTAATCACGGAGCGGAGGGGGAAGCTGGCCAGGCACTGGTGCTGCCGTGCTTGCACCTCCATAGCCCCCTGCCCCACGCCACTCCGCATCCTGACAGCTGATAAATGGAGAGGTTCAGTCCATGGTCACGCTGCAAATCACGCACGGCGTCGGCAGTCTCGGGGCTCTGCGGGACGTTCCGGACAGTGAGCAGCGGTAACGGCCGAGTGAATCGCTGAAACTCGCGATGGAAGCATCCGTAGTTAAATAAGTCAGCCCCGCTGAGACGTCACATGATAGGTCACATGATCACAAGGAAGGCTGGTGGTGTCCTCTGAATTAGCGCCCGTGTTGAAGGGGGTGATTGGCGGCAGTCGGTCTGAATGAATGTCCTGTGTGTGTTTGGATAGTGGATGCCTCCCGGGTAGTGCTTAGCTGCACAGGCTGCTCTTCTCACCAGCGGATAGGGAGAGGAGCAGCCAACGACGTCAGCCATCCCTCGGGGAGTGCACGTGCTAGTCCCTCCTGCAGGGAGCGCTCTTCCAGTGACTGCGTCATCGCTGTCTTCTGTGTAAATCACTTACACCAGCACCCGTGTGCGTGATCAGTCCCCCTCCATAATCCGCTCCCTCCTACTGAACACGGGCCAGGTGTCCTTGGGAACCGGCGCACGTCCTCTCTTTGGACAGATCCGGGGCGAGGTCGAGATCCGTGCTCCTTTCTGCAACCTCCGATGGTCCTGCGGCCTGTGGGGTACTGAGACAACCAAACTGAAGAAAACCCCAGTCCTTCTGGAAATGAGCATTTTTGCAGTCTGCTGATCAGACAGCCCATCGGGTTTGCAACGTGAAGTTGGTCAGGCTAATGAGAGCAGAGAGCATGCCGAATCACAGCCAATCAGCCGTCGCTGTAAATCGTACCCCCATCTAAATCACCTGTCTGACTCCTCCGGCCCCCAGCGTCCTGCCGCATCACCTTCGGTGCACGAGCACTGCTCCTGTGTGAATCTGAAGAGTGGGCTGATAGCCGTAAGCACTAAACCCCAATAGTGCTGCGTGGCTCACTGCTCTTTCCTCGTAAAGCCCCCGCCCCCTCATTCAGAGGAGGTATTGTCATCGGTAAAGCACTGGCATGTTGATAAGGTTGACTGTTTGAGTTGAATAACTATTATCAAGCCCCAGGTTAGCAGTGTGTGCTAGCATCGTATTAGCCATGTATGCTAGCCCCATGATAGCCATGTATGCTAGCCCCATGATAGCTATGCGTGGTAGTCCCGAGTTAGCTGTGCGTGCTAGCATCGTGTGAGCCATGCGTGCTAGCCCCAAGTTAGTTGTGTATGCTAGCCCCAAGGGAAGTGTGCATGCTAGTCCCCGATAAGCCATTTTGCCAGAGGATGAATGTTTGGCTTTTCAGTTGGAGTTTGGTTCCAGTTTTCACTGTAACTCAGGCATGAGGCCTGTGCACATGTCAGGAAGATATCAGGGCATCCTGGGTGTCCCTTCTGGTTGGAACAAGGCTGCCGCTTAGCAGTCACAGGTACATCACAGCTCCCAGAGCGAGACGCTGAACCCTGTGAGGCCTGTTAGCAGGGAGGAGTGGATCGAGAGGGATCATAAAGCGGCTCTCAAGACACACCCCCCATGTCCCGTGAGGGACATCCCTGGCCCACAGGACGGCGTACCGTCTTCCCGCTTGCATCTGATTTGTAGCTGGGGAATTTCGCCTGGGACTCGTCCTCTTGGATCGGCCGACAAATGTATCAGCAAGAAGGGGGAAGACGATGGGAAGAAGGGAGTGTCAGGCAAAGAAAGGACAAAAAAAGGACAAAGAGGCGACCCGGTCCGCAGCGAGACGGCAGACACTCCACAGACGGCTGTCTCCTCCCCTCCAATCGGCCGATCTGCCTCCGGCAGGTAGTGCAGCTTGGGGGGGCCTCTCTGTCTTTCAGTTTGCCACAGAGATGCTCAGATGGGCTCCCGATGAATGCTCACCACGTGTCAAGGAGCACGAACGGTCAGTCGTACCTGGGCAGGCGAGCAGGGGGAGGTGCAGGTCAGCCGTCGTAACAACAAGGAGGGTCTTAGGCATTAACTATCATCACTGTGCTGCTGTATTCGACGAGGCAAGGACAGACCCTGAGTGAGCACTGCTAGTGAGCCAGTTATCCTGAGTGAGCACTGCTAGTGAGCCAGTTATCCTGAGTCAGCACTGCTAGTGAGCCAGTTATCCTGAGTCAGCACTGCTAGTGAGCCAGTTATCAGCAACCTAGCTGCACGTGCACCAGCTACCTGGATAAGTTGCTTTTCATGTGAATCGTACACTGCCATTTAGATATTAAGTGTCTGCATTAAATACTAAATGACTGCTGTGGTTCGTAGCTCATCATCCTACGATCATTTCTGGATTAATTACTGCTTGGGGTGGGGGAGCCAGTAAGGGCCCAGTATTTCATAGGGAGAAATAAAGATCGATCTGATCAAACTGCACTCACTGTAAAAATCCCCGGGGAACATGTTCTTCTCTGAAGGACGGGAGTATTTGTCACTTTACTCTGTCACCGCCCATCCCCCCCCCCCCCCCCCCCCCCCCCCCCCCCCCCCCCCCCCCCCCACCCCACCCCGACCACCAGGGGGGGGGGGCGAGAAGGAGACCCACCCCCCCCCCCCCCCCCCGCCGCCACG
>JAODKN010000098.1:445500-458149 GCA_026774425.1 Petrocephalus zakoni | reverse complement strand
AGAAAATAACTGGTTTTTATCACACTGTGGGGACATTGGGTCCCCACAACGTAATATAAACATGTCCACACACACACGAGCACACACACACACACACACACACACATTCATTCAGCCTCTGGTTTTGCTGAAGTGCTCATCTTACAGCATGTATGCACACCTTTATTTAGGAATTGAAATGTCTGCGTGAGTGTGTGCGTGAGTGTGCGCGCATGCATATGTGTGATCTTACAATGCTCCCCTACTGTCCCAGATGTGCGCGGCGTGGGTGTGGTCGCGGGTGCCGTGGTGGGTGTGTCCTTTGGGGTCCTTCTCATCATCCTCATCATTTGGCTGGTCTTCCGCAAGAAGGAGAAGAAGAAATACGAGGAGGACGAGACCCCAAATGAGATCAGGTGGGTGCTGCCCCCCGGCGGGGTGGGGGAGTGGGGACTAAAAGTGGCTGGATCCAGCTTGACAGTGTCAGTCTGGTTTTCATTTGTATATTTGTGACTGTACTCCTGCATGCAAGTCATTCATTATGCATGCAGCAGTCGCCTCACTCATGCGAGTGGCAGCCCAAGCCTTTCAGACTGTGACATTGTTTATCAAATAACAGTGGACACATTGCAAAAAACATGTTCACTGGGGACTGACTGTGTCCCCTCTGACGTGCTGAGGAAATGTCACGTGAATCAGTGAGCTGTGTGTGTGTGTGAAAAGACACAGATTCTGGCTGTGTGAGGCACATTTGTAACAGCACGTGGCCGTGTGAGGGCACGCGTGTAACAACGTGAGGGCACACATGTAACAGCACATGGCCGTGTGATGGCACGCGTGTAACTGCACGTTGCCGCGCAAGGGCACTCATGTACCAGCACGTGGCCGTGTGAGGGCACGCATGTAACAGCACACAATTGGGTGAGGGCATGCGTGTAACAGCACGTGGCTGCGTGTGGGCACGCGTGTAACAGCACATGGCCGTGTGAGGGCACGCTTGTAGCAGCACACGGCTGTGTGAGCGCACGCATGTACCAGCACTTGGCCGCATGAGGGCACGCGTGTAACAGCACACGGCTGCTGCACATGCCCCACGGCTGCGCTCTGTGTCCCGCTCAGGGAGGACGCCGAGGCCCCCAAGGCGAAGCTGGTGAAGCCACACTCGCTGCCCTCATCGCGCTCCGGCAGCTCCCGCTCCGGGACGTCCTCCACGCAGTCCATGGTGCCCAGCAGTGGGCCACACGTGCCGCCCCAGCGGCCCTGCCTCCCCGTGGTGGCCGCACTGCGGGAAAACGGCCGGACAACCGCGGGGCTGCCTCCCTCCCCACCAGCCTACTCACGCACCCCACCCAGGGCTCCCGAGCTGGGCAACCCCCGGCTCAGCCCCGGGAACCTGGTCCGCATGGGTGCCACCCCCGTCATGATCCCTGCCCAAACAAAGGCCTTTCAGACTGTGTAGAATGGTTCCCCCTAGTGGCAGCAATCGGGAAAGATGCAGACGGGAAGTAGCAGACTTTCACATAAGCAACATCCAACTGCAGAAACCCTATTGGATATAACTTAAAGGAATTAATAATCAAAAAGCCTTTAAATTAATGCATATTAACAAAGGGAGACATAAAGTTCTTGTCCCTCCTGACTGAAAAAAATTAAGCCCAAGAGTAGATTTTTCTGTTTTTGTTTGTATTTTTCTACAGATGTGGGTGCAGTAAGACAGAAGCAGATGTATCGAGTTTATTTCATTTTGAAACGCGCAGAGTTGTTGACTAGAGATGTGATCTGGTGTTACAGAGACAGGGTCAGTGATCCAAAGGCCCTCGTTGCATCACACGCCTTGTCCTTCACCCGTCGACATTTGCCCCGCATAGCGCGGCCCCTTGGGCATTACTGGGTTAGGGGTCAGATGCTATGCAGACATTTTGGCTCAGAAAAAGCTTGCTAAGAATAGTGAGCCTAAGATCTATCATCAAGAGCAAGAGCCCCCAGCACTCAAGTACAAAGTCCCCTGGCATAGGAGGTGACTCCACCTTTAACAGTGATGTTACTCCTCCTTTACCAGCGAGGTTACTGCTCCTTAACATTGAGGTTAGTGCTCCTTTAACAGTGAGGTTACTCCTCCTTTAACAGCTAGGTGATTTCTCCTTTAACAGGGAGGTTGCTTCTCCTATAACAGCGAGGTGACTCCTCTTTTAACAGGGAGGTGTCTCCTCCTTTAATACCGAGGTTACTCCTCCTTTAATAAGTGAGGTGACTCTTCCTTTAATAAGTGAGGTGACTCCTCCTTTAACAGCGAGGTGACGACTCCTTTAACAGTGAGGTTACTCCTGAACCAGAATGTGTGGTGATTCCTGGAGCATTTCAAAGGATCGAATAACTAAAATAGTTAATCCCAACAATTAAAGAGCCACAGATAACTGACAGTCCAGAAGGAGGTGCTCTGCCTTCTTGCCCCAGGATGGACAGTTGACCTTGGACGCTCCAGTGGAATCCTCGCCCAGCAAAAATGGCCAGCGTGTTTATCGAAGGGGTCACCAAATTTTAACTTAGAATTATTTCATTTATTGAGCGCTTTGAATTAACACATCTTACAGTGGAGGGAACAGTAACGATTTTTGGGTGCTCCCTGGGATTCGAACCCACAACCTTTACATACCTGCAAACTCTGCCAGCAGTTTCAGCTTGCTGTATCTAAAGTTAAAGGACGACTATACGGTCTCCCACGACACTATCGGAGGACATTACTGATATTTAAATGTATTTTACCAGTATATAACGAAGATGGAAGTGTTTATACCACCCGATTTGTTTAGCGAAAAAAGCGCCGCCGTAGCTGTGCACATCTGGAAACTAGGTGGCGTCATGGCACGCCACGCTAAGACACTAAAGGCCACCAGGACGTCTGCCTTATTACCACTGGGATTTCCTGCGGGGAAGCATCGGCTATGGCAAACGTGCATTTCTCACCACCCCAAGGACAGCGGTGATACCACACGTGGCCATTGGGTGGCGCTGTGCTGGACGAACCTGAAATTAATGGCCACTCGGAGAGTCCAGGTTTAGAACAGCCCTCTTCTCAGTGTGCTGTTTCCAAGCTCAGCTTTTGATAAATATCGCAAAGTAATTTCAGTTCTATAAATAAATGGACCTTTCCGACAGTGTGGTTGTAAGTATAAAGCTGGACTGGAGGCCTGTTCTGTGTGCCTTTGAAACCTAATTATTGCATATGGGGTTACCTGTTAATCCTTACAGCATATGTAAATAGCCAGTTGACTGTACAAAATATTAACAGAACCAAATAGAATGAAAAATGGGAGTTGAAATATCGGTCGGGTATTTTTGGAAATTTTTACCGGAGCAAAACACAAAGGCAGAGGACGGTGTAAGCGGTTAAGGACGCTGCCGATTCAGGTGCCCGTTTGGGACCTGCTCTTTGTCCCTCGAATAAACGCTTAACCTGAATAGCTAGACCAATCTAAATTGAGAAACTGCGTAACAGTCATTCGGGACAAATGCATTTCGCTTGTTCATGTATGTGCTTTGTTTGCATGTGTAACTCACAGATAATGTATTCTTATTTTATGGAGCCAGGTTGAGGAAACTGTCACTATGGATTTTTCTTTTCTTTTTGCGGTGTGTTATTGATTGTCATGCAAAATATCGGATTTATCTTGGAGTGCTCTTAGCGATGTGCCGTGCAGATGCGCACCTATATTGTATTCTCGTCCAGAAGGGGAGTACAAAAGTTGTAAAATGCCCCCATGGCAAATTTAACAAAAAGGAAAGCAAGGCTGCAGCCGCTGGCCTGTTCTCTTTTTTCAACGGTTCCTCTTTCGTGGTAGTGGAACTTCTGAATGCCACGGCTTAAAACAGAAACATTTCGGGGTTTTTTTTGCGCCCTAAAATGAAAACGGATCGCATATCAAGAGAAGCTCATGTCAATTGATGGTTTAAGAGGCTTAAGGGATCCGGTGAGAATAAAAAAGCATCCCGGCTGCACTGGAGACCCCTATTCTCTCCCGATGGGGATGTTAAACCAGGAAAGGAGGAAAAGCGAAGCGATCGCGGACAGAGGGACATTTATTAACACGAGCACTTGAAACAAGTTCTTCAGTTTACAATGCATATTAAGCAGAAGAATGCATTTTGGAATTATAATCTACTGGGACCTTAAACACGAGCGTGACGATCTAAGCAATATCACAAAGGTTCGATTCACCCACCAGAGCGAACCTTCAATCACGAAAACATTTTAATGTCCATTTTGTCCCCAGTCAAAGGGTGGTGTCCCCATAATAAGGCGCAGAACAGACGCTGCGCTCCGCCGGCGCCCTTCTCCGCACGAAAGGGACGCGCCCTTGTGGTTTACGGGCGTGCCTGATGGGGCCTTATCTAATTATTGTACAAGGACCACATTAAGCTGATTGTTTGAGATGAACCTGTCTCCATCAGGGCCGAAGCGCCGAGTCATTTTCTCCATGACCTGCCCTGTCTTCGCTCGCCGACCTAGGTGCACCAAACGCCGCGCCCACGGAGGGACTTTTCCGGATCTCCCTATATTATGCGCTCATATGCGGGTCGGCATTACATATCAAATTATAATTGAATATTGTAGGAATTTATAAGTGGTTGTTCCTTTGTTGTTGTTTTTCTTTTCGTTTTGCTTTATTTCCAAATGTTTGTGTTTCATATTAACGTAATAGGCATATCTCTTTTTACTTTCAGGTATTTCATTTCAGTCTTTATTCCAACCGCCTGTTTCTTAATCGTATTGTCAATTATAAATTAATCGTATTGCCAGTTACATAGGGAAAAGCTGAACATTTGTCGCCCTCTCGAGGTCATCGCCCAGTGGGCTACTGGTTTGACCCGCAACACCATGTAAATATGCCATTCGCTGGTGAAACTGTACATTTGTAAAATATTAAGCATTGTTTTTCTTTGTAATAAAATATTCACCGTGTAAGCGTCTAGTCCCTTTGATCCCACTAATCCATCGGCTACTGCGTTTTTATTCTGACTTAAGTGGTAATATGTGGAATTAATTGTTAATGTGCTTACAAAATGTTTTATTCCTAGGAGTCTGTGTATTATCGTCATGTTTCACCGAACTAAGTAAATCGAGAAATATGAGGGGTTAAAAAATAGCAGCCTGCTATGAGCAAATAAAATTAAGCGCATAGCAACGCACTGTTTGAGAGAAAAAATATGCAGTAATGTTACGCTGCCGCAATGAACAGCATGATGTCGGTTTATTTTACATTCAATCAACAGTATTATAAGCTATACTTCATTAAGTTGATTGTAGGGATTTATGGGTATCCTTGTTTAGAAATGCAGAGAGCGCTGTCTGGGGGATGAGTGTCTGACTGGCAGAATGAGGCGGAGGGTGATGTCTCCCTCAAGCGGTACATTGTCACCACAACTTCTAACAAACTCCAAAGAAGCAAATGCATATAGATGCACACACTTTTATATTAATTATCGCCTTCTGCCTTATGACGGGACCAATGTGACATCCTTAAATAAGTGTCAAGAACATTCAATTTAAAAGGTCTGCTTAAAACGTGACTTCACCCCAAATGAGAGCCACGGAACTGCCTCAAGAATTTACCGCAGTGTTGAATTTGTATTGCCTTATTTCATTATTATTATTTTAATTACAGAATGTGTAGTGTACAATTAGCAGCATCTATACTGAAGGAGCCGATAAATATTTATCAGGGCAAGATATCTCTCGCTCTGCTGGATGCCTACACGTTTTTTGAAATGCAAATTTACATATATAAGCCTAATTATGTAGCCTTAATGTACATTATATAATTATACTTATTATATTGCTGCTTAAGACATACACAACAGTGAATTATACTATTTCATCTGTTCCAGAAAAAACATGCTAACAGATGCGTTTCCCAGAGGTACGCGGCCAAATTGGCCCTTGATGAAATTAATATTCCCGCAGTAAGATAATGTTTAGTTGGAGCTTGTCGGCTCGTATCCGGGGGAGGGCGAATTGATCACACTGCAGCCGATGACAGCGCTGTTCCTTTCCGTCCCGGCTAAGTAATTAATAGCGCACGTTTTGCGGAATGGACAGAGAGGCGCAAAGCCCTTTAAAGTAGCCTACTTTTATGTTTTGACATCTTTCTTGCTTTATCCTACACGTCCCACACGCCGTTTTGCTTAACTACAACGAGATAATTCCTTATCTTTCCTTGATCTTACATTAATTAAGTTATTGGAGACAGCGCACAGTTAGAGAGGGTTGCACACTCTTCCGATCCAGACGGTTTCCTGAGACGGCGGTCATTTCTGATAACACGGTGTCATGGACACACGCAGGCCCGTTCCCCAGCACTGGAAACAGGTCTAGGAGCACCACCCATCTCCAGCCGCTCCATCCCCGCCCTCGGCCAGCCTCCCTGCACCTTCCGCCGCCGTGCGCTGCAGGACTCCGGTAACCATTCCCTGCATCCCTGTTACTCCAGCGGAAGGACCCGGCGGCAGCTGCATAGCCGACAGCAGGCGGTGGGGGCGCGAAGGGAGGCGATAACCCCGTTTTCAGAGGCATCCCGTCCGCTTGTGCGGGGTAACTCTGTCCGCGATCGTTAAGCTGCCTCAAAGTTTGCCCCGCAACCCACCCCCCCCCACCCACCCCCGTTCCGTCGTTTTATTCGTTACACACGTGGAGGGGGAAAATGGCTTTCGCGAACCCGGGACACATCATCCCGCAAGTGAAGCTGGAGGAGCCGACGGACGACAGTTCGGTCCAAAGCATCGCCCAGCCCCAGCGGCCTCTGCAGCCGGGGCAGCCGCGAAGCAAGCCCACTTCCCCGGCGAGCTTGCGGAGGCACCACCGGTAAGGGAGCCGCGCCGCTTCACACTTATCGACTTAACGCTCAATGACATTTGCACTGATCCAAGGTTGGAGAGACGATGTCGACGCTGCCCGGGCGGTATTGCACTCTTCTGCCTGCTGGTGATTTCTTTTCTTGCAATATTTAGGAATGCGAGCGACTGAAACACGCCAGCTGCTCTGTTCGATCGTAATGCATTTCCTGGGATTCCCTATATGATGATTCCGGGCTGGTCTGCAAAGGCACCGGCATTGGTTATATTACCATAATACGGCCGCTGTGTCCCCAACAATGTGCGTAAATGTCAGATCGGGTGTGTAAGTAGGGGGGTGGGGGGTTTACACGCTGCTTGTACCATGAATGTACCTTCCTGTTTGCTGTAAACATTTACCGGCTCTAGTAAACGCACAGCCCTACGCAGTCTTCGCTGTTAATGAATAAAGCACAGATCAGTTATGGTGCACTGAAGTGGGATAGTCATTGTTTGCATTTATATAAAGGGTCTAGGCTTAATACTTTATGGCCGGTAACTTTTCATTGGCAGGGTTAATGAAATAATATACGTTGAAAATGTCGCGCGCAGGGGGTAATTATACTGAAGTGGATCCTGGGACCGTCCGCTTGGGTCTCGCAGCCCGGCGCATAGAAAGCCGCAGGGATCGGTGTCTAAGTCCCGTGGTGAAATCACACTGCTTCATACATGACTGTCGAATTATTAAGATACCTATCGTCATCCGATGATAATAATAATGCGCTCAATCTCTCTTTTATTACAGTAAATTACCATCCTCACTGGTGCAGTGAAGCGAAGGTGACTGTGGTTGACTAGGGAGCGCCGGAAAAATAACTTTGGTGTCACACTTTGCAGGCTTTACACGCCTGACAGAGTTGATTTGCACGGTAACCTTTCCCTGTTGCGAATTCGGCATGGTGGCTGATGAATCTTCCGACTCAGGTCTGGCTATGAATCTGAGCCAGAATAAGTAATTTAATCAGGTGCGGTCTATCCGGACGCTTAAACACACACCAAGCCCATG
Organism: Petrocephalus zakoni; assembly: GCA_026774425.1. Taxonomy (NCBI): domain Eukaryota; kingdom Metazoa; phylum Chordata; class Actinopteri; order Osteoglossiformes; family Mormyridae; genus Petrocephalus; species Petrocephalus zakoni. The sequence continues at coordinate 450,276 of JAODKN010000098.1, read as the reverse complement.
GTCCGGGCCACATTCTTTGCTTTGGCGAATAATTGTGCCTTCGTTTGATTTAAATTAATTATATGGTCAGCAGACAATGCCAGGGGGATGCTGTACATTATTTGTTGATTGAGTGGTTTTGCCACTTAGTTACAATGTGGCCGTGTTGCAGCATTGCGATCACTTTTGGTGCAATAGATTCGCAGCGAGGCAAGGGAAGGGGGTGTCTTTTGTGATGGCGAGGTATCGGTCTGATCGCACACGCTTTAAAAATGTTAGTTTTTTTTTAAGGAAAACTATGACTAAGCATGATTTGTAGCGTAGGGTGATCCTGACAGGAAGCTCTCTCACTGACAGCATCCTCCCGGTCTTCCCCGGGTTACTAGCGATGCAGGCGTCCGTCCGTCATCCCAAATTCCAGACGCGATTGCAAAAGCAAAATCGAGAACTTAAAAAGACTATGCATTTTAGAAGCCTAGAAATGATCTAATTCGACTGATAAAACTCCAGCGGCTGACGCAAGAGCTCAGCACTTACAAAACACATCGATGTGTGAAATCCAAGACGGGGCTGTCTTCTTTGGTGGGAAAGAACAGCATCCGGGGCTGTCTTCTCTGGTGGGAAAGGACGGCATCCAGAGTCAAGATTCGAGAGAATCGCATTGTCAATATACCTATATACAAGTATATAGCGCACTGAAATATCGTTTCCCTCAGGCCCACATGGTGCTGCAAAAAAATAAAAGATGACATATAGGCCTAATACTTTAGAATAATGAGACAAATTGTCAAAAAAAACCAAGATAAGACAAAAATAACAGGACAATGGCAATAATAAATAACAAATCAACAAATGTATTATATTAGTTCACTGCTAGAATATTTTGATGCTATTAACATCCGACTTGGGGGGAGGGGGGCAGAGGGCGCAGATTAACGTGTTACAGCGTGCACCATAGAAAACGTGGAATGTGACAGAGCTGCGCATGCATCGTAAATGTGCTTACAGTAAATACAATGACGGTCTTTTTGTGTACCAGACATATATGAAATGGGATTTCCGGAGCATCACCAGAATGCACAGAATACAAGGACCCTTATTCCTTAGAGATGTATGCGTGTGTATAGTATGAGCGTCCAGGCCTTTAAAGCAGTACTCCTCCGGAAAGGTGTGGGGCTATTTCTGCATAGTGACTCAGTGATTTAGTGAAGTGTGACCGGACATTATGCGGGATCCCCGGTGGCCGCAGCTCACGTCGTGTGTCGGGACTCTGCCGATCGGGGCTTTGTTCCAGGCACTGCAGGTTTCCGGCGGACGAGGAAAACCGCCCAATTCTTGGTAGCCCGGCCCATTTGAATCCCCAGCCAGCCTGCGCGCCGGGATTAGACGTGGTCGGATCAGCGCCGTGCCGCTTCGCCGCTCATGCCGTCCGCCGCCGAGGCTTTCAGCGCTTCTTTGGTCCGGTTTGCCGGTGTCATGTCCCGCAGTGTGTGCCGGTGGCGCCGCTGTGGTTTTTATGCAGTCAGTGTAGCCGGATCGTCATGAATATAAATGGTGTGGCTGGCAGCACAGCAGCCATGGTGAGTGGCAGGAGATGGGGCCGAACTGGGGGGGGTTTAGAGGAGTGTGCGTGTAGGGAGATGAGATGTAGGGAGTGTGTGTGTGTGTGTGTGTTTGAGAGAGACACAGAGAGGGTATGTGTATGCATTTGTGTGTCTGTGAGAGAGAGAGAGAGTCTGTGTTTGTGTGCAGAAGGTTGTAGGGATGGCGTCAGAGCTGGAGGCTTGAAGGGCCCCTTTTGGAGCAAAGTGGCTTGGAATAGGCTGCACACACGCACACCCACATGCACACACACACGCACGCACGCAAACCCACATGCACACGCACACACACACGCGCGCACACCCACACGTCCTTGACAGCGACTGGTCCTCGCTGGCAGACCCTTTCTGTCACCAATAGCTGTCATTCTTGCCTGCCCCCCAGCCCTCCACCCCAGGGCATGTTTGTTATGGTAACAATCTGGCCTCCTTAGCACCTGAATGTCCTTGTTAAGCTCAGCGGCTTTCGCTAATGGAGGCTCTGAGCTTGTCTCCTGTTTATGAAAGAGCAGTTTGGACTACGTCTTTGATAATTATTAAAAATAAGATGTGTGATCTCTTAAAAAAAAAAAACTGATAAACGCAGGAGAAGCCAGGCAAGACATAAACAAAGTCTATTCTTAGAATTAATTAAAACCTAATACACCCCCACCCCCCCAACCAGAACTCTCAAACCCAATAAATGTGTACGATGGTAGCCCCAGCCCAGCAGGACATCAGGTCCCAGCCTGTCTTTGAGGAGGTGTCCTGGGTATTTGTGACCCAACGAGTTGGATATGAAGGGCAGGGCTAACCAGGCTGGGTCACATTTAGGCATCCTATACAGCATGCCACAAAAGACGCGGTAAGGAGCAGAGTTTATTCTTTTAGTCTAATGTGGGTGATTTTAAACTTTGGTCTATTACTGTATCAGCCGACCTTCTGATACAGTCTCCTTGCAACTGGAAGATTTACTGTTTTTTCCTTCTTTTGGCTTGAAAGGGTCTTTATGGACGGGGCTTTTAGTAAAAAGCCTTTTTGGAAACACAAGCCTCTACTGTCATTAGTGAAATGGAAGCCCCCCCTCTTCCCGCGACCCAGACCAGGACAAGCAGCTAGAAGATGGATGTATGGATGCGACAAAGCTTCTCTGCTTCCATTCTCTGCTCAGCAAAGGATGCCAGCCTCTCTGATCTCATTTCGATTCTTAAGCGTTAATTTCAGGATGGGGGGGTGGGTTTGGGGAATTTCAGGAAAAATCTGCTGATGCATTCTGCTGATGGAGGGGCTTTGTCAACTGGCTGACACCCCCACCCCTCAGAGGTGTAATGGATCTCACTTGGCTAGATGGTGGGGGGGCATCACTACCCACCATGTTTTATTCTAACATTACCTAGGAACCGTGTGCAAACAATCTATGAGCACCACCTGGCAGCGGGGGGCCCATACACCGGGGCTGTACATATGAATGAACAGAGCTATAACTACTGAGATCCTCATAGAAATTGCTGTGACATCCCCAGTTATAAAAAACATCCTGAAGTTACAGAATATTCATGTATTTATTATTTGCCAAGGCCATTGAACAGTTTGTACAGTTTCGATTTATGTATTCTAGCAAAAGATGAAAAATGATCTCAACAATATTTGATGGCATTTAGAAAAGGTTTAGTTAAACTAACAGCAAAGCATAAGCAATGTTGTGAAGCATCACTGGAGGTTTTTTATCACTTATTTCCCAGAATGCAGTACAGTAGACAGCATTTTACAGCCAACCTGTTTCTAAAACACACCACTATTTGGTAATTACCCAATTCGTTGCTGCAAAACTAATGTAGAAGATTACAGCAGAATTGTTGCTACAAATGCATGTGTACATATGTGTACAGTGTATGTGATTAATGAAAAAAGTAGCTGGCACCTGTCCACAGACCTGTGTCATGGCCTTGTGCTGTTGAAGAATCCCCTTCAACTGGACATCTATGTTGAACACTTTTACTCACGGCATTGTGGGTAATGCTTCACCAGCTAGCTCTGGAACACCACAATTTCTGCAGTATTGATTGGGGGGGGTCGGTCTGGGCTGTAAATAGGCCATGAGATGCTGGAAGGTCATCTTGTAGGGTCTCTGTTTTCACCCGGGAGGCAACTTATTGATGTCTTAGGTCAACGCGAAAATAGATGGAAAGCTAACGTCCGTGCTGTCACAGAGATGCTGCCCCTGAAAGACAGACCTTCACGAATCTTCACAGTTCTGCTGCTCACCTCTCTGAGCCTTTTGAAATTGGAATAAGCTCTTCAAGAAAACGGCTTTCTCCCATGCAGCACACTTAGGGCCAAGCCCACCGAGATTCTGCACCCTGTTGTGACACACATGGACATAAAATGCAGAGTGCACAAGTGAATATAAAAAGTCCAAGTGTGCAGGGATTTCTTGAAAGCAATGGGACACACTTGATATCTGAATGATAAACTAGAGACGGAGTACAACAGTGTTATACTTTGTGTTAGTTGTGTTTGGGGGTTGTCCCTCACCATAGTTGTATTCATTATACATCTTTGCGCCCTTACATTGAAACTTCTTTGGAAGCATGTTGGGCTCTGATGAGCTGGCAGACGTTCTCATGTTCCTCGTGTTATCTGTTCCTCATAAAGATCTCAATTTTGTTACCTAGCTCCACCCATCTTGAGCCACTCAGCAGTATGTTTGGTGGAGTTTATGGAGATGAACTCGGAGATAAAACAGTTGTAATGAATTAATCAGGTCTCAATCAAAGCAAATCCCTCGTTCCCTATGAAACCGAGGACTTCAGGATCCAGCAGCCAGCAGATCAAAGCTCAAATATCATGTGCTGAACTCAGCTGGGACCCAGCACCACCTCATTTATGCCACCCCGTTTTTGGAATCGGTCTTTACTTCTAACTTTTCAGTCATGCAGCACAAGTAAGGTCGTAGGAGATCACATGCAAGTTCTGTCCAATTACAGGGCAGGCAGCAAGAAAGTACTATTAAACTAATATTTTATTGGTCAGCCTGAGATGGCCATTAAGCTCGTTTTTTATTAGTTGTCCTATAGCATAACACCATTAAACTTTCATGAGGGCTAAAGCAGATACAATCACAGTCCCTGATGTCCTCGCCCCGGGCCGCCGGCGGGGGGCGGGGGCGGGGGGGCGGGGGGGCGGGGGGGGGGGGGGGGGGGGGGGGGGGGGGGGG
>JAODKN010000098.1:395038-406471 GCA_026774425.1 Petrocephalus zakoni | reverse complement strand
TCCCCCACCTCCCCCCCCCCCAGCACTGCCAGTAACTCCAGCCGGAGCTCCCCCGCCTGCTCGCCCATCCTGCGCAAGCGCTCCCGCTCACCCGCCCCCCAGAGCCCTGAGGGAGACGCCATGGTGGAGAAGAGCGCCGAGCATGCCGCCGACCGCTCACCCCCGGCTCCCGGCCACACCCTGCAACCTCCGCGATCGGGCAGCACCGGCAAGAACTCCAAGGTGAGAGCTCCACCCGTCTGGGGGGCTGGTCAGCGTTGGACAGGACTAATCGAGCGAGTCAGATCCTTTAATAAAAAAGCAAAGCCCTGTAAAGCTGTAGTGAAGCATAACCTGATGTGGGGCATCCCTTTATGTTTCAAAGATCTGTCATCATGAAGGCTATACCTATAAAAACAGGCCAATCAGGAAGTGGCTGGAAGGATCACCTGTCTGTGTTATGAATCATGTCCAGTCAGTGTCGTTGTTGGCACGAAGCTCATTAACTAACAGGAACCATCCTTGAGGACTTGTCCCTGACTCCAGATGGTTGCCAGTTTGAGTGGTTTTCAGGTTCTCATCATGCAGCAGCTCTGTCTAGCTGTCACCTGGGCTTCTGGGCAGCACCACATTCCCCAGGCAGTGCCTGACCTCACAGGGGCATCAAGCCTTGTGTTTCCATAGCCATCCGGCAGGCAACACCAGCTTCTGCCTGGTGATGATGGCCCACCTGGCATACCATACCCTAAGGTCTGCATTCCTGATTGGTTACAGCCTGTAATGTACCCCAGCTGATTGGTCACTAGCTGCTGTCTCGGCATTCTGCCTGTTGCTGCTGATTGGTCAGAGGTTGTGACCGTTCTGTTACTTCTCATTGGTCTTTCAACAACTGACTAAAAATTACCCAAGATCTAATGGGATCACATAATTAATTCCTGAGAGACTAGATGGAGAGAGAGTTTCTTTGAAACCATTTGTTATTTAGATTTATATTTCTGTAACTGTAACCAGTACTTTTAATACTCATGTAACTTTTTAACCCTTTATACTGATGCGTATTACATGGGAGAAACACTCGGGTTACTGCCAGTGCTATAACTGGTGTCGTGTGTAAGGTTATCATGTCCTACACTATGTTTTGCATGGTGAGAAATTAAGAAGTGTGTTCTAATCCTCAGAGTTAACTTCCACATCGAGCCTTGGGGAGGGTGCCGCACTGTGCCCTTTCCATGCCGTATGCATATACGGGCCCCTCCAGCACTTGGCCCCCCCATCTCACCCTCATTCTGCCATGCCTATCTCCACCCGGGCCTCGTCACATGACCCGCCCACCATGTAACACTGATCTGTTCCTGTGACTGCCAAGCACACCTTGTGCTTTTGCCTTCTGATCACTGTTCTTCTTCTCGTGCATGCTAGTCTCACAAGCGACTTTCCAAAGTAAGCATTGCTCTTTTCTGGCATTAGCTCCCCTCCACCCTGTGTATGTCTGCCTCCCCCCCCCCCATATCCCCATATACTCACATCCTCCACCCTCATGTCACCTTTCTGTTCCCTCTCCATCTCACTCTCTCAAGCCTGTGGAAAGTGTGTTTGCTCTGCACCCAACCTTTACACCCTCAGATAGCGAAAGGCAGCTTTTGTGATTGTCATGATGATGTAGAAAGTGATTCGAGGGGCATGCTCAGATGTCCCCTCCACCCGCAAAAGGCTGCTGGACCGAGTCCCGAGTGTGTACCCTGCATTGCACCCTGGGACTTTCAGCAGGATTATGGGTACTGAAAAAACAGTTTAAACTGTGCTAATTGTTCTGACCAAATGAGAGGTGGCTGTAATTATTAAAGCTGTCTCTATCATATGCATATCAGATTCTGGTGGCACAGTGGAACTGGTGTCATGCGCAGGTAACAGAAAGGTGGCATTAACTGTGGTGAATGGAGATGGGAAAATGACAGTGTCATTTGATCGCTTGGCTGTCAAAGCCATTTCTGTTCCTCCTGTTTGTTTGAACCATGCAAATATTGATGGGAAATGATGGCATTCCAGGCTTCGCCGACTGTCACAAAGCACTGGTTTCCTCTTTTTATTTCCCTTTCAGTATGACAAGCTAAACCTGATTAAAGTAAGCCGTCTGTCGCCCTCTCCTCCCTGTCCCGTGGCCCCCACCCCCCACCCTCACAACTCCGATGTCCTACCCGACACCCCGTCTCTTCTTTTAGTAGCTCGCTCTCTGTTTCCAACTGGCAGCCAGCTGCAGGCCGAGTCTCAGTCTCCGATGTGGCACCTGATTGTACACAAAGCTTTACATGGATTTAACATGAACACATGGAGCTTACAAACAATCCATTTGTACAGCAGAGATTTACCAAAGCAGTCTCTCTCTCTCAGCTTTAATTTTGCAGTACAATGGCAGCACCAGTGCTATGGTTTAACTAAATCGCTGGGCGTGACCGGGTGCTTACGATATGCCCCCCACCTTGCTTAGCAGTCTACATCTGTGTCTCTTTCAGTCAGTGTTTTAATTAAGCTGTTCTCACAAGCTAGTGATAATGCGTGGCTCACATGGCAAAGAAGAGATCACAGGATGGCCCCAGTCACAGCTGTCATCTGTAATGACAGACAAGTTTGGACTCTGATCAACATTGATGGACATGATTGGGCTCTGATCAACATTGACAGACAAGATTGGGCTCTGATCAACATTGACGGTCAAGATTGGGCTCTCATCTGCGTTTATGGATAAGATTAGGCTCTCATCTACATTGGCATCTACAGCCAAAGTTTTCCTGTTGCACGTTTGAATTGTTTTAGTAAATCTCCAGCTGTAGGAATGATGGTGATTCTTTTTCACCACAAGTGAACAAGAACAAAACTGACAGGAACACTTGTGCTCTAAATGCTGTACTGTAAAGACTGTCAAATAAAATGATACGCAAGATATTTAGGGAGCTTTTCCACTGCAGCAAGTAACATACTTTTAGTACTTCAGTCAATAAAGTACCAAAAGTTCGATACTTCCTTTGTGTTGGTTTTCCACTGTCGTAAAAACTGGTACCCCCGAGGCGAGGCACTTTGTACTGAATTCTAAAAATGGCTGTAGTATACAGCCGGGCGATGTTGGGTATTAAATCTAACGTCGCATGTTATGCACATGCAGTTCTTACATCGCTAGTGACTTACTTTTTTTCTTACAGCGCAGGGCGTTAATGTTTTGCTGAAACATTTTACTTTGGCATAGGGAAAAAGCTTAGCTAGCTGTGGAATTTTAATGATTATTCCTTTTATAGATTATCCAATATATATTTTTAAAATCAGTTTAAAGTTTACCTTGCTGCTTTTGCTTGGGCGCTGCATGCGTTCTCCGAGACGATCATAATCATTCTCACCCTTGCTGTTTAAATCAGTCCTAGACAGGTTTGTGAGAAATTTAGCTAATTATTTATTTATAAATACCCCAATATTTATTACAACAAAATTACATCGCTATATTTGGAAATTCTCCAATACTGTGCTGCCATAGTATATTAAATAGCATACTTTTTAAATTTGTTATGCCATCCTGATCTTGTTGTTTCTGTTCTTCTCACAAGATCGCAATTTTTTTTTTTTACTTGTTTTCTGTTACGCCGCGAAGTACCAAAGAAGTACCCCAACTGGTTTGGCACTTTCAGTACTTGAACTTTTGGTACTGGTACGCGACTGGAAATAAGTGGAAAAGCGAAAATATCGTACCAAAAGTACGGTACTTGGTGCGGTGGAAAAGCGCCCTTACATACGCCACAGGAGTGATCCTTCAGAATCACTGGTGGTGTGGAATCCACCATAGTTATGGCACTGCTGCCACCTAGTGGCGGCATGAAAGCACTGGCGATCTCTGTTCGAATGAGCCACTTTTTACTGCGCAAGCTGTTCATACCGCGCCCTGCTGACCATGCGGAGCACTGACTGGCAATGGTCTCAGTCTGTCAGGAGCCCATGCCAGACCCATTGTCTTTACGGTGCTGAGGCTGCCCAAGGTTTCCCCATTTACGATAGTCCAGCGTATTAAAAGACAACACAGATTTAGGGAAAGCAGTTTTTTACCAGTTTGGAACTATGCGAGTTTACCCATAGTTTGCTATAGAACTGTAGCAAAAATGAGTCCTTTTGGAGGCCTGTGACATGTGCTGCTCTGTGTGGGGAAGGCCTCCAGCCTGCTGATAAACTGCGTAAAGCACTTTGTTATTGACTTCACTCTCCTTTTCCCCCGTTGCTCCCTGCTCGCCGGCCTTGGGTGGACAGAAGAGCCAGAGCTGGTACAACGTAAGTAGCCCATGTGTAAAGCCACCTTCCATGCATCTCTGGGGCTCCCTTTCTCTAGCCCATGGCTGACCTGTGACTTGTAGCTGACCTCTTTGCCCTGGAAAGGAGAAACACAACAGCTCAGTGATATTTTGTTTCAGAGCTGCTTAACCAGGCCATTTGCACGCTCATGGGAGTTTTACTTACACAAATGTTCTGAGGGCAGAACGAAAAATGACTGGTTCAGAGAGATGACCAATCAGATCTTGTGTAAGACGTCAGACTAACCAATCAAATGTCTTGGTCTTGCCTCCTCAAGTAGCTTGAACCCACCTCCTCTACAGCCTTGATCTCTGAACCATGAATCATTTTTTCATTTTGCCCTCAGTAGACATGTTTGTGTAAGTAAAACTCTTGGCAGTCGGGGGTTGGCTTGTAGCATGGGGTTCGTGATGCTGTGCTCCAATCAAAATGCCCCTTTCGGAGAACTCCGCCCATGCCCATATAGCTGAGAGGCACACACTGTCAATGTCATCACAACCCACTGTGTACTTCCCTTAAATCTGCCTGGCTTTATCTTAGTCTCAGTGTACCAAGTTAAAATAACCTACTGTAATAAGTGACCCCGGCAAAGGGTTAAAGCCCTGGTTTGAACACCACGTCAGGTTTGGTGATCATATGGAGGCATGAGTACTAGCTCTCAGTGGCAAGGCAGCTCTTTTAAAATATGGTTTTGAAATGGTAAATTTTTGCCATATTTTTTTGTTTGTACCAGATGGTACATTTTTCTGTTTCGCAGCAATGTTGTATTGTGTCCAAGAAAGCCTACACATTGAGTATGATAACTACAGACAAGCTGGATGCTGGCGCACAGGGGCATTGCATTGTGGGAAAATGTTTCATATGCTCTCATATGAAGTGTGGCAACTTCTGATGCGATGGTCGCCAGATTGTTCTGTTTCGTAACTGCTCAGATCCCATCGGCTTCTCTGAAGGCAATATTGTGTTCGCGATTGGCGAGGAGACTACATTCTTACTACGCACGGCGTCTGCCTTGCTCAGCCCAGTGACTCCTCTAGATTAGAGGATGGCAGTCATGTAACAGGTGGACCAGCAGGGTTCAGGTTTCTGAGCAGATTCTGGGGAAGCCCCTCTGATGAGCCACCTGTCAATGAAAAGTGTGAACCTGCTCCGTGACACGTCCCTTATATGGCGTGCGTGATGCTGCTCGCTAGTGGAAGCTTGTTCTTGTCACTAGGATCTGTGTCTTGGATGTGTTTGCTGGCATCTCAAGGCAGTGGGTTGGGGATATCACACAAAATAAGGGTATGGTCTACAGAAGCACCAATCAGGCCTGGTGACTTCACCGTCCCGCCACTCGCATTGCTTTCTGCTCTCACTGCGCATGGAATTCTGGTTAGCTGGAGAAACCCACGCAGTCTGTACACAGTCAGTGGCTTCATTAGCTCCCAGCTGTTTGTGTGTGCCGTGTCTGTGTGTGCCGGTGCACGCTTCTCTGCTCACCTGCCTCCTCCCTCACCCCAGGTCCTGAGCCCCACCTACAAGCAGCGAAATGAGGACTTCAGGAAGCTCTTCAAGCAGCTGCCAGACTCGGAGCGGCTCATCGTGGGTGAGCAGGGGGCACTGTGCCATCTTTTCCAACGGGCCGTCTTTCCTTAAAGACCTCCTTTCACAAGCATGCCAGGTGCTAGCAAGATGGGGTGTCCTATAGCTGACCAGCACCACACTAGGGCAAGTTGGAGCCTGGGCGAGTCCCAGCGGCAGCATGGCTTGCGCTTCACTCCTGACCTTTGACCTTTGCCCCCAGATTACTCCTGTGCTCTGCAGAGGGACATCCTGCTGCAGGGCCGGCTCTACCTGTCTGAGAATTGGATCTGTTTCTATAGCAACATCTTCCGCTGGGAAACGCTGGTACGCCTGGGAAAAGCCACCCGCCCCACCCCCTGGCTGCTCTAACACAAAACGGAGACATATTAAACTAATGCATGTTAGTCCTGTCAGACAAACACAATGAAATATGTGCAATCCAGGAGCTAGCTTCCAGGGTGCTGCTAAGAACCTGTCTGCTATCTGTCCAGCTGATGGTCCGTCTAAAGGACATCTGCTCCATGACGAAGGAGAAGACGGCCCGCCTCATTCCCAATGCCATCCAGCTGTGCACCGAGTCTGAAAAGGTGAGGATGGGCTGCAGGCCAGCGGGGGGCATAGTCATTAAGGGCTTAGGACACCAAAGAAAGGCTAGACGCATTGAATGTCGCGGGGCTTTCTAAAATGTCCTTTTCGCAAAGTTTGAAGGCTGTCTGATGGATCTTCTTAGCGTCTGAAGGCCCGAGGATGCTTAGGGTTGACAGCATGTGGCCTGAAGATTATATACAAGCCCCTCTTCAATGCTCTATGATCAGGATCATAACAAAAATGACTAGCGGATTTGTTAAGTGGTTGACTGAGAAAGTCCAGAAATACCAGGATTTATATTATATCATAAAACCTCCCAGATGGCTAGGAACTAAAATGAAAAAAGTAAGTGCAACTTCATATACCTGTATATGTTTTTGTTTCAGTATTATTGTTTTGATTTTTTAAAACTACGTAAATGCACTTAGTTGTAAATTTCACCTTAGTTTTTACTAATTGTATTTTTTGGGATAGAAAGTTGTAGGACTTTGTTTGCTTCTACAAAGTGCCACAATGCCATTTGCTGTTTCTATGGTTTAAGTGCATTGCACGGGTGAGCCAGAAATGAACAAATTATAACTTTTGTTAAATAGTATTTATATACGGTAAAAAGGAAGTATTGGACGGTTGTTCTTATTTCAGTTGGTTTTGGAAGCAATAAAGTTCTCATTTAGTTGTAGTTTTTATTTTTGTGTCTTATTATGTTTCAGTTTAAGGAATTGTTTTCATAAACGATTATAACCCTACCCTGCCTGCTTTAAGTGCCCGGTTAGTTTTAGTGAAATTATTTATTCTTATAACATCCATTACACACATGATAAATGTGACATTCAGGATCGCGGACGGTCGGCAGCACACCCGCTCGCAAGTGTAATGGAAACTAGCTCTTATACTCACTGCTATACTCATTATACTCTCAGCCTCAGTAATGCTGAGTAACCAGGCTGTGGCAGTAGTTGTGATTGAGCTTCAGCTGTCGATCTTTTGCATCTTCCCAGCACTTCTTCACCTCGTTTGGCGCCAGGGACCGGACCTACATGATGATGTTCCGGCTTTGGCAGAATGCACTGCTGGACAAGGTCAGAACCTCAGTCCAGGACCTCGTTTGGTGGGGGGTGGGGGAGCCGTTTCTCTGTGGCTGCTACAGTGGTAAACGCTAATTTTCGAGGCATCTGAACTGGGAACCACTATCTTGATCTCAGTCTGAGGCTGGGAAAGTTCCCCCTGCTGGATAGAGGTGGAATTTGGTATGTCTGTCTTCTCTCTCTAGCCCCTCTGTCCCAAAGAGCTGTGGCACTTCGTGCACCAGTGCTACGGCAACGAACTGGGCCTTACCAGCGATGACGAGGATTACGTGCCCCCCGATAATGACTTCAACACCATGGGGTGAGTGGGACCACCTTTGTCCAAGCGCCCCTCAGCCCTGGTCCCTGCCCACCCAGCTTTATGGCTCCATGTCTGCTGGTCTGTGTTGTATGGTGCATTATCCGACGGTGGCCTGTCTTTGACCCTGCAGTCTTTCCCATAATGCATCAGTCAGTACTGTGCACCTGCAGACTGATGTTTAGTCTCTGCTATATGTGGGTGCCGGCGACCTTGTAGCTTTGCTGTGGCTTTTGTTAAACCTGCCCGAATGGAGGAGGAGGAACACTCTCCAGCAGAGGAGACCCACCCCACAACCCCCAACTCCACACCTCCCCAAAATCATCCTCAAATCGTTGGCACGGAGCCTCGAGCTGGTAACCTTGACCTTCAGCTGTTGCCCCCCGCCCTGGTGCAGGTACAGCGAGGAGAACGAGGCCAATGACAGCTCGTCCAAGAGCAGCACCGAGGCGCGGCCGGAGCCCAGCCCCCAGCTGCCACGCAAGCCCCTCCCCCTTGGCGGTGGGGCGCCGGTCTCCGTAAGGAAACGCCGCGGCCGCCTCACGCCGCCTCCAGTAAACCCCTTATATTAGTCTTATAATGATAAGACAGTCTAGCTTTGCAATTTACGTGCGTGTAAATTTTTTTAAATCTTAAGTAAATTGTAAGTAGAGTTTGCATGTTCTCCCCATGTCATTATGGGGTTTCCTCCTCGTACTCTGGTTTTCCCCCCACAGTCCAAAAACATGTTACTGAATTGCCTGTAGGAGTGCATGAGTGAGTGACTGGTGTGTGAGTGTGCCCTGTGACAGGCTGGCCCCCCATCCTGGGTTGCTCCCTGTCTTGCGCCTGTAGCCTTCTTTTTGAGCTCCGGAGCCCTCCGCAACCCTGAATAGGATAAGTGGCTGAGAGATGCTGCAGCAGATGCTTTCTGATTAGCATTCTGACCCGAGCAGTGTCTGTATCTCCCCTGTCTGCAGGCCGACCTCCCTCCAGCAGAGGAGTACTCAAACTGCCTTGCCGACGGCGACCTCCTAGCCATTCCTCTGCCCAACGGCAAAGGGGAGGAGCCAGTGGCACCCTCACCATCCCTCGACTTCAACGACAATGAGGACCTCCCCACGGAGCTCAGCGACTCCTCGGAGACGCACGATGAAGGTTAGAATGCCCCCTACAGCGCACAGTTGCTACTACGCCTTTGATCTCTATTACAGTTGGCCTTCTGTATCCATGGGTTCTGCATCCGTGGATTCAACCAAGTGCGGATTGAAATTTTTTGGAAAAAGCTATTGCAGAAAGTTCCCTGCGCTACACTTTATCCACACTGATGAAGCGATGAGTGGGCATACCCTGCTGGTGCCTCCCGCCATGTCACACATCCGCAGTCTCTCTCCAGCCCTGCTCACTTCGCATCATTCGTTTGCTGCTTGTGTTGTATGCTGTGTGCCAGAGCATGTGAGCATGAGCGAGGAGCGGAGCCGGCGGAATTTGGTCAGAGCATGGAGTGGTTTTTTTTTATTAAAGCTGAAGCAATCGCTCTGTCTCACTCCAATTTCGCTCCGATACCGCTCATACCTGAGGCATGCCCAAATCTACCCAGAACTCATCTGAACAATTATCAAGACTTACACAAAGGGCACTTTTCCACCGCAGCAAGTGTCATACTTTTGATACTGTTGGTATCTCAATAAAGTACCAAAAGTTTGGTACTTCTTTTGTGCTGATTTTCAATTGGCGTAAAAACTGGTACCGGTGTTCTGACACAACAGCATACCTATCAGAATGGCATACCCCGGGTTAATGTGCATGCGTGCAGCAGAAATCATACTGTTGGCTGAAGGTGAGCAATTGCATTTTGTTAGGGTTATGGTCAGGGTTATGGTTAGGGTTAGGCTTAGGGTTAGGGTTACTTAAAAATGGCAGTTGTACTGTATGGAGGTGTACTTATACGGAGCCGGTATGCTATTCTGATAAGGTATGCCAAAATGTCAGAATACCGGCACTGTCACAGCGGGAGGCGGGGCATTTCGTACTGAATTCTGAATTTAAAAAATGGCTGTAGTGTGCAGCTGGACGATGTTGGATATTAAATCTAACATCACATGTTATGCACATGCAGTTCTTACATGTTACTTTTGGTTTTGTACGGACATGACAGATATCGCAGGAGGTTAATATTTTGCTAAAATATTTTTACTTTGGCATAGGGAAAAAGCTTAGCTAGCTGTGGAATTTTAATGATTATTCCTTTTATAGATTATCCAATATATGTTTTTAAAATCAGTTTAAAGTTTTACCTCCGCTGCTTTTGCTTGGGCGCTGCATGCGTTCTCCGGGACTATCGTCATCCTTGCCGTTTAAATCACTCCTAGACAGGTTTGTGAGAAATTTAATTAATCATTGCTTTATAAATACCCCTATATTTATTATAACAAAATCACATCATATATTTGGAAATTCTCCAATGCTGCCCTAGTATATTA
Source organism: Petrocephalus zakoni (assembly GCA_026774425.1). Taxonomy (NCBI): domain Eukaryota; kingdom Metazoa; phylum Chordata; class Actinopteri; order Osteoglossiformes; family Mormyridae; genus Petrocephalus; species Petrocephalus zakoni. The sequence goes on along the minus strand of JAODKN010000098.1, from coordinate 396,170 downwards.
AATAAAATACTTTTTAAATGTCTTATGCCATAACATTTCCTGATCTTCTTGAATCTGTTCTTCCGACTAGATCGCAATTTTTTTTTACTTTGCAGTTGTTTTCTGAGTTCGTAACTTTTTTTCAAGACTGCGGTCACATTGTGTTTCAGAATCGGGCGATTTACACAACCAATCAAGTTACGCCCCAAAGTACCGAAGTACCAAAGAAGTACCCCAACTGTTTTGTCACTTTCGGTACTTAAACTTTTAGTACTGGTACTCAACCGGAAGTCAATGGAAAAGCCAAAGTACCAAAAGTACCATACTTGTTGCAGTGGAAAAGGTCTCAGGTGACAGTTGTTAGGCATGCAGATCATTCCTCCCTCTTTTAAAATGGAGCGATTTGGAGCGGGAGGAAATTTTAGTAGAGCGAGGAGCAGTATTGAGCGGAGTGGCTTAGTGCAAATTAGAGTGGAGGAGCGGGCGGAGCCAACAGCCTTGTGATCGAGGAGCTAAAGTTCTCACCGCTCGGCGCCGCTCAAATGCTCTGCTGTGTACACAATGTACGGAATTTTTTTCTTGTCGTTATTCCCTAAACCAGTAAGTTCTCACTCCAGCCTGACCTTAATTAGCATCAGGTGTTTCTTAATGGCCTAATAATGAAGGTAGTAGGTCATAAGCAGTGTGGGTTTTTGACTAAAAACTTCCTGGCAGGTGGGGCTCCAGGAGCAGGATTAAGAAACACTGCTCTAAGTAGTACAGTATGTCAGCTAATTACATAGCATTTACCTTGTATTAGATATTGCAAGTATAGATATAGATTTATAATTAGACATGATTAAAAGTATACCAGAGAATGTGCACTGGTTATATGCAAATACTATGCTACTGTATATAGGGGACTTGAGCTTCCCCGGATTTTAGGGCCCAGTCCCCTGTGGATGTGGAGGGACGACTGTATTGCCTCTTGAGAGCTGTGCGTGAATGAGGAGGTGCTAATGCTGATGTCACAGCTAGAGCTCTCTGAAGCACAGCCCTACCGCCCACCCTGTCTCTGTCTCTGCGCAGTGGGTGAGGTCCAGGCCTTCCAGGAAGACCTGCCCGGGAAGCTGTACATCAACGAGGTCTACAAGCTCAACGTGGACAAGATGCA
>JAODKN010000098.1:380833-394124 GCA_026774425.1 Petrocephalus zakoni | reverse complement strand
GGCCAAGAACAAGTGCCGGCTCAGGTAAGGCTACAGCTTACTGTTCAATGACTTATCCAGCCTGCAGAGCTCATGGGCGGAGTCACAGCCTCTATGCTCTACCAGAAAATATGGCTGCCACCTGTCCCGTGTCAGTGATCACATGACTACAGTGGTCCCCCCCACCCCACCCCATTCGGCAGGGTTTCCACGGAGCTCCGCTACAGAAAGCAGCCCTGGGGCCTCGTCAAGGGCTTCATCGAGAGGAACTTTTGGAGTGGTCTCGATGAGTACTTCAGACACCTAGGTGACTAGAGCCTCCTGTAGGGCAGTGTAGGCCATTCGCAGTGGCCGAGACTGACTGCCGGCTGCATGTGCGTGCTTTTCCTGCAGAGCTGGAGTTGAGTAAGACTGAGGCGGTCATGACAGAGGCCCCCAGGCAGTCGCCCAAGTCGCGCTTGGTCAGGGCTGCGGTCTGCCGGCGCCGCAAGCGCACGCTGTCACACCTGCGTGGCCAGCACCTGGAGGAGGCACCGCTGAGCCCCGTGAGCACGCCCGAGCGCGAGGAGGTCATCCACCGCATCCGCCATGTGCAGGGTCCGTCAGCTGCTCTCCCGTCATGCTAATGCGGTCCTCTAGAGGGCGATGTTATCCACGGTGTAACTCAGATTGTTCATTACCATGTGATTAGCTTGGCTTTTCTGTTATGCTGGCTGCTGTACTGAGTCCCCGCCCCCTTCGTAGGATCCACTCAGACCCGGCACACCCCCGAAGAGGTTCCAGGAGGCTTCGCCCTCTACAGTGTCTCCAGGCTGCTGCTGGTTGTCAGTCTTGTGTGAGTGTCCTGGCTGAGGGAGGGGAGCCCCTTACCTTGACCTCTGTCATGCGGTCACTTGTTCTCCCCTTGTGCGGGGGCAGGGGGCGTCACTGAGCAGCATGGTCCGTGTTCTGCTTTGGCTCGCCCTTTGACCCCTCTCTCCTTGTCCCTTGGCTTCCTGTAGGATCTGTGTAAGGTACACGTACTTTCTTCATAATCGTAGGAGGTGATGTAGGGCTGGCGTTATAGAGAGCTGTCATAGCTGAGCGGTCTGTCTGTCTCTGTGGGTCTATGTGCCAGTGTGTCTCTCCACACTGTCGCATTGCATTTACCTGTGTGCCACAGAGTGTGTGCTGGGTGTCTTTCCACGCAACCTTGCTCTGCTGGTGATGTTTGTATCGTGTACTTATTGTGCACTTAGTGTATACTCAGTGTGTACTTAGTGTTTACTCAGTGTGCACTGAGTGTATTTTCTGTCCCCCCACACAGCCTTGCTCTGCTGGTGATGTGTTTTTATCTGTGTACTCATTGTGTACTTAGTGTGTACTCAGTGTGCACTCGATGTGGCTTGAGTGCGTTCTCTGTCTCTCCACACAGGCTTACTCTGCTGGCGATGTGTTTTATCTGTGCAGTATCTCAGTGTGTACTCATTGTGTACTCAATGTTTACTCAGTGAGTTCTCCATCTCTCCACACAGCCTTGTTCTTCTGGTGTTCCTCAACATGATGCTCTTCTACAAGCTGTGGGTTTTGGAGCACACCACCCAGAGCCTCACTGCCTGGCCAGGCCTTCGACCCCACGAGAGGTACCGTGTACGTGCTGCCCCAAGGAGCGTCACACCATGTAGTGTGGTGTCTTACATCAGGAGTGCTCCTCTCTCACTTTTATACAGTATCAGTGCTGTGTCAGTAAATGTAGTTAGAGTGCCCTCTGCTGGCTTCACAGAGCTAGTGTTGTATAAATAAGCATCATTAGGGTGCCCTCCGCTGTCCCAATAGGCTCCCACAGTCGCAGACTGAGTGGGCGCAGCTGCTGGAGTCACAGCAGCGGTACCATGACGATGAGCTGCAGAAGTGGAAGGAGATCCTGCGGTCCTCGGTGCTGCTTCTGGATCAGGTGGGGGCCGCTCTGGGGTGCCTCTCACCGCCTGTGCTTACACATCCTCCGCTGAACTCTCCTTCTGCCACCCCCCCCCCCCTCCAGATGAAGAAGTCACTTCTGAACCTCCAGAAGGGCATCATCCTGAGGGACTACAACTCAGAGCCAGAGGAGAGCACGGGGCCATACCACTGACCCCGGGAGCGGACCCGGCTGACCTTTGACCTCTGACAGACAGGAGGCCGGAGCAGTGTATCAGCTTAGGCGGTCCCTCTCAGACAGAGGAGGTGCTCCGCTTGGCCCGTGTTGCCAGCTTGTCTCCTTTTTAGAGACGTACTGAGCTTTTATCTTGAATGGAGAGAGAGCTTTAACCATGCCTCCTCCCAGTGAAGACCCTCCCCTTCTGGGGAGCACCTGTTCATGCAGGACTACTTCAGCTGTTCCAGGTAGACTGCCCCCTGGTGGTCATTGTTGCAGTATCCCTTTTTGTACCTTGAAAATCTGGGACCACGTAAGTTAATTACCACCAATCAGTATGCAAACTCAGATTTTGGTGTGGGTTTCCATGGCGATACAGAGCTGTACTTATGTACATAGTTATACTGAGTATATGTAGATATGGTTTTCTATCACATCTGCAGCCAGGCAGAATCGGGGCTGGTTCCCCGGATTCTCTGTGTGACTGCGGTATACTGACACATTCGTGTTACAAGGCTGGCCGTCCTGGAGTGAAGCATTCAGGGGCCGTACATGAGTATCTCCCCATTTCCATGGTAACCGTTCCCAACGAGATAGACTACAGTCATCCCGCGCCATAGCCACACCCCCCGGGAACTCCGTATGGCTGCAGCGGCCCCGGTGGCAGTCCCGGAAGCCGCAGTGCCGGTCCTTTGCTTGGTTATGAGCAGACGGAAGAGTCACATGACACGGGTTTATCGAGCAGGTATCTGAAAGAGAACAGCGGATAATGACGCGGTCGAAGGTGACCTGTCCGGACAGGCTGTGCTGGGTGCCCGGCTGTCAGAAAGCCCCACCCACTGTGAATCATGGCTGCTTCTTTCATGTCACCGGCGTCGGTGTTTGTGCTCGTTCTGCTGCTGTTTCCGTGAGGCCAGCTCCCAGATCAGGACACAGTCTGTCCTTACAGGTCAAACAGCCAGCCCCTGACAGCATCGGCATTACTGCTTTAGTCTCTGTGAGGGAATCGAGCCGATTTCAGGGGATAATAATGTGCTTTGAGTTTATTTTGAGAGGAGTTTTCGAGGTCAGAGCTGGGGTACGGGGATGATGGTGAGAGCTCACAGCGGGATGTGGGCTCTGACTTTGGGGGGGAATTTAAAGGGAATCTGTTAATCTAACTTATTTATGGTGACTGTTACTCTCCACGTATTTGATTTCAGAAACTGTGAATAGCTTTAATGAAAACACTTGAATAATAAGAGGATTATATATGTGATGTTAAAGATATGTGATGTTAAAAATGAGGCTGAACAGCTCAGGCCAGCTGAGTGACAGGACCATGTATTTGCCGTGTTACTGGGTGGGACACACCCGCTACCCCATCTTTGTTTTTACTTTTATTTTCGTTTGTTCCCATTTATGCGAACGAGTGAAGCCAAAATGCCCCCCCCCCCTTTCATCTGGACGTCTTTAACGTTCATGGCTTCTGCCAGTGACTCGTCACTAGGGGGCAGTATCACCAAATTGGCCCTGTCAGCATGCTGTCAAAGACACACTGGACATTAGTACCTACCTGCTGTTTAGATTATTTATTATAGTTATATTCATTTTCAGCCGGGTGTTTTTTCTGCTGCCATTTTTCTGATCCTATTGAAGGGCGGCTTGATTTAATCGGCCCCCCCTCCTTATTGGAGCCCCTTTGCCCCTGGATGTACATTTGAGCACGGTTCAGCCACAATGGTATGCCCCCCCAGGGCAATGTGCCTGAAATGGCATGTGAGATGTGTGCTCATATAAAGTGACCCAGGGACAGGAATGTCCCTTAATGGGCCCTGACTGGGCTGCTGGCTCTGCTCTAAGATCCTGGGTTATATACGACCCAGGAACTGCCTGTATTCACGAGGGTCACACAGGGTGCTTCATGACGACTGGCTCATCACGTTCGGCCATCTTCTGATGCATCATGGGAGTAGGACTTTGTGTCCCTCCCACATCCTGCTGGATCAGCCAGTCAGTCCTTTGCATTTTATCCTGTGGTATTTGTTTGTGTGTACCCATCAAAACTGCTACTCTGTGACAGAGGGAAATGTCACATCTACATGCATAGATGTTTCTGCAAAAAAAAAGCTAAACCCCTCCCTTATAATCAAACATCGGGAGTCATCTGAAGCATGCTGGTTCTCACTGCCTTCTTATCGGTCCAGGTCAGATCCTTCTATCCCCAAATAGAGCAGAACTGTAGCCCGCCCGGATGCCAGGACACTCTTGGCATGTTCCACACGGCGCCCTCTCGTGAGCCGTCACGCAGTCTCTTTGTGACAGTACATGAGGTGGCTTCGGGTTCAGACGTTGAAGAGTAGATCGAAGAATGAGCCGATGAATTATTCTCATTACCAGCTGACTGAAAGAAGATCACCAAAGATAACCAGGCTGACCACAGAAACCAGTTTAATCTACCAGGTCTGTGAATTCCAGAGGTTCGCAGACTTCTGTTTGTCTCCTATTTGGACAGTGTGAGAAAGGGCAGGTGTGTCACTCCGAAGCCCTGTAGAACCGCTACAAACCCAACCCATTTATAGGAACTGTTCCAGTATCATGAAATGCCACATTTTCGTCTTGTGCCCAGATTTATGAAGGGAGATCTTTGCATAGTTATAGACATGCATCCTGTCTTCCTAGGCTGACGGCAGCCATCGGTAAGTTTTATTGGGACAGTCGGAGGAAGACTGAGGTCCTAGTCTTATACCTATGCCAAAACGCCACACAGGAGTCTATGTGAGCTACCTGTCCTTCACTAGCAGCTTGTTGGTCCGCTACACCTCCGTCTGACAGTAGCCTTCACGTGCCTTGCTTTCTTAGACACCTTGTTACTCTGCGGACATGCAGTGTCGGTCTGTGAAAGCAGATATGTCTAGAATGAGGTGGGAGGGGCTACACAGCAGCCCAGCCAATTGAAGCTCTTGTCTCTCACTGACGCTCACACGTTCCTTCGATTTGATTGGCTGCACCTGAGCATCTCCCAGTGTATGCCCGTTTAACTGTAGCTGACAGCATTCTGTGATGACATTTTGTCAAGATACATTTGGCCTGTTCCATATCACACATGTTATGTTTTGTGTTTTGTCTTGTTTGTTTTTTGATTTGACTCTGTCACATCCATATTTCCCGCGATACTTATGACTGCAGTCCTTTTGTTTATAAACTGACTTTATAAACTGAGTTTGTGCAGTGCAGCTGCCACATGTTAGCAAAAAGCCACCACTTGTTTTAGTGCTTTTCATTTTTATTAATCTAAGGGAGGAATGTGAGGCTGTTTGCATGTCTGTACTTGACGATCAGGCCAGATAGGACCTTATGTGTGAAGTGCCAGTGGATAGTTGCCCAGCTTGCATGCATGTTTACCCCAGTGGGGTGCCCAGCTAGTCGAAAGGATCCATTGTCACTATCCAATCGACTCACTGGAAATCCAAAGAGGAATGCTCAGAAGTCCCAGGCTGAGCGTCGGCTTTAATGTTGCACTTTCTGGGAAATGTCTCCATGATGACATATTCACAGCCCAATGATTGCGTGCTGTTTGCCAGTGTCCTCCTGTAGGAGGCATTACAGCCAAAGGTTTGGGACACATGCCCATGACCAGTGTCACACCCCAGGTCCCACGCAGGCATCTATATGCACGCACCCACAGTATTTACACACGCAAAAGAATTATCCAGGAAAATGATGGTGATATTTTAAGGAAAATGTACTGCAGGTGTGTCGTGGCATTAAGGAATTGAAGTAAAAGAGGATATGAGGGGAAAAAGATGTATGTTTTTGTTTGTTTTTAGAAAATGTTTTTAGTTTTGATCTATGTATGTATATGAACCTTAATATATTTATACTATATATTGTATGTATATGCTGTATATATCTACAGAGACAAATCAGAATCTGCGCTGTGCGTGGTTTCATTTCCATGTAAAGACATGGACTCTGAATCAGCTTTATGAAAATGTGAACTAGAGGCATATGAAATGTATGAATAAAGGCACTGATTAAAGTCCCTTTGCCATGTCTCAGCGTGTCATTCAGTCAACAAATTACATTTTAACAATGGTCGTGTAATGGTACAAAAAAATGTTATTGGCTCATGGGAGTTATACTTACACAAGTTCTGAGGGCAGAACGAAAAATGGTTTGGAGAGTGAACCAATCCGATCTTGTCAGATGTCAGACCAACCAATCAGATATCTTGGTCCTGCATCCTGTAGTTGCTTGGACTAGTCTCCTCTACAATATGATTGGTTATCTCTCTGAACCAGTAATTTTCATTCTGCCCTCAGAAAATGTTTGTGTAAGTAAAACCCCCACAAGCATTCTTATGAATGTAGAAGGTTACAAAGGTAGTGTTGACTCTAGCCTCTGCTGGCCATTATGTGTTCTGACTGCCACACAGCATCCCCCCCAATTTAGTACAGATGGTGGGAAAGCCATTTAAAGCTGTTCATGAAATGCATTTTGGTCTCACCCAAGAGAACAGCATGGTCCGCATATTTTTGAAACTTAAGACCAGTTGCACTTCTGAGGATCTGTGTTATAGACTGAATCCAGAGGGCCTATACTGGATATCAGGTGGGTATAAGGTCTTTGTGGGGGGGGGGGGGTTGCAGGTTCGAGTCCTAGTTGAGCTGCTGACCTGCCAGTGTTTAGGAAAGTGCATATTGTATCTCCTGTGACACTAGCAGCTTCTTACAGGACTCCATCTGACCAGGACAACTGTCCGCTGTTTCAGCTGATTTGGGACCAGCAAGGCAGATAGGAAGCGACATGTGTGGAGGGCCACTGGCAGCTGAAGGCAGGTAGGCTTCCTGTGTGTCCCGTGCGTGGGAAGGGTAGTGCTGTCTATAAGCTGGCGCTGCCTGTCATTTCCCTGCACATTTGTGCACTTGCCCAAAGGCGCACAGGCAAACCTAATCAATCACTTTGATACTCTGCTTAAGATGGTTTATAATTAAAATGCAAATGAACTGAAATTCTTTCCAAGTCGTCGAATCACTGTGACTTAAAGGGCACTTTACTTGATTCTGTTCATATCCCTCCATAAGAAGTTTAACATTTACCTCAAATCCTCTGTGGTCTCTACAAACACCTGGCACTTTCCACAACCTGACAGCCCAGCTGTGATTGGAGGAAGGGGGCTTTGAAGCCCAAAGCAGGCAGGATTAGTGTGTGTTGTCAGTCACTCTGCTGAGCAGTGATTGGAGGAAGCAGGATTGGAAACCCGAAGTGGACGGGATTAATGTGCTGTCAGTCGCTGCCTGCTCAGCAGTGATTGGAGGAATCGAGCAATAAAAACTAAAATGGGCGGGATTAGTAAGAGCTGTCAGTCACTGCCTGCTTGACCTACTTCTCATTACTTTTCTTTCCAAGTAAGTTGACCCAAGCTGTGACTGCTAATCCCACCCAGTGTGGCTTTCAAAGCTTCGGTTTCCCATAAAAACTATGATAGAAGTCACTCAGCTGCAGTAACTGCTTCCACCACCGGGGAGCAGTCAAATTCAGCTAAAGAACTGTCATCTCCCAAACCTTATTCCTTAAAAGGCTATCAGTGTCGCATCATATCAGTAATTGTACATGACACCAAGAGGGTAACGTGGCTTCTTTGCTAGTGGGGGAGGAATAAGTTAATACCTTAGATTTGTTTGCTGACGACACAGTATAATCTAACCTTTATACCAACACCGTTAGAAAATGGAAACTGATGTCCGGGATTTCAAAGTACAGCCGAGGGAGGGATTAAATATTTAAATAGATTTTTATGATTTATTTTTGTTTGTACTGCCTTTGTGATGTACTGTAAAGCATTGTCCTAATATATACCTTATATATTTTGTATTCAGACAGGGTTTTGGTTGCGACATTCGTAAACTATTTACAAAGACTTTCACACACCCTAGGTTTGCTTTTTCTGCGTATCTGTGCATAGTCGCACTGGGTCATTTTCCCTCTCACAGAAGGACAAGACCAGGCATTCCTTTTTATCCCGTACATTTGGTTATGAGTGGCAGGAAGCAGGCCTGCGTCAAGGCGTGAGGACCGGAGAACCGGGCGATTGAATGTACCGGGGGGGGTGCGGAGCGTCTGTGCGTGCCTTAAAAACTAACTATGGCGGCCACTAGGGGGGGACGGGAGCGTGGCTGTCACACTGGGCTGAGTCACGCTATCCGGGAAACCCTCAGAGCCCCGATATACGCAGCGCCGGACAACAGGATAACGGACAGCCAGGCTATTATGGGCATTTAAAGCGGGAAAGCTAGGAATTGACTGTCTGCTCTGTGGATGTTTAGTATTAAAGCAAGAGCACCATTAAAGTCATGGGAGGAGGGATACAGAATCAGAATGCTTTATTAATCCCGGGAGGAAATGTGGTTTCGTTGCGGTAGCTCCAGCCAGTAGTAGAAGATAGCAAGATACAAGGAAATTAAGTAGACACACAATAACAATGAAATAGAATAAAATCTAAAACTAAAAATAATATAAAAATAAATAAAAAATATGACTAATGTGACTCTTATAGACAAGGTATATAAGAGCGTGTCCGGTTGCCAAGAAAGAGCGGCGTGACTCGCACTCAGAGGCTGGAGTTGTACAGTCTGATGGCCGCAGGGCGAGTTCGGCGGCGCTCTGTAGTGCATCTGGCTGGGATGAGCTGCTGATGTTTGGGATGACCTTTAGCCTGGACAGCATCCTCCCTCTCCAGCACTGCTGACAGACTCCAGCTCCATCACCACCACGTCAGCGGCTCCGCGACTCAGTTTGTTGAGTCTGTTGGTGTCCGCTATCTCCATCTTGCTGCCAGGTCCCACCCTTATATACTGGGGCTCTAGGGCCGTAGCTCCCCGCAGAGTAAGCTCGTGCCGCGAGCCTTTGCAGGGATGCTGCCATGCAGAGTGCATGTTTGGAAGGGAGACACGCAATTGCCTCATTATGGGATGTTTCAGTTGTGTAACGCTTTAAGATTAGTTGCACTTCTGCCCGGTCGACTCCGCGACCTCCCTTATGTTTGTAACGTGCTATGTCGCTTTGGAGAAAAGCGACTTCGGTTAAATCGTTTCTCCCCGGTGTAAGGAGGTAGCCTATGGTCGTTTTTAAAGGCGTACAAACAGTTTTTATTTTCTTCTTCTTTATGATTAAACTGTATAATGTAGTTTTGCTCCTGATGTTACCTGAGCGGGCTGTCAGGGTCATGACTCCCAAAAAGCGCTAAGCGGGTACCGATGGGGGCCTCCATCTGTACGCCCCCCATTCATCGGCGCCCGACTCATTCATGTGAAAGCTCCAGAATGCGACGCCGCGGAATAACGGTTCTCCCAGCCGACGGCCTCCCTGGGGGGTCCGGCTATGTGGAAGGGGGTGGGACTCTCCTTGCGCCGGGGCGAATCCAATGCGAAGGGAGGGATAATTTATGCAAAACGAGAGCTATCGTCCAATCGATGGCAGGCAGTTTGCTGGGAGGCGGGCGCCGCCCTGAATATTAACCGATTTCGAGAGCCTTGGAGCCAATGGGAACGCAGGGGGAGGAGACTAATAAGCCTTTGACAGCTGCGAGAGGAAAGGCGTCTAGATGCGGAGAGAGGGATGGGGTGAGGAGAGGCGCTGCTCCGCAGCCGCAGCTGGACTCGCGTCGCTCTGAATTAAACATGGGAATGCACGCCGTGCAATAGCAGGCCGTGCAAAGCAACTCCCTACCGGGCTACGGCGGGCTGAGTGCGCCCTGACAGCAGCGGGCTGTGGAAGAAAAGTATTCTAGGGCCCCTTTTTCTAAAAAGAGAGGACGGGAGAGGGAAGACATGTACCGTGCGTTCTCCTTCCCGATGACTGCGGAGCGCAGCCGGAATAAGGGACGCTTGGAGGCGAGCCTCGCCGGCTTGTGCGAGCTGGAACTGCTAAAGCAGAGGCAGGAGTGCCTGGTGCTCGGCGCCCTGTCCCTCGGGGACAGCACCCCGGGGCAGCCCGCTTGGGGCGACCTCCAGCCTCCCCGCTCGGCTGCTTCTTCTCAGCTCCGCAGCCAAGACGACTTGACTCTGAGACGGCAGCTGGTAAGAAGATGATTCAGTTTTAGCTGATTATTTAATAATAAAAAAGTTTTAGCTTATTCTTTCGTCTGTTCTTGAGTGCTGGGGTGTTCTCCAAGGAAGTGGACGGTGGAGACTTTTATAAGAGTAAGACAGCGCTTTGATGCCCCCTTTTCTGCCCCTTGGTCGGTGCTGTAGTGAAGACGTCCTGAAGCGTTTATAATGTTACTGGCACTCCACTGCCCCAAGCGCAAAATAACGGGCCCCCCACATATAATAAATCACAGCGCAGAGCGAGCGCCCGGCGCCCCATGCAAGCCTGGCCTTTTATGGCCAACTCGGCGAATTTGGTTTTATCCCATTGTGCGCTGCAATCACACCGGCTGCGGCTTTAAGTCGAATTAAAATGAGTAATGAGCCCTTTGTTTACACTGGAACCGGATCGGCTCCGTTTCTGAGTTCGCAGGGAGAAGCCGGGGGAGGGGGCTCCTTTCTTCAAAGGAGTTTGCCTTGGTTTTACCCAATATTTCATATTTCACAATTATCAGAGTGATCTGGAAAGAATGTCAAACTTTTCACCGACAAGCAGTTTCTCTAACTAAACCCCAAAAAACTGACGCGGGACGGTCAGGTTCAGATGCAGCTATCAGTCCTTAACTGTCAGGGAAATCTTAACTATACTGTAGTTCATTTTGCGTGATGGTGTTTCATTAAATCTCCTGCCACATTTTCTCTTCAGAACAAAGCAAGGAATAAAAAAAATATTTGGTTACCATGTTTTGGGTGTGGGGAGTATCCTTGTTATTAGGTTTCTTGCCGTTGAAACTGGTTTTTAAAGGTCTTTATTATATTACAGTGTTTTTTATGGGCACATCAGTGCAGATTCCAGGCAGGATAAAGTTGTTCGTCACTTTTAAGACTTATACACTGATAATATTGGTCCGTTATTAGGACGACAGACCCGTTTCAATTCTTGAAAATTCTCAATATGATGACAAAATTATAGGCCTGTACCCTGCACATAAATGTGATATATAATCATTTTTATTACAGTGTGCCTCGCAACATGATTCACAACCGCTCTTCTCCAAGGCGTGCTGAATTTAAATAGCAGTTTAATATTCATGCCGCTTTAATTGTGTGGTGCGGCACTACATGATAACACGGAGCGAGCTGCCTCCCCGCTTACCACCCGTCCCCCCCCCCGTCCCCGTCCCGTCCCCGTCCCTGCCCGCTCGGCCTCGCGCCCCCGGCCACAGCGCTCCAGTTCAGGGGGACTTTAAATTAGTGAGAGAAATTAAATAAACAGCGCCTTTCGCGCCCCCTCCCCAGCATCGCTCGCTCCAGTTCTCCCCCAAGTGCTGTGCTTCTGACAAAGGGCGCGGATGGCCCGGAATACTAATGATCCGGAGCCGCTCGCAGCGCTGGAGGCGAGCGTGTGCGCGCAGAGCCGCGGGGCCGCGCTCAGTATTATCTGCAGATATAAAACCCGCACCTTGGCAAAAAGCTCACATCTGGACCGCGAAAAGACGGGAGAGCAGTGCGAATAGACGGATGCCGTCTAGAATTGACAGGTTATTGCTTGTCCTGGGGGGGTTAGGCAATGGAAACTATCTGGCTATGTTTGGCGTCGCGGTGCTCATTGTTAAAACGGCGCTATTCTGTCCTGGTTTATGATAGAGCCTGCAGACATCTGCGATGTTTCCGCTTAAAAACACAGCTGGAATACGTTTCTGTTTCCATTATCGCGCCATTATCACTGCGCCTCGAAACTTAACTGTTTCTAGAGAGTTGTTAAAGCCCCCTTTTTGCAGGATGCACGTTCACTGCAGTCTGCAGGGCTGCGCTGCAGCTGTACACAAGGCGCTCATTGAGCCGAGGCTGGGACAGAAAATCCTGACAGAAAAACCGGTGTTTTATTTGAGCCTTTATCCCCTGACTGGGCTCTTTATAAATAGCGATGCAGGAGCAGTCATGAGGCTGTGTTGCATATCTGGGACCAAGAGTTTGACAGCACTGCTTTCTGTCCCGAATGCGGTAGCGGAGTGAGCGTGTTCTCCGGTGTGTTCCGGCCTGGCCTGTTGATATAGGTCGGGGACGGGTCATGGCAATGGGCAGCACCCTGCACCTTGATACTACCGGCCAGCTCAAGCAGGGCACATCGTAACTGGAAGTGAGTCATCGGCACCCCATCCAGCAGGACCTAATCCACAGCCCACCTCCCATGTGCCCTGTCTGTGTGACCATTTCACCATGTGACCACGCGTCAGGACAGGGTGATGCCATGTGATGTCACACGAACAGCAGCATGTCAAGGCGACAACGAAAAACATGTGCGATATCAATGTGTGGGTGTCTGTAGCTGGACAGGGCAGCGCACCGGCATTGTGTGTATGGGGGGGGTGCCTCGCCCCCTGCTCCTCACACCAGTTTGTGTTGGGTAAACAGTCTGAACTCACAGGCACGTGTTGCTGTGGGAGAGCTGGATGGGGGGGGGTGCGCCTGGCCACTTCAGAGAACGGGGGCAGTGGAGGCACTGTAATTACTGCCCACCCCCACACGGAGCGGGCATGGCTGGGAGCGGTAATTACCTTATAATTACCAGTGGCAGGAGCAGGAGCTGGAGCTGTTGGGGGAGGAGGTGTCATTTTGGCGGTGGGGGCTCTGAGCCAGTGTGCCTGGGAGTGATTGACAGCCATACGTGTGTGTCTGCGTGTTTCTGAGTACACACGTTTGTCTGTGTGTGCACCTGAGTGTATGTCTGTTTGCATGAATCTGTGTATGCTTCTGTGTGTGTGTGTGTGTGTGTGTATGTTTGTGTATCATGCACACGCATTTGCCCCTGCGTGACTCACACTGTGTAAGCGATGGTGTCGAGGTACCGTTCCCCCCACCGCCACCCCCCAGCCCCATTTCTCGCTCCATCACCCCTCCGACGGCCAAGCCTCCATGTTGCCATGGTGACACTGGGTTACATCACCGGCCCTGGGTAATGACCGTGTCTGCAGTGAGGTTCTGGGGCTCCAGTCTTTGGGAGAGCAGCCCAGCAGGCTGACAGGGTACACAGGAAAAGTGCTGGCCGGGCGCCCGGGGGGGGGGGGGGGGGGGGCGGGGGGGGGGGGGGGGGGGGGGGGGGGGGGGGGGGGGGGGGGGGGGGGGGGGG
>JAODKN010000098.1:359849-378782 GCA_026774425.1 Petrocephalus zakoni | reverse complement strand
TCCCTATCTTATTCATCTTTCCTGTTCTGCCGGACCCACAATTTCTCCCTACACGTCGCATTTCCTTTCAATGGACTTTCTTACCCCCCCCCCCCCCCCCCAACGTCTCCCTGTAACAGCGTACACTTTATCGGTGTGACTGACAGCCAAGGGTGGATGGGCAAGATTTAGCAGCGATAGCCGGAGCTTTCCGGAACAGAGGTGCCTCTCGGATTGCCGCTCAGGCATGTAGCCAATGGGTGTCTGGGTCAGCCTCAGCCATGACGGGGACAGTCTGTGAATGTTCTGACTGGAATGCTGACTGGAATCCCAGTAACATCCCAGTACAGCATACCATATTAACATGTTAGTAAGCTACAGCCACCAGTTTGCAGCCAGCAACTGTGTTCCATGGCTCACATGATCAGGTTCAGTTCCCTGGAATCTGTTCACATTTTCCAGCTCTGTGGCCCCTTGTTCCCGTCCAGATGCTGCACAGACAGGCTCACTGTTTACAGTATCTGGGTGTGATGTGGCTCAGCACCCCCCGGTCAGCCTGGTGACCTCAGCGAAGCGGCCGCACACTCGTTGGCGGCCAGGTCCCTCAGGGGAATGCACTGTCTGGGCCTGAATGGTTTCAAACGGTCACCGCTTCCTGGTCATGTGACCTCCAGGGCCAGTGGGGGCGCTGTGGGGTGGCAGTGTCCCTTACTCCCGGTGTTTGTGTTTTACAGAACAGCCTGCAGTGTCATCCCTGGAGCCTGCTGGCAGCACTGGAACAGCAGGTGGGCGAGCTGAGGGTGGACGTGGAGCCCAGTGGCCCAGAGGGCTCCGGTGAGGTGGGGGACAGCCGACCCAGTTCAGGTACACCCGTCATCCAAAACCAGAGTGTTTATTTTATTTCCTAGCACATAGGTGGCTGGAGGTCTGCTGTGAACTGTCACACGTTTGGTCTGGAGTGACCATGAACAAACACACGGTGTCCGGGAGGGGGGGGGTGGGCATTGGCAGGGAAACCTTCCTGGGGGAGGAGCAGCCCAGAGTGGGTGGTGATGCCAGTCGCTCCCTGCCTGGTGTCACCCAGTTAGCACCCACAGAGATTGGGTCACACCAACAGAATGGATGTGTTTAGCATGTTAGCATGTCACCATTAGAGGGCGTGAAGTGCTCACTGCCTCACTGGCTCCCCCTGCAGGCTTCTATGAGCAGAGCGAGGGCCGCTCCTCCGCCGGTCTGTCCGACTCCCCCTCCCCCAGCTGCTCCCGCCCTACGCGGCCAGCCTATCCCGGGGAGAGACCCAAGTCCGTTGGTGAGTCCAATAACCTCAGATCTGCACGGATCTCGATGGGGAGGGCAGGCTGACAGAGGGCTCAGTTTGATGCATCGCTGCAGAAAGTTTCAGCGAGCAGAGCTTGAATTCCTCGCCTCCGCAGGAAAATCGTTTCAAAAACTGAACGTTTTTCCAGCCTCAGATACTGATCGCTGTGTTAGAGTTAAATTGGCAGCGGCAGGAAAACTGACGGACACACAGGGCCGGCAGCAGTACGGAGGGACGTCCCCCTGCTTCGGGCACGCTGAAAACGACAGCCGCGCGCGTCTGAAGGAAGAAAGGCACGCACACACACGCAGGGAGCAGAGAGGAGCAGGGCAGCAGGGCAGGGAGGGCAGCTGCAGTATTTATTACATGACGAACTCAGCCCCCCCTCCCCACCCGATGATGAAGTGTCTGACCTTGGTGGGGCTGCACCAGCTCACAGCTCACTAGTGATGAGTAAACCACTGCAGACACACATACATTCTTACAGCTGCTTAGTGAACATACATTCACAGAGAAACGCCTGTCTGCTCGGCCTCAAACCTTGTCTTCTGTCTCCAGGAGAAGCCTTCGTAGCAAACCGGGATGGGATGCTGGACATGGGGTTGCGGCCTGCGGTCCCACGCTCTTTTTCTGCCCCTTACCCCTCTTTGGAGGGCATCGCGGAGGGGGCGGTGGAGGAGGACCCCTGGCTGTGGGACTCTCACTGCCCTGTGGGGCTTGAGGGGGAGCCCACGCCTGAGGACTACAAGCAGGCCCAGCGTGTGGAGACCTACATCCTGGGCCTCATCCAGCGCCGGGCCCTACCCCAGCGGCCTTCCAAGCCACGCACCAGCCTGGGCCCCCCCGACTCCAGGGGTGTGGTCCGGCAGAGCAGTCTGTGCCGCAAGGAGCCGCCCTTCGGTCCCGAGCTGCGGAACGTCTCTCCCGGGCTGGAGGGCCAAGCCTGGGCCTGCCGCAGTCTGGATGAGCAGCAGTATGCGGCGCTGCCTGTAGAGGACGCCCTGCCCGTGATGTATGCCCGGCCCAGGCAGACACCTCTAGCCGGGCTGCCTCGCTCCGCTTCCGTAGACTACGCTGGGGGGACCCCCGACCAAAGTGCCAGCGAACCCGATTCGCCCCAACACTTTCACGGCTACCCAGCCCCCGACTCGCCATCTTCCTATGACCAGATGGTGAGCGCCCAATACATCCCTGCACAGCCCTGCCGCACGCCCACGCGGGCCCCCACACACCGGCCCACGGCGGCCCCCAAGCCCGGCAGGGCCGGCTACTCACCTGAACAGCCCCGGCCCCGGGCAGCGCCTAAGAAGTGTCGCTTCAGTGAGGACCGACCGGCATCCCGCAAGCCAGGCCGCAGGGCCTGCCGCTCGCAGTCGGAGAACAGCCTTCTGGGGCAGCGGGGGGGCACCGAGAGGAAGTACAACACTGTGGAGCGGGATGGTGGAAGGGGTGGCCCGACCAAGACCCGCCGCCCCCCACAGGGGAATTCTGGCTACCGGCGCTGGCGGTCTACTCTCGAGCTCAGTCAAGATGAGGGCGAGCACCCGGGGGAGCAGGGTCCCACCCGGCGGCCTCGCAAACCTCGAGCCCCGGGGCCTCCCTACCCATACTCACATGGGCCACCCCACAGCCACCAGCACCACCCAGAGTACCTGATGTGCAGGCCAGAGGAGGGCGCTCCTGCCCCAGGCGAATCCGAGTCCAGCCTGAGTGAGGCCGAGTCTCCCGGGTCCACCTCCCTGTCTAGTGACTCTGACGAGAGCGGTGGTCTGGTGTGGCCTCAGCAGCTGCCGCCTCAGCTGGCCCCCCCCTCCCCGCCGGCCCTGCCTGGGGCCCCCACGCAGCCCAAAGCTTTCGTCAAGATCAAGGCCTCCCACGCACTGAAGAAGAAGATCTTGCGTTTCCGAACTGGCTCCCTCAAGGTCATGACCACCGTGTGAGGCTGGGGCCACAGCTTCCCACATGCAAACACCTGCTCACTTTATGCTTCCACACCGCCCCTGTCAACTGTAACCCATTCGGTCACATGCTCTCTGTGGGCCACAGAAAGAGATGCCGGATATCCGAACCGCTGTAGGTACCCCCATGGACCCCCTTGCTGATACGGTGCTCCAAGTGTGGAGGTCCGTTGAACGACAAGGCTCCAGGGAAGGAAGCCGGTAAGTGAGAAAGGGGGCGGACCAGCCCTGCCCATCCCCACCAGGCAAGTCAGGTCAAAGACACAAGTGGGAGCCGCTAACAGGGAAAAGCCAGATCAACCTACCTTTGAAGCATTCCTGGGATCTGGTCCCAGCCACGAGCACCGAGGTCGCCAGTCCGCTGGTCAGGACCGCCCTACCTGTAAATCTGTGTACATACCGACGTGCAGCCTGTATAAAATGTGTAAATAAATAGCTGTGATCCAACAGTCAATGGTTTATTTTATCAGAAGGAAGGGTTACGGTGGACAGACTGAGGAGTCTGGAGCCTACAAGCCTCCCCACCTGTCTGTCCTGGTCCATGGTTACTTCTTCATCCCCACCCCTGTTCTGGTCCAAGGTTCTTGCTTTCTCCATTCCGTCTCAAGGTAGCCATTCATCTTGTGTTGCACAAAGAGTCTACTTTGAGGTATTATTTTGTTCTGAGAGTGAAACAGCAGGCAGGCTGAACCAGGTTGAAGTTAAGGGAACATCAGTACTTGTGGAGCAGTGGGAATTTTCGAAGGCTTCTGGTTTAGGGACAGGATTGCTGTTTATATTTCTATTCACCTTTAATAAAAGAATCTGCTTACACAGATTGATCTGCACAGTAGGAATTCTGGGTTGCTTTGTCATGTCGCATGGGAGACAATAACTCAGGAGGGGGGACCATTGGGGGGACTGTGGGTCTGTGGGACTGTGGACTCCTCTATGTGCTTGCATGGGATGCTACGTGGTACAGCTCATTCTCCCTCTGCACCAGAGGGAATAGGACAGAACTCCTAGTTGTCACATCGGTGTACAGACCCCCCACATACACACACGCATGCACATCTGATGGGGAGACAGGCTCAGAGTGCACACAGGAATCACACAGGCAGACACACATGGCTGCGGTTTAATGTCGAACACCACTTGCATACTCAGGAAAAGGGATCCTGTCAGGAGTGAGAGAACAAAGAATGAACTGTCTGCAGACTGGGGCTGGGCACGGGGCACAGGAAGCGGAGGCGGTGAACAGAAAGTCGGAAAGGGCTGTGCAAGAGAGTCCAGAAGGGATGTATGTGAAGTCGGGAAGAGCTGCGTGAGAAAGTCAAAAAGAGTCGGAAGAGTAGTGCAAGAAATTCAATAAGAGCTGTGCAAGGAATCCAGGAAGTGCTGTGCACTGCAGCAGAGTTGTATGGAAAATCGAGAAGAGCTGTGCAAAAAGTCAGGAAGAGTCATGCGAGGAAGTTGCTAAATGCCGCGCAGAACCGAGCAAGTCGGGAAATGCCATGCAAGAACGTTAGGAAGAACGGAGCAAGAATGTCGAGAATATCCATACAAGGAGGTGAAAAAGTCATGCAGATAGTTGGACAGGCAGTGAGTCATAGGCTGAACAGGCATATGGGTCAGGAAGAGTGAGCTGACTTGCCTCCCTGCAGACTGAGGTGTCTGAGGATCTAGTAGAGAGAGAGGCACTTTTAAAGTCATCTAAGCACCCCTCCTGCCCCCAACCCAACAGTGTTTCTCTTTCCTGACTCTTCTCTAAGTCTACTTACTTCATCCCTCCATCTGGATGCTGTTAGAGAGGCATGTGGCCTTCGGGCCAGGAACCCGGAGCACTTCCTGTGAAGGAGAGGGAGGGAAAGTGGGAGGGGGCAGGGGTGCGATGGCGGACCGGCAGCCCAGGGCAAACAAAAACCAGGAGATCTGGGGGGGGGTGTGCGAGAAACAGGGAGAGTGAAGAGGTAGACGAGATGCCGGAGCAGCGGGGAGATCGCTGAGCCCTGGCCCTGTACAACATCTGGGTCTGATTAGCATGGAAGAGAGGAGTGGGGAGAGGGCAGGGTGACTGCGACTGGCAGGGTTGGGGGGGGGAGGTGCAGTTTTCAGTCTGGCACCCGCTTCTTCATCCTACAGGCCGACTGCCCTCTTTTTCTCTTCCATGACTTTCTCCGTCCTGTTGCTATCCAACTCCGATGAGCCTGGCCCACTCTCAGCAGAAAGGTAACTACCTTCACTTTCTCTGTCTCTGTCTTTTTTCAGTTTCCTGTCCTCCCTCACCGCTTATATTTAAATCCATCACACACACACACAGACTCCGCCAAGCCCCTTGCAACACTGAAGCCATGTTTCCTGCCTGCCGATGCCGGAGTCTCCGTCTGCATTCCGCAGTTCGGGACTGAGGCCAGTCCCGGCGCTGGGAATGTTCACCTCCCAGACAGCTGTTCCCAGCACACAGCCCTGGCTCTCCCCCGGAGGCCCAGGTCGGACCAAGGGTGTGGATCTGATGTCCAACGGGCCACCCAAGTGGACCCACCTCTGGGGACTTAGGGGATGAGACATACCGCGGTATAGCTGGCTGTTACTATGACAACACAACAGCAGCTCGACCAGCCCGATGTGGGAATAGACATGTGATTCCTTATGGAATGTTTTAAAGGAATTCTCATTACCTTGGAAGACTTTGGTGAATCTGTACTGTTTTCCTCCTAGACAGTGCCTATGTAATTTCGGAAGAGGGGCCGCCTCCTGTGAGCGTTTTGTCTCCCAAATGTTACCCTTCCATCTTCAGCTTGGTTTTCATGGAGTGTTTTTAAATTTAGCTCAACACTTCAGTGTCCTAGCTGTACTCAGACATTGAGATGTGAGATGGTCCAGGGGTAGGGCAGTGATCTTCAGTCCTGAGGAGGACAAAGTCGGACAAGTTCAGGTAAGATGAAGCAAAGTTAACATAAAAAACCTGTGAAGGACATAAATCAGACCATGCCAGGACGGTTTTGCCATGGCCCGAGTTTGCATTTTGGCTTTTCAGATTTTACGGCTAATACATCATCCTAAGACACCTGGACTACATTCGGACTCAACAGCGTCAATTAAATTCATGGTTTGCTTTCAAGGTCACGATGGTTTCCTTCCATTAAAAAAAACATCTGTCAAGGATTAAACTGGCCCCTCGTTCCACACAGGCACAGAATGGGAGTAATGTCCATATCACGTCTTTCACTAAAGAGTTTTTATTCTATTGACCTTCGGCATGAGAACAACTCGCTGCAAAGATCCCGTCTAAAGCTCCTGCTGTAAAGGACCACACCTGTTAATAGGCAGGAGGTGTGAATAATTTGGAAATAACATTACATGCGTCTCATTCATGCCAGTTACTGGTATAAGATCATTTTTCCGCCCCCTTGTGGTCATTCAGTGTAACTGCTCGCTTCAAAGTTGAAACGTAAATAAAATAGGCTTTTCTAACATCTGTTCACTTAGCATTAGTTAAAGCAAAGAAGTGCAGTGATATTCCCAGAGAATAAACGAGAAAATACGAGGCCAATACAGTAAAAAGTGAAAAGCAATAATTCTAGACAGACTCTTTCTTTGTAGCTACTCGTGGTAGCGCATTTACGTAAGAAATACTTGTCATCGGCCGATAAATCACATTATTACAGTTGGGTGCAAAGATTTTATTTCTGCGCTTTAAGGGTGTTAAGAAAGCAGATCGGGCGGTAAGTTCTCAGATTTGAGGACGCCCGGTTCCTACAATGAAATGTTTACCAGCGCAATGCGAAATTCTACCAGACGGATCATGAGTCACGGAGAGATGATACACTACAGCTATGCACAATTGGACAGCCTGACCTTCCCCTGCACACCCAGCCCGGAAAATATGTGCATCTATTTCCGAGTGCTTCCGCCTGTCTCCTTCACACACACAAGTACGAAACCGAATGAAACTTCGACTTTGGGTAGATTTAAATGGATCCTTCCAGCACGTTATACAAGACTAAAGAATAGCAAGGGGGGAAACCATTTACATTCCCCGCAGTAAAAGCGTGCAATAAGCGGCTGAGAGTGGACTGGCACTTCAGACGCGTTTGACGTTTAGCGGAGCGCAGGGGCTCATAAGCAGGTGTGACGCGGCGCATGCGCAGGCTGAGCCCGGCATCTCCATCCCTGGGAGCGATCGGGCCTGAACACCAAAGAACAATGACGATGTCACGGTAAACGGCACATAACCCACAGCGGGACCCCCAGCAGCACCGTCGCAGGTTTGCTTGCGGTAAATATGACACTGGCTTTGAGAAGGTGTCCTCAGGAGAGGAGCTTGTTTGCGACAGCTGAAGCAGGAGGGTGCTGCATTGACTTTCATGAGTTTCTTTTAAAATACTCCTTCTGGGCACACTTAAAAAAAAGTAATCCTTTAATTCCTACTTTTGGTGTGTCTATTCTGTGAAATAACTGTATTCTCGCCTAGCTCAAACCGGCCCCACATGACCGCCCCCCAGGTTTATGAGGGTTTACGAGCAGCTTCCAGTGTCTGATGACACAGCGTGTTAAACTCGACGAG
Source organism: Petrocephalus zakoni (assembly GCA_026774425.1). NCBI lineage: Eukaryota > Metazoa > Chordata > Actinopteri > Osteoglossiformes > Mormyridae > Petrocephalus > Petrocephalus zakoni. The sequence goes on along the minus strand of JAODKN010000098.1, from coordinate 370,981 downwards.
GGGGATATAATTTATTGCCCTCAGGGAGCTTCAGCTTTCCCTTTCTGTGGATCGGGTGGGAGGGCTTCCGCTTCCATCACTGCAGAACCAGGGGCTTACATGTGTGTATAGTATGTAACTTGAATTCGCTGTCTTTTTACAGCTAAATGCTTTCCACAACTTGTAGGAAACACTTTTATATATAGTCCATTCTCCATTTATGGCTCACACAACTGGATCTGAAGCTTACGCCAATTAAGGAGACCTTAAACCTGAAGCCCGGGTCACGTGGCACGTTTTTGGGCGTGAAGCCCGGGTCACGTGGCACGTGTTATTGTCCCGCACAACCCCACAGGCAGTGTAATTACTGTGCCTTCGGCTGCAAGGTCCGCAAATGAAAATCGATTCCCTGCTGCCGTTGTACAGAAACATGTCTCCGTTGATGTGCGTTTCCTCCAAGTCCCTGGGTCTCCCTAATGTAGCCTGAGTAAATTGCTGCCCTTTGGGTGTAAGTGCGCAAGTAAATGGCTGAATCCGAGCGCGTTTTACGCTTAAATGAGGGTTCGGAACCTGCAGCGGCTGGGACTAGTTGTTGACTAGTGGGCCACATTATTGGTTGGCACCTCTTCAGACAAAGCAAGTCATCACTGATGATTTAATGGTAATTTAGAAGCCCCATCCATTACCAGTACCTCGCGCGAGCCATCTGAGATCAACGCTTGTTCCAATAGTGGCCGATAGAGGGCGCCAAAGAAAGGGGGCGAGAAGTACAGGCTGGTGTGGTGATGAAAGTCTGTCTCTCACCGTTATTCCTTCAAGGGGACTGGAGGGTTTATTCACTTTGAAATCTTTGAAATACCAGCAGTGTGACTGGTCTTAATACACCCAGACAGACCCTCAGCCCAACACAGAACTACGTGTCGGAGAGTCAGACAGCCTGAACACACCAGGTAGCGTGGGCATAATAAGTGTGAATCTCATAAGCGTGAATCTGCCGGAAAGCATCAAACGGTGGCAGCAGGCGGCTCAGTGGGTCAGTCACAGCTGGCACGTCAATTCTCCGTGCAGCCCCAGGGACACAGATTCTTCCAGCAGGTGGTGCTGTTGTTACGGAATATTACAGGGCTGAACCTGTGACCCCCCCCTCCACACCGAACTTTATAGTCAGGCAAAAATACAGAACTAACATTTACAGGGAATATAAAAATACACAAAGTAAATAATGTAAAATCCCATCATGCAAATGTAAAAGGTGTCTGATCGGACTGTAACATCGGATGTGTATCAGAAGAAAAGGACATTCCTGAATGTGGCATGTGCCGTCGTCTGTCTGTCAGGGCATGTGGGGGGGGCAGATGGAGGGACTCTGTAGCCAAGTAGTATTTATAAACAAGACTGGGAGAAGTAGGAGGGAGGGGGTCTGTCAGCTGGAAAAGGAAAAACAGAGCAAGAAGAAACACTGGGAGGAGAGAAAGAAAGAGAGAGAGAAAGAGAGGGAGAAAGAGAGAGAGAAAGAGCTCAAGTCGGAGATAAACAATGTCAGAGAGACACGGGGCGAGTGGCGAGGCTGCTGGAGGCTGTGAGGAGCACAGAGACAGCGGGAGATTTACAGGGCGGGGAGGAGGACCAGCTCCATGGCGATGGACGGGGCTTAAGGGCACGTGGAGGAGGTGTGACCCGGGGAATCGCGGGGGTGACCTGGGTGAGGAGCGCAGAGCAGGGGGCCGGGCGGGAAGACACCGGGGCGGAGATGCTGATGCCCAAGTGGGCCGTAAGAAGCAGAAAACAGTAAAAGACGAGAGTCAGAGAGAGAACGAGGGTGGGAGGCGCAGGGAGGGAGGGAGACGCACCAAAAAAGGGCTGGAGCCGCCGCGAGTCCGGCTGAGACGGCAGTGAAGGAAGGAGGGAGAGAGGGAGCGGGAGACAGCGGAGGGCCCAGGTCAGAGTCTGCAGCCAGGGCAGGCCCCCAGCAGCCAATCAGAGTGGAGGTCAGGGGGTGGGCGGGAACACCTCCTCTGACGGGACCATGGGCCGCTGAGGCGGGAGCCGGCACCATGTCCACGGGCTCCGGGCCACGGGAGATGGGTGGGGCAGGCGGGGTGACCGGCCCCAGTCCGGTGGGTTTGCAGACGCTGCTGGACCTGCTGGTGGGCGTGTACCAGGAGTTCGGCGCCTCGCCGCTGGCACAGGAGAAGTACGTGTGTGGCTTCCTGAAGTGGGGTGAGTAACCCTAACCCTCTCGTGGTGTGGGGGGGGACGATTAGGTGTGACCTCAGTGCAAGCATGAGGACGCCGCCTTCCTGCTCACCTCCCAGCAGCTTTTTTCCAATCCGTGCCCCCCCCAGCAAAAGCAGACCTTGGATTCTGCTGGATTCTAAACTTAAGCATGTCGCTGTTCCGTTTCCCTCCTTCACACGTTCCTACAGCCGGCCGTTTTTTTTCCCCCAAACGGCCCATGTTTGGAAGTGTGACATGGGGAAGGCCAGCCCCCGGCATACGGGGATCAACAGCACTGATTTAATGCTCCACAGATTGATTCCTAAGAGATACTGCAGCCATTGTGCGCCGCCGGTGTGGCCTTTCATCAAGTGACGCCCTGCATCCTAACTGGCCAGCTCTACAGCTGCTTCTTGATATGCTTTGAGGCCCTCTAGGGTGAATCGTGCCACTCCGGATGGTGCCAGTGGCAGCCTCCATGCTCTGAACCTCACTGATGTCACTTCCGTCCAAACGCAGCCCCCTTCCACCGGCAGGTCTAAGCCGCTGTGTTATTCAGAGTCTTCTGGGGCTGAGAGGAGGCGTGCGCTCACCCGCTTTCCGTTTATGAGGCCGGAAATCGCCTTCCTCTCCGAACAACTCCTTAATAACACAGCGGGCTGTAGTCAGAGAGAGAGCCAAGCCGGGTCTTAATGGTCCGCTAACTTAGTTTAATGTAGGGGGGGCGGGGGCACTTTAACATGTGGGTGGGCAGATACACTGAGGGCTCTTTGTGTACCATATGACCAAACTGCAGTCTGGACACAGGCAGAATATCAAGCATGGCCGTAGAGCTTGGGGGTGTGGAGGGGTGTTGATGACGACCCTGAGGACTGTGGGAGTGGGATTTAGCTGGTTAGATGGAGGCAAAGTGGTCAGGGTTACAGACTGCTGAAGGGCTGTGCTTACATGCTCAGTGGTTACTGTGGAGTCTTTCCGTCCAGTCTCTGTTAGCACAGGATCTTTCACAGCTCTGTCTGTTAGCATAGGGTCTTTCACAGATCTCCCTGTTGGCACAGATTCAGATTCTTACTGTTTGTTTTTACTGTTTGGCCACTGGGGGGCCCTCTTGGCTGTTCTGCAGTTGTACAGCCTGAGTTGTTTGACCTCCAACCCAAGATCCAAATTCTGCATAGAGTCTGGTTCGGCACTGGTTCGGCGTACGGCGGCCCTTGTCGGCACTGGCTCCGCGTATGGCGGCCCTCGTCGGCACTGGCTCCGCGTACGGAGGCCCTCGTCGGCACTGGCTCCGTGTACGGCGGCCCTTGTCGGCACTGGCTCCGCGTACAGAGGCCTGAGTCAGCACTGGCTCTCCACCTGTGCCAATCACTGATCGCTTTGCCTCAGCCTTTCACACAAAGGGTCTTTAATCTCACATCCGCTTCTCATTAAACGGACCTTCGTCTGTCATTCATATGCATGGTGAAGTCATGCTGCCCCGGAGCCGCAGTATAAATATCAGGCGTGATTTCTGCGTGAGACCATGTGGCTTCCTTCCCTTTTTATGTGCCTGTCAGTGTAGCTGCTTTCATGCAGAGTGGCCCGAGAGTCGTGCAGACCGAGGACCGGCATTCATGCTCACCCAGACCCCAGCGCTCCACTGCCCCCCCATGCCCCCCGCCTGTCCTGCCTCTCTCTCTTTTTGTCTTTCTCTCTCGGCTCAATTCACCTCTCATCATATAACACTCCATCTTTGAATCGGCAAAGTACGTAATGGACAGAGCAGCACCAGATGCTTAGAATGGCGATCTAAGCCCATAATGAAGGAGCATGCTTTAGCTTTCCTCTCAAACCTCACTCCCTCTTCCTGTGCGGGGGGGAATCGGGGGGAGGGTGAAATCCACGTTTATATGTGTTACTTTGGCAATTCGTCTCCCTGAGTGCATCCTCTGTCCTGCCACTGTCTGGGAATGCAAAGCCCCCACTCTGAATTATTAAGTTTTAAACTGACCGACTGACCTGTCAGTGAATAATCCGCGAGCAGCAATGACTGTCAACATCAACACAGGGGTAACACCGATGAAGACTGAAGATTAATCTGCAGATGTTGAAGTGTCTGTCTCTCACTGGGGCTGGTTCTTGCTGTCTAGCGGCCCCATACCGGGCTGACCCCCCCCCTACATGGGTGCATGTGGGGGGCAGCCAGGGACACAGGGAGCAGCCCTTCTGGCAGAGGGTCCAGCTGTTGCTGGGGAACCGGCCCAGTTCTGATTCTCTGCTGGTCCAAACGAGCTTATCTGCTCCCAAGCAGGAAGGTTTGGGGTTCTTTCTGTAAACTGTAGGGATGCCAAGGAGGGGTGAAGCCTGGGGGCATTAATGTCAGGGAGATGATGGTGGGAGGAGCATGGGAAATAAGAGGGCAATGTGGGGGGGGGGGGGGTGGGGTGGACACAGAGCATACAGAGTGCACTGCATCCCTGCCCCCCCACTGGAAAGATTTCCATTTATGAGGCTGGCAGACGGGCACGGGCATGCGGCTGCAGTAAACACAGCCCCTGAGAGGAGTGGAGCAGAGGACAGGGCTCCCACGTTGGCGGGGGGGCGCCTCCATGCTCAACTTTCCACTTCGCGTGAGGGCCCTGCTCTCTGTCACTAGCCCCGTTAGGTTGGGGGGGGGGGGGGCGTCCTGTTGCTTTCTCGCTGTGCCGCGGACCTCTCTGTGGCGCCACCTGCTGGCCGCTCAGGTGGCATGGCTCACCGCGGCACAGGGCAACACAGCTGCCACTAAGCCGGGCGAGCATTTGTTAACGAGCCCCACATCTTTCAGTTTTGTTGGGAAGCAGCGGGCCCAGAGTGCTGGGTGGGGGGTGGGGGGTGGGGGGGGTCAGCTGTTTCTGGAATCTTACCGTTCCTTCCACTAAAACAGTTTATACAGTTGCCTTGGACTCGCCTGCATTCCTGCCCGCATGAGAGCGCGAGAGGGAAGGATGTGAAGGTCTGGAATACTTGCCTTAAAAAAGACTTCACCACCGGGAGCTATTCTTAGCCCCTGGGCTATTTGTGGCTCTGCCTTCTTAAAGGAAAAGTGCTTAAAGGAGAAGTCTGTCCCCAGCTCCGCCCCCCTCAGGCCGGGCCAGGCGTGAAGCAGGCCTGCCCCCTCTGTTTGTTGCCTGTGTTTCCTGGGAGGTTACAAGGTTCGTGATTTTTCCAGTGGCTGTTTGACCGGTAGACGGAACAGACTGGGCCTTCGCGAAGGGTTGGGGGGTTTACAGTAAACATCGCGTGTAAAAGTGGGATTTACCACATTCCCTGTAAGCCCCCCACCTGCCTACTGATTAGATCAGTATGAGGGAAGTCAAGAGCACTCATTCATATAATAAGCTCAGCTGTTTACATCCATTGAGTTTTCGGCTGTCACATGGGTTTTCTTACAGACTAACCAATAGCAACAATCTCTCATCCAATCAAAGCTAAGCCACTGGTGAGGGAGGTGAAGAAGACTCGTATCCAGCGGGATGACTTTGACATCCTCAAAGTGATTGGCCGAGGAACCTTCAGTGAGGTGAGGAGGCGGGGTTAAGCAACTATTTTCGAGGGCTCGGGGGCGAGGTGTTCCTCTGTTTTATGGATCTGACTGCTTCCCCTGCAGGTGGCGCTGGCGCGTATGCGTGAGACACAGCAGGTTTACGCCCTAAAGATCATGAACAAGTGGGACATGTTGAAGCGTGGAGAGGTGAGGCACTTCCCCCGATAGCTGAGATGTGGCGCCATGATGGCCGCCATGAAAGAGGTTGAATCCTGACTGGTGCAGGCAGAATAGAAGATTGACCATAGCATAAACACAGTGGCACCTGGATTCCTTTTCGATGGATATGCTTAGGAGAAAAGGTGTTCAGAGTAAACTAAATAATGCTATTTAGGAGAACATTTATAGTCATCAGTAAAACATGAAACACCCTAAAACCCCCCCTCCCCCCCCATCAGACGGCGAGTTACCAGGAGGAGCGGGAGGTGCTGGTCAAAGGTGACCGCCGCTGGATCACCGAGCTACACTACGCCTTCCAGGACGATAACTACCTGGTAGCTGCTCTCATCTTTAAAGTCAACCTGCAGAATTGACCTGGTAGCTGCTTTCATCTTTAAAGTCAACCTGCAGAATTGTAGCAGCCAGCAGGCGGTGCTGTGGTTAAGGAGCTTGCTGGTTTAAGGCCCCGATTTTAATCTCCCTCTACATGTATGAAACACACGCTGAGTTATTTTTACCCACTGTTTTCTAATCTTTACTGTAGTAAATGTCTGAATAAACCCCCAATTTTAACCCAGTATCTGGTGATGGATTACTACGTTGGTGGTGACCTGCTGACCCTGCTCAGTAAATTCGGGGACCGGATGCCAGAGGACATGGCCCAGTTCTACCTGGCAGAGATGGTGATGGCCGTGGATTCCATCCACAGGCTGGGATATGTGCACAGGTACAGATTTTACGAGGGGTCGGTTTAATGATTTTTCACAATCCTGGTTCTGGTGATTCAATATCAATTCACAAAAACTCAAGATTGATCTAGTTAATTTATGCTTTTTCCTGTGACTTTGAAAAGAGTTTTGCTCAGTCTTCCTTGTTTCAGTCCTCCTGTCGCATGGGTGGCACTGCTTTCTTTCTCGCTTAAAGGAGAGTTGCAGTGGTATTGCGCACGTGCCTCGTGCCGCCATCTAGGTGCATTGTTAATTGTCAATGCAAGCAAGTCAAGTAGGGCTTTTTTCTCACACCAATCATATTTAGTACACTGCTTATGGAGACACTAAATAACCATATATAAAAGCAAAATAAATAAAACTTACCTGTCTTTTTTCAAATATTGTGGGTAACACTGAAGCAAATGAAAGTGACAGTTTCAAGACATAATTTATTTATATCTGGCTGGGTATAAGAACTGCAGAGGTAAAAGTATTAATGAAATATTTCTGTGTTATTGCAAATACAATAATAACAAAAAACAATAAGGAATAAATTTATCTTATTTTTGTCATTAAATGTTAACGCTACAGTGCTGTGCAATTTGTCGTTGTTTTTACAACAAATCTGGTTTGATCTCATATTAATAAATGTGTCATAAATGTTAATTGAATAGAATCTAAATTGAATCCAGTCGAGCATTTGTGAATCAAAATCGAATTGAATCGTGAGGTCAGGGCCGATTCCCTGCCCTAAACGATACCCGGATGTTCCTTAAATAAAAAGATTAATTTATGTAATTTATGTTCAGGGACATCTTTACGTTAAAGTCCTTCTGAAACATGACGTGTGAGATTTAGACTTGCCCCTTTTTATTTTCAGCTGTTCTTTTGAGTCAGAAGTCATTTTTTGTGCTTTGAAATTGACAGGTTGGTTTTGTTCTTAAGGAATTATTCCCATATGTTCCTCAAATAAGAAGATTTTGGTACACAAGCCTTTGGCCTTTTCTTTAGTGGCTTTCATAATTTGCTTCCAGTGACTCTGCATTTGTTAATTTGTGTTCTATTTAAAGCTTTTTAAACATCTCTCCAAATATGGAAAGCTGCTATATATAATTTCTTAACTCATTCCTATTGGACTGGTATCGATTTGCAGTTGAATTAAATTGGACTGAATCGAATAATTAGTTTGTTAATCGGAATCTAATGGAATCAGGGCATCTGTGCCAATACCCAACCCTAAACCTTTCTGTGGTACAACCTTATCGTGATAAAATCACAGAAAAACCTGTGTTTTATGCTTGGGCATAAAACTTCAGTTTCTTTGAAATGGGATATTTATGTTAAATCACAAGGTTATATCACCCACTGCTCTTCTGTACTGGATGTATGTATGCATTTATGTATGTATTTGCCACATGTGGATGTGCCATGTGATTTGACTCATGTGCACTGTGCCTGTCTACCACCTTCCTTACCGCCTAGGGACATCAAACCGGACAATGTCCTACTCACTGCTGATGGCCACATTCGCCTGGGGGACTTTGGATCGTGCCTGAGGCTCCAGGACGATGGCATGGTGAGGGATCCAGTGTCCCATCTTCCCTGCATTCCCGCCATCTTCCCTGCATTCCCGCCATCTTCCCTGCATTTCCGCCATCTTCCCTGCATTCCCGCTGTCATCCCTGCGTTCCCGCCATCTTCCCTGCATTCCCGCCATCTTCCCTGCGTTCCCGCCGTCTTCCCTGCGTTCCTGCCATCTTCCCTGCGTTCCTGCCATCTTCCCTGCGTTCCCGCCGTCTTCCCTGCGTTCCCGCCGTCTTCCCTGCGTTCCCGCCGTCTTCCCTGCGTTTCCATCGTCTTCCCTGCGTTCCCGCCATGTTCCCTGCGTTCCCGCCGTCTTCCCTGCAATCCCGCCATCTTCCCTGCATTCCCGCCGGGAGGCTTCCCATTGCCCATACCCAGCATGTGACCCCCCCGTGACCCTTCTCAGGTTTTCTCGTCACTGGCAGTCGGCACACCGGATTACCTCTCCCCGGAGATCCTGCGTGCTGTGGAAGGGGGTGGCGGCTACGGGCCGGAGTGCGATTGGTGGGCGGTGGGCATCTGCGCATATGAGATGTTCTTCGGAACCACGCCCTTTTATGCAGAGACCATCTCTGAGACATACGCCAAGATCATCCACTTCAAGGTGAGGGACACGCTGATCCGGGAAGACTGCTTTACGTCATTACATTCTCATCTTGGTTACTAATTTAGTACAACCTGTTACTTTTTAGCTGGGGAAACAATATAAACCTCAGTTTAATAAAAATCTGTGAATACAGTCAAAAAACTAAAAATGCCAAAAGTCTTACTTTGTTTATTTACTTAAGGTTAGGGCTGGTTAAGGGCTACAATACCTGGATGACTGAAATATGTACTGCGTGTGTGTGCGTGCGTGTGTGTGCGTGTGTGTGTGTGTGTGCGTGCATGCGTGCATGCATGTGTGTGTGTGCGTGCATGCGTGTATGTGTGTGTTCCCCAGGAGTTCTTTGAGTTCCCGCCGTCGGGCCCCGAGGTCTCGGCCGAGGCTCGCTCGCTTATCGAGGGTCTGATCTGTGAGCGGGAGGGACGCCTGGGTGTCGGCGGCTGCGGAGACTTCCGCAAGCACCCCTTCTTCTCCGGCCTGGACTGGGGCTCTTTACACCGGCAGGCGGCACCATACCAGCCCGAGGTGTCCAACCCCACAGACACCTCCAACTTCGACGTCCTTGATGATTGCCTCAGCGAGATGGTAATCTCAGGGCCCGATGTCTGCGGGATTCTCCCCTGCGGCTTGCTGAGCTCACAAGCTCCTGTGCGGGGAGGGGGGGGCGTTGTAATAATCCAGATTCCAGCCACGCACACGTGACTCCCTGCTCCTGCTGTCAGTGATTGGACATCTCTTTGTTTGGCATGCATAACCATGGCTACGGGAATATGCTTGACATTCGCCAAAACCCGTAAACTTTTTACAGAGATTGGCCAAACCGAAACACAGACACGTTTAGCTATAATCATCTGGAGAGAGGCTGTGGCTTTCTGCCCTGTGCTCACTCCTGTGAAATTTGCAGTTTGTTGATGTTCCCAGCTTGCAGCAGGTTCTCTTTGTACTTGTCACATAAAATCAGGGGCACAGAAATGTAGCTCCTTTCACTGGCGGGCTGTTACTGGCACGCCGACACCCGTGCTTGTTTTTTTTAACGTAAACACGGCTATTTCTGGGTAAAACTGGCTTGGTTGTTGTCATTTCTTGAGCCGTGTCTAAATTTGGGTTTGACTGTGAGGCTGGCACGGAGTGGGAAAGGCTGTCTCCAGCCGGTCACCGGGTCAGGCTTCTCGGCACTATCGTTTGGGAATGCAGTCAAGTGTGGAGGAACCTCTGTGTGTCCGGCAGGAGACGCTGAGTGATGTCATGGACCGAGCTCCCGTGGGGGTTCACCTGGCCTTTGTGGGCTACTCCTACACAGCCACGAGGTGAGCCACATTCTCAGCTTCTATCTGAAAGGTAGGGATTCCGCCCCCTGCTGTCCAAATGAAAATAATGCATTTTATCGTTGCTAAGTCAGTGACAGATGTGGACGTACCGTGCTGCCTATGGAGAAAGAAAACGTAAAAGTCTTTTTTCTCTTTTTTTGTCTTCTTTTCCTGCAGAGAGACAGGAGCAGTGGATCGAAGTCATGACATCATGATGGAGATTGACAGGCAGCCAGTCAGAGGCTGTGACAGTCTGAGATTCCAGGAGAAACTGGTGAGAGCCGGATCCCAATTGGCTAAGACAGCTGTTGCAGCATAACACTCTACAGCTCACTTTGTGCTTTTCCAGAGTCCAGTGTGGCAGTTTATGGATAGTCCCACCGCAGAGCAGCCGACGTTGCAGGTGCTCCCCCTAATGGCAATGCCAGGAACTGCAGATGCTGTGTGTGGTGGGGATGAAGCACAGCCAAACATGGTGTGCAGTGACGATCTGCACAGGTACCCGCCCGAGTCTGTGCCAGCTGCAGATGTTTCTAGAACAGATTCTCTCTGGATGAAAAGACTTTGGTTTTGAGGTTCTGGACCTGTGGTGGTGTTCATCTAGCCATCCAGCAAGATGTAACTTTTTGTTTTGTTACTTTGAATTTGCATATGTTCTAATGTTAAATAGTGTTTTTTTTTCCTGAGCAAATATACACCTTTGACCCAAATAAATAGCATTAAACATTTTCTTTGACGACCCAAGACTTTTGCAGAGTGCTGTGTGTGTGTGTGTGTGGGGATTTACACTCTCTCTCATGCAGAAACACATATAGCTCATATTTATGTACATGGTTTTTAAATATGTATTTATATGCATATGCACATACATATACTTGTTACACCTAAATGGATGCTGATATGCAAGTTATTTCTGCTTAGAGGAGATGGTGAGAATAATGTAACGCAGATCGAGCGAGAGTGCGAGTGTCGTGCATTCGCGTATGGTTTTTATGTGCGTGAGTTTT
>JAODKN010000098.1:323502-333764 GCA_026774425.1 Petrocephalus zakoni | reverse complement strand
TGTTCCCAGTGGAAAACCCCCCAAAAGTGAGCTGAACTGAACTGTGTCGTGCCGTACTATGCAGTGGAAAAGCGCCAAATGTGTGTCACATGATACCTTGCAGCTCAGCGTGCGAGTAGTGAAATCCTGACTGTCTGTGCACTTGCAGGACGACGTGGACACTCCGGATTCGAAGCCCCCCACCCCAGTTGGTGAGTTGGATGGCTGCGTGGGCCATCCGGGCAGGCGGGGTACCTCCCGACGGAAACACCTGCTGCCTAGTGCACCCACTACGCATGGAGATGTTTGTGATGCTAGATGTCGTTTTGTTACCTGTGCTCTGCCCAAACCAAAATCTCTGCACTTCCTGTCTGTCGCATTTAGAAAGCACCAGAAGACCCTGGGAAAAAGCTTCCACTATGCCGAGGTAGGGGGGCCTGTCACCGCCTGCTGTCCTCCCCTACCCCTAATCCTTCCTCCTCTCTCCACATCCGCTCCGCGGTCTCTTATGAACAGGTGCGCATGTCTTAAACAGGACTAACTCCACCCCAAAGGACCCTGAAGCCTCCCCCAGCACTCCTGCCACTCCTGCCCCTCCTTTCACCTCAGGGTCCAGGTATTTTTTAGCACCCCCCCAAAAAAAAGCAGCCTTCCTGTGCATTGCTGCTTTGCCATGTTAGTGGCGCCACCCAGTGGTCAGTGCAGGTGTCACACCTGAAGCCTTGCCACAGGTACTTTATCCAGGTCTGCCTGGAATGCTGCTGCTGCTGCTGTACGCCGTCAGCTGTGCCTTTACCCTCAGCGACATGTGACCCTCTGCCCGCTCTCCCCACCATCCATGTGACTCTGTACAGCTACCTGCATTTTTGGCGCCCCCCTGCTGTGCAGCTCCTTAGCCTGACAGCCTGTACAAATGTGCAGGGCCCCCCTCTGGGGACCCCATTCAGCATCAGTGGCATGACTGACTCTCAGCGATGCTTGGAGCTTTGTCACGGCGTCCGGAGGCATCCGGTCGCCATGGCGACGGAGACGCATTCTCACTTGTCTGCTCCTCCCGTCGCTTTCTGCACCTCCCTCCCTCCCTCCCTCCCTCACACCCTCCCAGGATGAAGCAGCCGTCCAGCAGCAATGAAACGGGAGTCAGCCAGGAATCCGAGATGGAGAGGATAAAGCAGGTGAAGGCAGCATTCCCAGGATCCACGTGGGCGAGCTCGCGGTTTTCCGTTTTTAACATGAATCTGAAAGTGGTATAGGAGCGGGAAGGGCGAGTATGACCACACATCAACTTGTGTTCTTAGTGTGTGTGTCTGTGTGTGTACCTGCGTGCAGGAGCTTCTGGAGGAAGTTCGCAAAGAATTGCAGAAGGTCAAAGAGGAAATCATCGGAGGTGAGGTTACAGCCTCCCACCACCCCCCCCCCAACAGATAACCAGCAGCCTCGGCAGCTTCAGTGTGCAGGAGGGTGCTGGAGAGGAAGTTGCTGTCAGCTGTTTGCCAAGCATTATGGGAAGGGGCTCAGCAGAGTGACTCTCTGAGCCCGTTTCAGTGGTTAATGGGAGGGGAATTTAAAGCAGCCCCAGTCCTTTTGGAGGCTTCTGTGCTGTTTGTTTTCCCAGCAGCCCATGTTCATCCTGTTGCTTCTCCAAATCGCATTTGTTCCATACCGAGCTGAGTGCTGATTGGCCATGCTCCGCAACTTCCCCCAGCAATTATGGGATGGATGTTAACCTCTGACCTTCTCCTTCTGCTCACACAGCCCTCGTCCACGAACTGCAGAAGCGAGGCTCCTCGTAACCAGCAAGGGGCACCAGAGGGTGGAAGGTGGGGGGGGTGGTCCCGCAGAAGCTTTCTTTCCGTCTTTTCTGCACAGCCTTGGGACCCGTACCCCCCATCCTCCCCCCTATGTGTCACACCATACCACACACACTCCCCCTGCCATCCTACCCACTCTCTTCACTGGCCGCTGTTCCATCCTGCCCCCCCTTTCAGGCTGTCTGTCTCCACTCTGAAATGGGCCTGTCTGGCCCTGGCACCCTACGCTAGTGAACCCTCTGGTCGCAAAGCTGTCCTCCCCAACATCACCGGTCCTGAGTGGTTGCCATGGCGACGACGCGGTCCACCCAAACCTCGCTGATCATATCATGATGATATCATATGGCTCTATAGATCCCTCCCCTCCCCAGTATGTGCATCTGGATTCTGGGGTTGGGGGGGGTAGTGGGTTTAAACCTCAGGGATGAGCGGCAGTGTGCTGATGGGGGGGCCAGTGCAGCACCTCTCGGCTCTCTTCACCCACACCCCCCCAGGCTGGTTCGTCTGCCCCCTGCTCAGAAAAAAAATGAAGAAATAATAAAAAAGCAAAGGGTAAAGTGTGAGATGACAGGAAGGCAATAAAGAGGAAGTTGAGGGTGGGGGGGGCTGGTGTTTGCCTGCAGTAGAGATGTGGGGTTCTGCAGGCTGGCCTGGTGTGCCTGTGCACGCAAGTTTGAGTGTGTGTGTGCATGTGTGTGTGCATGTGTGTGTGCATGTGTGTGTGCGTGTGCCCTGCTGCAGATCTGTCTTTAATGCCTCCTTTAGCCATGGTTAACGGGTAACCCTTAACTAGCTAACTCTGGTTTTAAACTATGCTTCTCTCTCGTTTTTAATTTTCCATCTGAGGCCTGTTTTATAGTCGGAAATATGAAGAAATCTCCCACTCCCCCCTGCTGGCTGCCTTGGAAATTCAATATATATATATGTTTGTTTTTTAGGAAAAAAAATAAGATGCTGTTTCTATTTTAATTGAAATTGCTGGTGAATGGACAGTGGGGAATATTTTAATGATTTTCTTGTCTTTGGAAATATGATTATTTTGGTTTTATTGATATTATTTTCTAAAAAAAACCAGTATAGTCTTTTTACACTGAAATTGTTTAAAGAAACATGTTCAAACACTGGATGAGAAAAGCCTCCATTGTTTAAAATAATACAAAAAAAAATACAGCTGCTTCTTGTAATTGAATGGAGTCTGTCTTCTGATTGGTCAATCGAAGGGGCGGGATCATGTCTGTACTGTATGTATGCATTTGATGCCTGTCTCAAAACAAATACTTTGTGAAATGTGTATCCTTCTTCGCGGCAGAAGTTTGCCTCATAAAAAGCGAACAGACCGGAATTCTAACTTTGTCAACCAGCAATACCAGATAATAGAGTTGCAAGAAGAACTAAAATATGTGGTTTCTTATCATATCTAACAGAGCAGTGTTTATGAGAATAAGGTTAGCACTTTGAGGATGTTCTCAAGTATTTCCTCTAGTGTGTGTGTGTGTGTGTGTCTGTCTGTCTGTCTGTTGGGGGGAGGCAGAGTTACTGGGTTACCTTTAATGACAGTAACCAGGCTTTATCCACACACATGGAAATGACAACCTTACTCAATTTTCTGAAACAATGTAAAGAAAAAAATATGGGTCACTCTTCATTTCCAAAAGCCCAGAGGTGTAAAAGAAAAGGAGAGAAATGGCCAAAGAGTTTTGGGTTTCCAGCTACAGCAAAGCAGTCTGGTAAATTGGCCAGATGAAGCAGTGAATGCAGGACCCCAGACTCATGCCAGATACAGACTGCCCTGAATTGGAATTAACGCTGCATGTCGATGCAAGAAGCAGTGTGTTCTGTGGCCTGTATGTAGACTGATGTGCAGGCAGGTCGGAATGGGCACGGATAACCTAACAAATCCAGAAAACCCAGCACTTAACAGGGGCCCCAAAATCGGTCTTGCTCAGTAAAATCAACAGCGATTGGAAGTGACAACCTAATTGGGGTTGGAGGCCAAGGTGACATTTTCCCAGGAGGCCTGGGATGTCTAGCTACTCCCTTGCTGATGTGTATTTGGCAGTGGTGACCTATTTTTTCTGCCTTTACCTGGATTCAAGCTGATTTATACAGCTGGAAATTGAATGGAAACATGCTGATTAAAGTACTGTCAGACCCAGAGTGAGGCCAGTTTACTTCTGAATTGCAGAACATGGACCTTTTTGGAAGGTGGGTTTATTTTATTGACCACTGTAACACTATAAACAATCAGGAACAAATGACTGAATATTGATTCCAGTACAGACTACTGAAGAGGTGTCTCTCTCGCTCACTCTCTGGCTTTGCGCCCCTGTACTTCTATAAAACAGCTGGACCAGCTGGAAAACAGTGGACCAGTGTACAGCCTTCGGGGGAATCTTCAAAATGCCCTGATGAGGCTGTATCTTCATCCATCCATCCATCCATGCATTTTAAATAGCCAGTTAAATTTAGAGCAGGGCTGCAGTATGTCTAGAGCAGGCACGTAGCTAGAAGTTCTGGGAACTGGCTACTACCAATCTAAAGAAATATAGGTCACCCATATATACAATGTGTGTGTGTGTGTGTGTTGGGGGAGTGTCCCTAATGGTTAAAGTGACACTGGTATTCAGGGGCCCCTGTAATGAGCTTGGTTCTCTGGATCTCATCCTGGTGGGTGCGATTGAAGTGGCTCCCCATTACTTCTGTAAAGTGCTTTGGGTGTCTTGAATAAGAGCTATAAAAAGGCAACTTTCATTCATTCGTTCGATGTGCCAGGGAATCCCTGTCACCCCCACAGCCCTGGTCTGGGGCCAGTGTCAGGACAGGGGCACTCAGGATAGGATGGCACTTACAATGCAGTATAATTATTTCTGCCAAGTTTTTATATGTGAGCGTCTGTGAAAACAAAGGTAGCGTCCTTAATGTACGTGTATGCATATAGTAGATTTTCAAACCTGCGAAATTTCAAAGCTACTTTGAGTCTTTTATGTAGAGTTGAAACAACAAATGTCTATTTGCATGTATTGTTAGACTTGGCATCTTCATTTTGCGGAACCATATTTGTATGAACAGGTTTGATGGCTTACGGTGTTCAATTTCCCTGTACACGTGTCAAATTAGTCCGATTGTGAATGGTCAGGAGATAAATAAGAAGAATCAGATCTGAATGTTTGTTCTGGGATTAGGAAATTGTGTATTTTAATGCTATAGGGCAATGTGATTTACATTGTTCTATGTTCACGATCTGCAGTACAAACATCGGATATCCACAGCACGGAACGGGATGTTTTTAGTGACAAATACGGAGCTATTTTCTTCCGTATTTGCAAATCCCTGCCACATCGAGCCCGTACAACCATGCGGTGCCATGTCACGTATCTAGCGTAGAATCCCCGTGTAATCGTAATACACCTGTACCGTGGTATTGTCTAAAATCTACTTAAACAAGCATGCCGTGTACCTAGGAAATACGCTCGACGTCAGCGCACGCAGCTGACAGGAACGCTGCGGTGTTTACGTGCGTCACGCGCACCGGCAGCGCAAACACGCAGCGGCCTCGCGCTCAGACCTGCGCGCGACCGCAGGGGCGCGCGGACACCTGCGCGGCCAGCTGAGCGGCCGCTCGCGCCACGCGCCCCTGCAGCCGGAGAGCGCGGCGCGCGGACCTCCCGCGCCGCAAGGCGCTGCGTCTCGGTCCGGACCCAGACGGGCGGCGCGCGCGGTGGCGCCGGGGAGGCGGTGCGTGCGTCACTTCCGCCCAGGGACTCGTGCCGAGTTCCTTTCCCCCCCCCTCTTTTTTCTTCTTCTTTTTTTTGATGCCGTTCACTGGACGAGACGCGGCCTGGCGGTGATTACGGCTGGGGCAGCCCGGGACGAGGGGGGGGTCGAAGCAGCACAGCCGGGGAGGGACGGACACCGAGCGGAAAGCGAGCGGCGGCGCGCCCGTGGATGTTGTGATTCGGCCTCCGCAGCCTCGGCCGGACGGGAAGAGGAGCGAAGGAAAGCCCCGAGGTACAGTGCCGCCGGGCCGGGCCGGGCCGGGCCGGGCCGGGGGGAGGCGCGGCGGCCAGGCTGGCCGGCTCGGGGGCTCCGTGGCTCCGTGTCGGCCGTGCGTGGGGCCGCGACCGTCAGCCTCCGCAGCGCAGCCGGCCGCTGGTAGAGCCAGGCTTTCAGCCCTGACTGCGGCCGCTGACCCGAGCCGCTCCCCGCACCGGCCACAGGGCTGTTCTTTTAGCGGTGGTTTTACAATAACCTGCATGAGCTTTTTATTGTCCACGCGAATCCATGGCGGCTTCCGAGGTGCCCGTGGGCCGGGGTGACCGCTAGGCTGGCCGGCGTATGTCTGCCCCACAACACCGGGGAAAGTCGCTGTAGCCGCGGGCCATCATCCCGTCGTTAATATCTACTTTGTTAAACAATAGACGTCTTATAAAAATAATCATGACTGTGATAATAGTTATTGATAATATTAATAATAACAATAGTAATGATAGTATTCTCGTTTCATGCCGAGTTTCATTGAGAAAACACTCACGTTTAGACTGATTTCACCCTAACATTTTATTATAACGTTGATGACTTGGCTCGTTGCAAACCGCCGTAACCGCGTCAGATATCAGGGAATCCTCCTGCGGACATGTGCATCCGGACGGTGCCAGCGAGGCACTTGGAAAACTAGCAGAATCGCTTAATTCATAATGGTCTACGTATTATTTTGACTGGGGACCCACCAGAGCGACAGATGAAGACCAAGTGTCATTTCATGTGTACATACATCTTTTTAATCTGCGATCACCGTGATCGTGGCCGAATCCGATGGAAGTGACTTTTAAATGTAAGATATTTAATGAAACGAAATGTTGCTGGATTTAAATTAAGTATTTACTCATCAGTGCTACAAATTCGGAAAGTATGAAAGTAATCCGCCGCCGTTTCAACCTCTAACAGCTTGGCTGAAGGTCCTTTTTCCGTACAGGTAAAAATTTGTGTTATGGAAGCCTACTTTATTTAAAAAAAAAAAAAAAACGATGTGTAGAGGAGTCTCGTTAGGGCGAACGAATTAGTAATTTAATAATATAATCTGAAGTGTAAGACATTGGGATTCTTCAGAATATTATGGAATCTTCCGTTCCATTCGGTTAGGTCTGTCGGATTTGGTACGATGAGCTGTCCGCTTCACTCACGGGACCGGCGAGTTATTAGGAGGCAAAACCTTTGTGATTTTTGTGCCTGATGATTGAACAAACCTGTAGTGACTGTCCCCTGATGTCACTGAGCGAATATCTATTGATGTGTCCTGTAGTTGCCTCTTTGACCTGCAGGAGGCGTAAAGGTTAAGGATTTACGGGCTGACATAGAAACAAGGTTTAACAAGGTGTTAAACCTAGCAGCGGGAAAATGGAGACTTAAAAACCCCACTGCAGTGCGATTAGTGTGTGTTGTCAATCACTGACGGGCTTAATCTAGTGGGAACCAGTAGTTATTTTTTTCTGCTTCAGTATGAACGAGGACAAAACAAGGTGGATGTTGGTGGGGGAAGAAAAAAATCCCTGGTCAGCGGGCTACCCTAGTTACTGTAACTGGTTTCTGTAGTGCTGGCTAATTTCACATCTTGGTGTCCAAATAGCATCAGATAAAAACAGCCATAAACAACTTCAGCGCAAGGAATTGTGGAAACACCCGCTGGACACATTATCAAAATTAAGCATTAACATATTTAGCCTCTTTGTGTGGTTTACCGGAGTGAACAGTGCTGGATTTTCTTTATTATGAAGATTAAAGGCACAGACAGGGCTGATGATCACAAGTGAATCTCTTCATTTTGGGTGTACGACTCCAATGAAATCTCATAACTTGAGAGCGGTGATTTACTCCTTTGAAACCTTTTGCTCATGCCATGGTCTGTTGGACATTCTGCTGTTTGTGGGTGAGATTGAAGCGGTGAGAACATGATTTTCCCCTAACAAGGACTGGTGACTGTTTTTAGTTTTCTTATTGGATTTCCCTTGACCTTAACTTCCACTTTAACACCTTATTAATTAGTCGTCTCCTGTTCACCTGTCAGCTGTTGTTTCGGCTGCAGTGTCCAGCATTGAGTCTGTTGGACCCTTAATGAGCTCAAACGTAATGGAACATCGTTCCTGTTGGGCGCTGTCCTTTAATTGGCTGCCGATTATCTGATACAGAGCTTGCGATGTTCTGCCCTACAAAAACAACACCCTGCCTGAAAACAAAACACGTACATTTATCTGAATACAGAGATCTGCAGATATCTGGCAGTGGCAAATCGAGATTTAGGTTAATGCTATTGTACTGAAATTGTGATTTTTGCCTCACCTGCCTTGACCGTCGTCTTAGTATTCCCTCGTGGTACGTTGGTGACCCAGCCATGTTGGTGCTGATGGGATCGGGTGTCCACGGTAGTCAGAGGAATTGCTGCTTGAGCCTTCAAGAGTGCTATAGGGAGAACTGTTAAGTTTGGCAGCCCTGAGGATTGGAAGAAGGTTGTGATCGCTGTGATCATTGCATATCTCCCCCCATCTGGTGCTCTGGTGCCCTGGTGCCCTTGGGCACCAGTTTAGGGGCTGGAACCAGGAGGCACCATGAATAAGGACTTTGCCTAGTCAGGACCAGTCCCCCTGCCTTGGACACTGATGCTTTGGCTGAGCAACTTCTGCAACAATGCAACCTCACGTTTTTGCAAGATTATATGTTCTGAGCCTGTGTGGACTCGTGTATCTGCCAGACTGAGAGTGGTGTCAAAGAGACAGATGTTTGGGCTGATTTGGCATAAAGATCCCTGTCTGGCGGGACCGCTTACACATACGGTGAGCTCAACTTTTGGGTTTTCCGGCTCGCTTGCCTGTAAACGGCATATTTGCTGCACCAGTGTTATGAGAGATCAATTCACAAACAAATTCTTGTGGTGTACAATTCCTGTCAGGGGAGCAAATGCTTTCGGTCTGCAAAAATCCCCGCGCCGAGCTGGAACTCGGTAATCAGTCAGTCATCAGCTGATGGCTTGAATTCGCAGCGGCTATGGCTGAGTCAAATAAGGACAGAAAGGCGGAGCGGGGCACCTGTGTCGCCTCTGCGGAGATGTTGCTGTCGAAAGCGGACTTGCAGCTGAGAGCTGCCTGCTGTCTGAGGAGACGTTAGCGGTCTCTTCATGGTGCCTGGCAGAGTCTGGCCATCATCTCTCCCTGTGACCCGGCGGTACTCATTAGACACGAGGGTCAGACGGGGAGAGCCGTTGGATTCCCTGAGTCGCCCCTCTGCTTGACGCCCAAGCTGCTATGCCGCTCCCTGTCAGAACCTCGCCTTGACACCCACACAGACCCGTAACCCCCCGGCGATTCTAGTCGCCCCATTGGGGGAGGGGGTGATGATGGAGGTGCCTGAGCGGGAGGGGTGCACGGTTTATTCGAGTCCCTGGTTAATTGTGGGGGGGACGGAGGGGGTCAGAGGGTGACGTGTGGGAAGGGGTTTCAGTGCGTTGTTAATAGGGTTGAATATTGTTTTGGGGTTTTCCAATACTAGTGCTAAAACGATGCTTATAAAAGTGTCGGGTCCTATATGATGCTTGAGCCGGGTCAAAAAAAAAAGCCCAAACGAAGGTCGATGGCATGAATAAGCCAAGCATGGCTTTTTTTTTTATTTCTAAGACAAAATTAAACTTTTAATTGAATTTGAATTAACACCTAAATATGCAAAAAATGCAAAACACTTAGGCCAAACTGTCAAGCACAGTGCATCTCTGCATTCCACGCAATACCAGATGTGTCGTTAAGTTTTGACCCCCCCCCAAATACACGCAGTTTTTAAAGCATGTCTCGTTTAGCTTTTGGCATTTTAAGGTAGCTGCTAGCTAACCCTCGGCATCTGCTGACATCACAGAGAGCGTAATGTTAACTAGCGATGGTGTGTGAGGTGCAGTGAGGCTTCTGTTGCTTGAGCACTTGAGGGCAAATATTTCACTGGAGAGCTCAGGCAAGTAAGAAGCACTGAAACCTGCACTGCAGTGTGGTCCGGTACATGGCGAGTGCACCAGGTTTTCGGTACCCAGCCCTATTTGTGATGGGGTAGTGCGGTGGGGTGTTGTTGGTGGGGGATGCTGGGAGAGGTGGCCAGATGTTAGGCTCTTGGGGGAGTTCAATCTATCTGTAGGCCATCCGGCTTTGCTTCCTGTAAGGCAGCGTCCTCCAGTCCTACGGCTGGTCAGCCGCTCCGTCTCAAGGACGGGATTTGGCCCGGTGTCCAGGTCAGGCGGGGTCCGATTGGTCCGCACAGGCCACCTAGGGCTACTGCTGCCGTTCAGTGAACCGTTACATGTGCAGGACAGTAAGCCGGCCTTCCCCACTCAATGCCCTCCCCGCCCCGCCCCGTTTTAGCCCCCGTGGGGGGGTTGGGGCCGGGGGGGGGGGGGGGGGGGGGGGGGGGGGGGGGGGGGGGGGGGGGGGGGGGGGGGGGGGGGGG
>JAODKN010000098.1:240732-257376 GCA_026774425.1 Petrocephalus zakoni | reverse complement strand
ATGCCTCCCCGCCCCCCCCCATGACGTCAGGCGGTTCGTAACCAAACAACCCTAACCCCCCCTCACTGTGTACAAAGGCACAGGCCTCACTCAGTGGAGAGTCGACGTCTTTGCGGGATTTTCTGTCTACAGCTGTTCTCTGCTTCAGAAAGTAGCAAAACAAAATGTTTCAATCGGAACCCCCCCCCCCACTGAAAGGGGGAGGGCGTATTTTAAACACACCTCTTTGGGATCTGTGCACAGCGCGTCCCCCTCATCCTCAGAAAGTGTATGTGCATGTGTCTGTCTGTCTCTCTGTCTGTGTGCAGAGCGGGGGAGGCGGGGGGGGGGGATGTAATAACAGGGCTCGGGTTGTATGCACCCCCCACCGCCCGCCACGGGGTTCCGCTGACTCATACGCGGTGCAGACTTTGGCCCACAGCGTTCCCATTCCAGTAAACGTTGTTTTTTTTTTTTTTTTGGTTACACAACCCTGTGAGAGCGTCACCTCGGTTGAACCCAACATACATACACACTGGGCCGTGCTGCGGCACGCGAGCTGGAGGGGGGCAGGGCCACCGGGCCCACAGATGAAAATAATACCCCCCCCCCACACCGGAGACCATCATGCCAGACCATGACGCTCCACGCTAGAATCCCATTCGCGGTACCCTGGCGAGTCTACGAAATTCCACTTTGATCCCGGAAAGAGCCGGGCAGATCCGAGCAGCTTTATGAGTGGCGGCTGGGATGCTTGGCCGGACCAGAATTCCTGGCGTTCTTGGGAGAGCGCAGCTACACCCCACACGCTGCAAAACACCCTGCCCCCATCTCCAGTTGTACTACCATCAGTGAAACACATAACCACCACCAGCACCACCCCCCTGACATACTACCCCACTATGCTGCCTGTTCTGCTGGACCAGATCTATAATGCGGGGGGGCTGAACCCAAATGGTCTGAGAAGAACAGAAAGACAGACAGACAGACAGACAGACAGTCAGTCAGAGAGACAGAGTTAGAATGACAGACAGTGACAGACAGAGACCGACAGTCAGACAGACAGAGAGTTAGAATGACAGTCAGAGAGACAGAGTTAGATTGACAGACAGTGACAGACAGACAGCACACTAACACAGTACCAGCTGAGCCAGGACCCAATAACCGCGCATGACTAATGGACCTAAACAAAGCCTGACCCGAGAGCGACCCAGAGCAGAAATGACAACAAACACGTGAGTCAGCGGAGCGGCACGGAGCGGCCGAGCGGGGTGTGAGCTGAAACATGCCCGGCAGCCTGGCATGACGGCCACGGCAAGGGGCCGCTTCTTAAGCCTGTCGGCGGCCCGCGGCGGCACCCTGAAGGGGGGTGATGGCCGTCCCAATCCCTGGTCTGACCCAACAGCTGCATGGTCCTCTGGGGGGGAACCACACAGGCTGTCTCGTGTCACTCTCACACCACTGCTTGCTCTCCAGCGCCCTCTGCAGGGGCTCTGCGCGGCCTGGAGGCTCGGGGGCTGTTTGCTTGGGGTCGGGGGGCCGGGGGGCATTGATCGGGGACTTCAAAGCACCCCCACCACGGGTGACAGAGTTCATGGGGAGGAATCAAAGCTGATCTTTAAATATTTACCACAGAGATGGGGACATGCACACGGGACAGACACGTACCAAGGGCACAGTGCCACCAGCACTGCGAGTCCAAAAGTGCTGTTCCTTTGGCCGAGTGCAGATCAGTGCGTGGGTGTCTGCGTGTCGTCTTTTTGGGTCCAAAACTGCTCAGCCCCCTCAAATAATATTCTGCTCCAAAGACACAGCCCCCACACCCTGTCCAACCACTGTACCCAAATGCCACCCCACCAAATCCACCCCATCAGCGACGTGGTTCCGGTACCCCCACGTGAGACTGATTACATCACTAGGATGACCCTCCCAGGAAAATACCCCGCCCCTGCCTTGGTTACAGCCCTGATTCCTGAGGCCATTATCTTCCAGTCAATTAGCCAGCAGGTTCAATCCAGCGGGGAAAACAGACAGAGCTGCCCGGGACTCCGTGATCAGGGGGGCAAAGTGCAGGAGCAGCACACAGATTACCCACAATGCACAACCGCACACACCATACACAGACAAAGATACGGCATACACCCAGACAGAGACAGACATCATACACACACACACACACACATATATACACACACGCATAAACCCTGCCCCCCCAAGGCCAAAAATGTGGCAGTGCGCCACCCAAGACGGGCACTGTGCCAATGAGGTTACCGAGGAGGAACCCTGGCACCAGCAGGAGGGAGCGGAGGGGGCGGGCACTTGTGACTGACAAGGCCTCCCCTCCACCGCCACGCATGCTGGCGAGTCCCAGACCTGTTTAGCGAGTCGTAAGATACCGGTCCAGCGCGAGGGTCACATGACAGCGTCACGACGTCAGCACACGCGGGGAGCACTCAGACTCCCTCTCGCCTTCCCGCCAAGGGAGGGAGAAACGCTCATTCGTATGAGTGCCGGGCATTGGGGAGGCCTGGAAACAAATCCGAGAGAAAATGAGAGGCTAAAAGGGGGAGTGAATGAAAGAGCATTCACACTCAGCACATGACCTGGGGTCAAGGGTCAAAGGCAGGCTAGCTCCTTCCTGATGTCCCCTGACTATTGCAGTGGAAACTACAGAACTGTACCCCAGACTTCTCTGGGGAGCCTCCAGGACCTGCAAGTCTCACTCGGCCCGATCACCCGCACATCCCTTCTGTGAGGGACGCCAGCACCTTGTTACCAACAGTGACAGACTGCGTTAAAATGCATATCCTGCCATACCCGCTGGGGACACAGATGCTACTGGGATGGCGGAACAACCCACGACCGCCCGGAATGTGGCCCTCGTGATGTCACGCCGCGTGCGCAGACCGTGACGCGGCACCTTCCTAATTACCCATAATCCCACAGATATCTTGAGCGGCGGCTTCTACCTCCATCTCGCTCCCATGCCATGAGAGACAGCTTCGCGTGGTCTATAAGAGCGTAAATAAGGGGGCACTTACCGGGGGAGGCAGGGAGTGCCCACCCCCCCAGACCCTGTAATTGCCCTCTAAGGCACTAAGTCACCCAGACACCCCAGGGACCAGCGGCAATCCTCAGAATACCTTTTAAATCGTGAGACGAGTGGTCATGTGATTACAGGTGGCTGTGAAAGAACCGCAGGACACGAACGACTACCTGCCAATTACGGTTCACCAGGGGGCCCTTCATTTCGGGGAAGAGGTTCGGCCGGGGCGCGCTGCACTCTCGGCATGTAACGGGCACGAATGGTGCCGACGGTTGCCGATAAAAGCCGAGCGCGCCTCGTGCTAAAAGCGCCGCCCGCGTGCCCGCTAAGGGCGCGTGACTCAGCCGCGGGTGAAAATGAGCGCGCGTGGGAGGGCGAGCGACACGCGACGCGGCGCCCCTGGGAGGGGAGGCGCCCCCTATCTGCCGCGGCGGGCACCCGGCGCGCTAATCGAGCCTAATTACTCTCATAATGGATTCCTGCCCACATTTAATCGTTAACCCCCGGCGTGTTTATATCCCCCGTAATCTGGATGGAGTTCCTGCTCCGCCAAATATCTCAGCTACATGCATCGTAATTGTTGCATCAGTCCGGTAATAATCCACCTGCGCGCCGTCGGCACGTCCAGCCCCAAAGACCCCGTCTCACTTCATCGCTCGCCCTGCTGCTTTCCGTCGGCCGGGTGCGGAAAACCCCTTCTTTAAAAAAAAAAAAACGCCAGGCAGCGCTCCCTCCCCCAATAAGGTTTTGATTTGGAAACAAAAAATCAGTATTTTCAGTTCTAATGCAGTTCTACCAGATGCCAGATTAATGAAACACATCCTCCATGCAAAGCCCGGCCATTCAAACCGGTTTAGCTGTTTTATTATTTTTTTAAGTAAACCACACACAGCCCGGCACGAACACCCCCGCCCCCAACTCGGCTCACCTCTGACACATCTGCGTTTCCGCTGAGATTCTAGTGCGTGCGCCTAATTCATGGCGCTATATCACAGGCAGCAACCGCGTTACACGTTTTAGCTGCGCCGGCCTATTTTACAGTTTGCACGGCTGGCAGCCGGCCGGCCGGCCAACACGGGACGTTACGCGGGAACAGAAAGCGCCCGATCCCCGCCTCCCTGTCTCCAGCCCTGGCGTTTAATGTTTAACCGTGCCAAAGTGAGCTACGGCTCATTTAGCCCCCGCTGTCCGGCGCCAAACATTCCTAACCAAACCTACAACCCCAGATACTGCGGCTTTTATTGTGCGGCTTATCAAAAACATTTTTAAGCTATGTCCAAATTCCATATGCATTTTCCACTCAGGGATATTTTGCAAAAAGTAGATAATATGCATGAAAAAAACATGACTTAAAGAGGCAAGGAGACAAGACACTGAGCAGCGTGAAAGGCACCGAGTGTCCCGGGAGGTCCCGTTATACGTTATTCTGTTGGGTCTGTTGTCCCTTAAGCGTCCAGGGCCCAGCATGTGCTAAGCGAGCCGCACAGGGGCGTGAAAGCCTCCACAGAACGCCGAAAGAGAAAGATGGTATAGGCTGAGCCGGCGGGGTGCAGATAGGGAGGAATTCGTAATCGATAGATCGGGGCGATCGTGCGCAATTACGCGGTATTCGCTCACAGGCCCCCGTACCACATGGTCCCCGATCTGCGTCCCAGTCCCGCTGAGCCGAGCCCGAAAGCACCACTTATTGTGTGTATTATGTTGATAAGTTAGGACACAAACACACGTCATGATATACATAGACACACACATATATATATCGTTTTAATGCAGAAAAACATAGATACTCGCTGTTGCACGCAGGACAGCCCAGGATGCGCACTGGTCTCCATGCTGTTTTGCAGAAACCCGCAAATCCGATCCCCAAAGCGCAACAGCCTCTACAATAACTCGGTGACCAGGTGTCTGGCAGCGCTCACTTACCGGCTGTCAGTTGTGCGTTTCTTAACCATCCGCGTCTAAATCTGGGTGGTTAGAAAGCACATTATATCGGGGGGGCGGCTCTCACCTTCCAGCCCGCCGAGCTGTTGCTGTCCCCCTTGTCCTTAAAGTAGGGGACACTCTTCACCATCCAGTCGTAGATCTGCGACAGCGTGAGCCGCTTCTCCGGGGAGCTCTCGATGGCCTTGGTGATCAGGTCGGCGTAGGACATATTCCCCCAGGCATTGCGTCGGGACGAGCTGCTCTTCCTCTGCGCGGCCGCGGCGGGGGACGACAGCGCCGGCACCTGCTGCTGCTGCGGCACCTGGGGACCCTGGTGCTGATGCTGATGGGGCTGCTGGTGGATGCAGTTCTGCTCCTGGCACTGGAAATCACTGCACACGGAGAGGGGCTTCTGCTCCGGGAAATCCTCGCTCTCCTCTAGCAGGCTCAGGTTGTTGATGTAATCGACGGTGCCCCCGCCGGGCTCCTGCTTGATGGACGGGGCCGGGGAGGATGTGTTGGAGCCGCCGGCGGGGTCAGTGAACTCCGGCCGCGGCAGCGGCCAGGTGCAGGAGCGCGGCCGCGAGAGGGGCTCGAACTCCGGGTCGATCTCGACGAGCTGCCGCGGCGGCAGCGGGGCTTCTGCCATCTTAATCGCAAACGTAGCGCAAAGCCAGAAATGGCATAGATCTCCGCGGCAAAGAGGGAAAAAAGTAATACAATTATAAATCAATTTAAAAAACGATCAGCAAAGGAAATAGGAAACTTCGTCACTTCTTATAAACTTCTGCTGGGGCTTTTAGGACGGAGTACATGAATGAAGCGAGGCGCCGGTGAAGTTCAGGGCGCCCAGAAGCGGTCCCTCCTGCTGGCGGTGGCCGGTCCCGGGTTCGGCGGTGCGCGGTCCGGACCGTGCGCGTCCCCGGCGGTGGCAGCGTGCCGAATGTCAGCCGGAGGCTCGGCACCGCGGGGTGACTGGGATCACCGCGAGCGGCGCGGCCCCGCCCCCCGGCATGACGGACAGGCGCGGCGGCCAATAGCGTGCGAGCATCTGCAAAGTAAACAGCGCCGTTCCACCCGCCCCCCTCCGTTCTTTCTCTCTTTTATTACTACTCCGACTGTCCGACATTTCTCAGATATTTTCTTTTTTTGCCGCTAATAACTAACTTGTGTCGGGGCCGTAAGTGAGTCTTTGAACGTCGGCGGGGGTTTGTTTTGTCGGAAAGAGATGGAGCGGATGATTTAAAAGTTACAAAACTGGGAGGTGGAGTTTTTTTTTTCCTGAACGAGAAGAAGAGAAAAAAAGCGAAGCGTGCTAATACCGGTTGTGTAATATTTTAACCGTGTTAGTAAACACTCACCCAGAAAAATCCTTAAGTGTTAAATCTAGGAAATTCCTGAATAATTTGGATAATAAACGTAATTTTAAAAAACAGAACCTCAGCACTTCGTCTTCCGACAACAACAAATTTTCCCCTCGGGAAAATTGAAATAACACGTTAAAAAAACTGGCATCGTTTGAGATTCCAGTGCCATTACTTTTGATGCCGTTATTCATAAAGATAAACTGAACAAGAACACACGGATAGGCTACCTGGGGGACTGAGATTCAGTTTGTTCCAGACCTGCAGTAATGCAGACCGCCTGTAATGTGGCGATAAATGTGAATCTGAATGTCTGCTTTAAAACTGAGTACGCGGAAAGAAACAGGGTCATCTTATCCCCCTATGCATTTAATTAGCTGGTCAATTTTAGATAGAAACAAAGGCTATAGTGCTGTGTGAAAGTACTGCCGCCGAATATGAAACAGCTGAGAGGACGTCAGGTGTTTTATGACGGTGACACGATTGCTGCTCGCTGTGTAATGTGTAATAGTTACCATATTGTACCCGAGTCGTTATGAAACGAAGCTCTTTTACTCCGCGTATACCGAAAGCAGTGAAACGATTTGTTTACAGGACTTGAGATAAAGAGATATGACCGAATAAGTGACATTTTGAAATAAATGGGATCAAAACCAAAATGCAAATACTTCTAGTTTGGGTGTCTGCCCGCAAGTGTTTTATAAGTCTACTTTCTGTGCCAGAAGATGGTTGTTGAGTTTGAAGGGTAATTTCTGACCATCCCACAGGCGTGTCTAGGTGTGGCGCACCGAAGTGACCTATTGTAGTTTGCGTGGACCGCAGTGTTTATTACTTGCGGACATTATGATTTTGGTGTTTATGTATAATATCTTTATATCCGCTTATAGGGTTACCCTTAAGTGTCCCTCCTGGAGTCTGGAGTAGGAACATCCACTGGAGAGGCATTTAGAAATGCGTCGTTCTGTGGACAATTTTTGGAATCGTCTATAAAACCCACTGCCGAGCCAGACAGTTGTTGCATTATAGTCAAATTACTGCCACAGGAAAACAGTTTTGTGCGGTCAGCCAGTACAGTGTATACTATTCTAATCCGCATTAGGCTGTTTTACTGGTCTGTTTTTAGACTACGACTGTATGGAAATTGTAAGACCTATTTTTACACTTACGTTCGCTGGCACAAGTGTCAGACATTTCATGTAAAGCAGACTATTCCGTATAAGGGAAAGATAATACGACTGTATTCGAAAAATCCTGCTTAACTTTTGTAAATGCTCGGGCCGATTTAATGCGTCCAGAGTGTGTTTTACACTGCTAAGTTTTGTGTGAAGGTTTTCAAATCTAATTTTACAGTCGTTTCCAGGCTGCAGTGAGCACGTGACCAATAGGAGCCATGCCAAGCATGAACCCATTAAAAACTACAAAACAGGTAACTGCCTTGTTTTGGGCTTACTTGTGCTTAATCGTGCTCCTTTGGAAGCATTTTTTCAGGCTAATAAAAGACAGATGTATTTACTCGGCAGAACGGAGCTATCCGAATCCAACTAGAAAAGCAGATAGTCCAAAGTCAATCTCTCTTTCCAAGCACATTTTAACTCATTCAAAATTACTTCTAACATTTCTAATACTATTTAACCTGCCTCAAAAATCATTTCTCATTGTGTGCGCTTATTCCTATATAAACCATAATCCGACTCTGATTATATAGGCCTGTAGTATATAAAAAATAAACAACTGACTAGTATGAGTCTGACCCCAAACAAGCCACCGCCACAGTGACCCCACCATGCGCGCCTCTCGATATATCGCCTCCCCCGTCAGTACTGCTAGCTGCTAGATCTGATGGATAAATAGCCGTTACTACTCCGGCACTGCCAGCAGCGAATGCCACCTCGCCGGCCACACCGAATGTCCCGCAGTACCTGAGCAGTCACCTGCCCTGCTGGCTCGGCAGCGCGCCCTGGCACTAATAGAAAGCACACGGCAGCAAAAAAATCTATATTACCGTGGCCGTTGCGTTCGTTTCATTTTGATGCTTAACAAGGCAACAGCGTTAGTCATATATTATATGCCGTTTATTCTCGTGATGGAATCAGCTGATCTCTTTGGGTCTTCTACTTTTATGCTCGGCGTCACAAAGCCCCCCCAGAAAAGGCGACAGAATAAAAAAGGAATGAGACGATGGGAAGGCAACATTACAAATGGCCCGGCATGTTCAACAACTCACGGCCATTACAAACTGTCTGCGGAGTTAATACGAGCAGATAAGAGCACATGTCTAGACTGTCTAGAGAGCGCTGCCTATGTTGTCATTGCGCATCAACTCTACAATTACTCCAGATCTCTTAATAAAAGCCTTCATGCGTAACAGTTTCTGTCCAAAGCGGCCCCCAAAGTCACCTTCATATTTTGACAGTTGTCTGTGCGCTCCAGACAACTTTTACCGTGCCGGAGGGTCGTTTGGTAAAGTTGCCAAAAATACAATGTCGAAAACACGTGTCAACTAGCCCGTGCGACAGTGCTGGTTCTACCATTCTTGGGCACCACTGCCACCTGGTGGCAGATCTGTGATACAGCATCACTTCGGGGGAAAATCCTGTTTAGTGACATTTTCACATCCGTCAGCCAGTGACTTGTTTTCTGCGGGTAACAGGAGGCTAGAGTGTATCCGTGTATGTCAGGGGAGAGGATGCGATCACAAACACCATCTGCGATAATATAATAAAGGTTGCCTTCATACTAGAGTCAGAGGGGTTGGCGGACGCAGAAACGGGGGGTTTGTCGCTGACAACAAAAAGCACTTGACAAGCACCGATGTACTCTTTCGAGTGTGCAGATACTCAATCTACGCTTTAAATCCCCAGATTGATGTTCTTTTTCAGTTAAGTGTGTTTTCGGTAATCGGTGTGGGGATGGACAGAGGCCCCTCTTACAGGTAAAAGCGCATTAAGGGCATGTAATGGCGCACGCGGGCGCACCGGCTTCGCGCTCCGGGGCAATTTGCCGGCCGAAGAGGCGCGACCCGCCGCCACCGTTTCCGCCCCAACCACCGGCACAAAACACCGAGCAGCTGGGTAAAGCCGCTAAGAAAAATACCCAACCGCTTTGCTCTGCGCAAAAACTTAGTTATTGTGTCTAACTAAAAACGAAATTGCTGT
Source organism: Petrocephalus zakoni (assembly GCA_026774425.1). NCBI lineage: Eukaryota > Metazoa > Chordata > Actinopteri > Osteoglossiformes > Mormyridae > Petrocephalus > Petrocephalus zakoni. The sequence continues at coordinate 247,909 of JAODKN010000098.1, read as the reverse complement.
CCACCTCCCATTTTATTTAGGCTATAGAGCCACTTAGGTAAAAACAGTAATGTGGGCATAATCGAGTTAATGAAAAGTCACGCAATGTTGTTAAAACACAAATATGACCGTGTGTTAATAGGCTACACTTCACCTTTTATCTAATACCTGCATCGTATCTGATGGTAGCTCCTTACCTTAAAAACACGATGTCCACAACATTTGCGCAATGGTATACAATGCAGAAAACATGTCCACGAACGTCTAACGTAACGTCTAAAAATCTGGTATTAATTTCAAGTTACTCGGTATGTTTCGTATTTGTTAGTGCTTCCAGCTTTATAATTACAAAGTGGTAAAGCAGTACGAGATATGATTACTCTGAGAATAATACTCATCCATTGACGTTTATGTAGTGATATCCGATCAGCATGGCTAAAAGGCTTGTACTGAACATGCATTTTGTGTTTTAAGCGGACACTTTCATATACACAGGAAACAGCGCAAGTAGAAAGGTGCGAGTCCATATATTTCCGTCACCTTCAAAATGCGGCTTTATTTACAAATACAAAACAGACGCTAATACCTCCTAACCAGACTTAAGTGTCAGCACCCGGCCACAGAAACCACTACAAATGTGGGGGCAAATGTACTTTCTCCACGATTCCAGTGACTTTCCAGTCCTTCTCCGTGTTTTCGCGGTTCACCAAGATGAAGCGCAGGGCCAGACCGCCAGGGGGTAGTGTAATGCATCACACGCCTACTGTTATAATTAATTTTCAGTGGGTTAAATCAGACACTGATTGGCAGCGCAATATAATACATCTCTGGGGGTGTCCAAGCCTAATTTAAACAATCTGCAGTTAAAGGTTACTGAGCAGATTTTTTTTTGAGGGAATGACCATTACCACAAACACCACAAATGGGACCAGAAGGAGGCTCTTTTAAGTGCTGGAGGGTCTGTTTACTCTGCTTAATGAGCTCATTACTTAGGCCTCAGTCATGCTCTGAAGATTTAAGGCACCCACTCTTGTGCCGCTGTGTACATCCTGTAGATCTCTGGCACGGATCGGGAGCCCACCAGTCTGGCAGTCCGCCTAGTGGCAATCAGTTGTGCAAGGCCCCGGCCTCACTCAGGATTTCCTCTTTGGCCCGGAAATAATCACGGAACCAGGCAATGTGCTGGACCTTCTCGCTCACTGTAATGTGAGGGTTTCTGGCCAGGCCCATCACCACCAGCTCCATGAAGTGCCGCACGGGTCCCCGCTTGGGGAAGCCATCCTCAAGGTGGCGCTCCAGGAAGACGTGCTCATGGAAGGGCACGTGTGCTTCCTCCTCCAAGCCTGAAGGGGGCAGCAGACAGCACACTGATCACAGAACTACACTGGGAAGCAAGCTGCTTCAGAGAGAACTATTCAGCTGATGAAATGAACATCGGTGTTTCTCAATATGCATATTTGCATTTTTCAGGTACCTGTTTAACATCATCTTCCATTACTGAAAACCAGTTTCAATACTAAGAACATAAGTGCACAGGATGGTAAAAGTCCCAGGATGGTGTTCTTGCCCCGCCCCAAATTTCAAGGATGCATGGATGCATCCTCGTCAAAAGAAAACAATCCCATGATTCACTGCATCCCAAGTTTTTCTTAGGAAGCAAGTTAGCAGGTATGATCTTAGTCTTCTTTGCATTGAAAAACAGCCTATGCCATGTTTGACTCATTAACAGAACAATGAGGGAATAGTACTAACTGAAGATGCTAAGAATTGTGGGTAAGGATGATGGGTGGTTTTATGGTGATGCTACACTGGGTAACTTTTAGTAATGTTGCTCGGGCACTATCCCATTGAAATTGGGCAACAAATTTCTATCTGAAAATCTGACAGGCAGTTGGTGACTTTTCGTATTCATCCAGGTCCAGATGAGTTGCGCTTTGTCCCACACAGCTGGCAGTCGCCCAGCAACATTGCTGCAGAAGTTTCCCTGTGCATCATCACTTTTTAGCCAGACCAAACTCGACAATCTCACCCGCCTCGTTGTCAATGGGGTACCTCCATAGTTTGCCCTCCTTTGTCCACTGGATCATCTCCTCGAACCCGTTCCGGGGTGGTGCCTTCACGGCGGCCGCGATTGCGCTAGCGAGCTCCAGGTCCCACAGGGAGAGGGTGGGAGCTATGAGTGTGAAGCGAGGAGAAAAAGGGAGTCACAGGGAGCCCTGCGAGGGAGGTGGGGAGGCAGAGCGCAACCGCCCCCAGGAGGCAGCCTCCATTACCGGCCAGGGCGTCCTGCTCCACCTTCTTACTGAAGATGTTCAGCCTCCTCCCTGTCAGCTGGCTCCTCCTAGAGGACAGGAGGACAAAACGAACGTAAGTTATGGCACTCCTCTGGACGGGGTCATTTTCCACATGGGTGTGGGAGCCCAAGGTGCCAAACGGGGCCCGCTTTTTACCGTTTCCTCTCTCCATCCGGAGCCCTGGCCACGCCCCTCGCTTGGGCATGTCTCTGTGCCGCACCGTCATCCTCATCATCAAGTGAGCGCCAAGCCCCCTGCTGGCCGGGAGGACCGCGCCGTCCCACCCTCATGTTAGCGATAATGTTTCTTGAAAAAACAAAAGGAGGTCGACTGAGCCTCAGAAAGACTAATTCTGCCTTTTCCAACATCGCTGAGGTTATATTTCGAAGGGAGCTGGTTGATCAGGACCAAAACTGCTGACCGACCAACTGTCCCCTTCAGATTTACCAGTTATACAGAAGCAGTCAAACGTCTGGACTAAATGAAAATCATTTGTCTTTCAACAAGATCATGACCCTAAGTACGCCTCGAGGTTATGCAAGTACTATATAATCTTGTGGACGAGGAAAGAGATGGAGTGCTGTGACAGATGACCCGGCCCCCACAATCCCCGACCTGAACCCTGTAGAGCAGGTCTGGGATGAGATGGATTGAAAAGTAAGAACGAGGTAGCCAACTTGTGCCCAGAACTCCTTCCTCCGAGACGGTTAGAGAAGCATTCCAGGTGGCTATTCCACAAAGCAGGACTCCCCAGTTAACTGGATAACTTAAGCCAAATATGAAAAATGGCCAATAGGAAGAGAGGTAAGGGACATTCCTATTAGACAATCCTTACATTTGGCTTAAGTTATCTGGGTAATTATATCCTGCTTTGTGAAATACCGTCAGGTGAAGCAAAGGGGGGCTATTCCAAAGGTTCTAAAATTTAACAAAATTCTGAACTGCTGAACACTTCTCTTGGACATTGGAATATTTGATATATATTACTTCATTGCCTAGAGGCCTTTTACTACATGGTCAATACCATAGCTAAAAAAAGAGACAAATGCATTAAAAGCAGGTGCGTCCAGACTTTCTCAGGTACTAAAAGTACCTTAAGGTTATTCACACCATAATAGAACATACCGGTCACTCGTTAACCGCCATGCCACCTGCTGGCCACACTCACCCAAGCGTGCGGCCATCAGCCCTCCGGCCAGCCTCAGCCTGAGTCACGGCCTCGTGCTTCCTCAGCTGCTGCAGGAGCTCTGACTCGACTCGGCCGCTGTCGGGCAGGGAGGCAGCTGCCGCCGATGCCGCTGCAGCCAGCTCCGGGTTCAGGGTGTCCCTGGAATGGGAACCAGGCTCAGCTGGGGCCATAGCCTTGCACCTGCAGGCTAGCAGGTCTCAAAATTTACACATACATTCATCAAACCCTTTTATCCAAAGCCACATACAGCAGAAGGAAGGGTTGTTCACTCCCTGGGATTTGGACCAACAACCTTTGAATTGCTGGTGCAATTCTTCAGTGGTTATGCTACAGAACCATACAGAAAATCCATTTTTTTCTCTCATCATCCTGTTCATATGCATGCAGACATAAACATAAATCTCCAGTACGCATTTATGCCACTAAGCTCCCACCCACTCACCTCTTGCCACCAGCTGCTGTGGCCTCCTGGAACATGCTGATGGTGCTGTCCATCTCCCCAGGGCTCGGGTCGGGCCGCTTCTGCGGTGGGCCAGGCGCCGCCATTGGCCTGGCTCTCCTCTTGCTGGTCACCTGCACCTTCATGTCCCCAAGGAGAGCCAGTAGCTTCTCCTTCCCTGAGCTCCCAGGCCCAGCTTGGTCCTCCTGCTGCTTCTCCTCTGCCTTGGGAGGAGGGGGTTCGTCTTTGATTTCACTGCACGAGACGGGGCCAGTGCTCAGGCCCCGGTATCCACAAGGGGCTGCAGGTCTGATGGGACAGAAACACATCCGTAAAGACTTCGCAACCAGACAGCGCAGAACCGTCACGGCTCAACGACACGTCTCATATTTCAATCTAACGTAGCGGTCCAAATGTTAAACATATTTCTACACCAAATGTAAAGGTCTTGCAAGACAAGGATTATTTAATATACGCCAAGACTCTAACTGAATGCAATTTAGAATCTCTATAAGTTTTACAGCCTTCTGATTATCGGCAAATGATTTGATGAAAATTATAGGGGGAAACCCTTACTTTTACGAAGCCAGTCAAAACGGCGTATTTTAGCATGCTAGAGATTTACGGGTAATCCGAATGGAAAAGACGCCACGTCCCAATAACCATCTCCACGTGGTTTATTTGTAGACAATCGATCGACAACCTGCGAATTCAGATTGTAGACTTTAGTTATTGCTTAAATTGTGTTCAAACTGCTGCAGCGCCGTAAGACAGAATAGCTGCCGACTGCTCGGTAAGGCGGAGGTGAATGTGCAAACCTCCCCCGGAAAGACAGAATATCGCCCGTTTACCTGAAAATGCAAAACGCTGATGCCGAATTACATTTTGCGGGGTATGAACACACACCCTGAGAAAAAGCAGCAGGGTGTCGACCGTGGGATAAAGACAAGATTATTCTCCTGTACATTGCGACCGTATCTATCTACAATGTCGTACGGACACGCTAGTTACACATCCGACGCAACACTTAGTATGTCCGATCAGAAAAACGGCTCCCCATACTTGGGTTCCGCTTTTATCGTTAAAAGTTTGACATTTGATATTAAAGAGTTCCGAGGTTTGAAAATACGTCAATCCACACGAATCAGTTATTAAGTATTCTGAAAATGTTTGTAACGTCTATTTATCAGATTACAGAAGGGGTGGAACATTAATTCATCTCCCGAAATCCTTTAGGTTATTCGGTGAGTTTTATATTCTGCATATGTTTTGCTTTTCCTTGAGTTATTCTTAGACTTGCGACAGTGGATTTATAAATCATCACTAAAAGACGCAGAGCTCTTGACACCTTACGATCGCAAACACACTGCAGTGGCTCTTTAGGTCACTAAACGACGGATTATTAGATTTTGAGTTTTGAGCTGCTTGAGTTTGTTCGTGTCTTTTGTTTGTTTGTTATTTATTGATAATCGTGTGTAGATTTTGAGTGGTTGTCGGAATCAGTGATTAAATCCGTAATGAAACACGTTTATATGAGTCACCATATTTACTTCTAATCATGTATTATGTAAGAATAAAATGCGAGGATGAACACAGTGCTGTTTCTGTAATAAATCACGGTTGGTAGGGAATAACGCACGGTACCCAGGTATCAGATTTGCTATGAATATATGCTATGTATCCTATAAATATTTATTAAATTGTCAACCCGGAATTTATGCTACGTTAAATATAATCATCAAAATGTTTTGGCCATTTAATCAGTCGTCATTCTGAAATTTTGATTACGTCACGTGGCTTGTTTTCACTGTCCCCTGACACACGTGGAGTATAGGCTTTCCAGTAACCCGAATTAACTCCCTCTAGCTGACGGGGTCAAAGCGACCGCAACTAGTATCCTGCCTTACTCCAGATGATGTAGGTTAACTTCGGAGTTCACCCTGGTAATCTATAATCTGAAACTTAAATTAAAACTACTTCTGGTGTTTTCATAGGGGGTTGGGACTTAAGGTAAGTGAACTAAAAAAAAGGTGTATAATTACACCGGTAGCGTGACCGGCAAAAATTGCGGGTTACTCTAACTATCAGTTTGATTTCATCGGCACTCATCTAGCTATATTTTGTAATGATGCACGCGAAGTAACCCGGGGCCGTTGTGCTGTAGTTCAAATAAATCACGATCGTGGATATACAAATGAATTAGTTTAAACGGTAAATATTTCATTTGGTTACAAAACATGCATTCGATCAATTTTTGAAGTAGTGAACATTAACGAATAAGAAAGAGGGACGAATGCCTGTCGCGTGCGACGTCAGCCTCGGGATTCCAGGCGCGAGCGCATCCGCGTGCCCGACTCCGGCTGCCGGTGTCGCGTGACGCAGGCTACGCAGGGTGGGCCTGGCCCACCTTATCACAACCAGGCAACTAACAAGTGATCTGAGTTTCAAACATGACAGTCTTTGATACTCAGGTGTGTTTTTGCTGGCTTAAGGCGTTTAATCCGCTAAATACCTGCCTGGAAATCATCACATAATGACAAGCACTGTGTATGTGAGCTATCTTCCCAGGTGGATTTGAAAGTGAAATCAACGTTGAGCCAGGCAGATAACCAATGATATCACTTGCAGACATCATATTCTGTGTGACTGGAGTGAGTTTTCTCTGGCTCAAAGGGTTTAACTCCTTAAAAACCCGCTTGGAAATCATCACAAACTGATAACCAATGTGTATGTGAGCTATCTGCTCTGGTGGACTTGAAGCTGAAAACAACTTTGAGCCAGGCTGGTAACAAGTAAAATCACTTGCAGACATCATTTTGTGTCTTTCTGAAGTGAGTTTTCCCTGGCTCAAAGTGTTTAACCCCTTAAACACCTGCATGGAATTCATCACATAATGACAAGCACTGTGTATGTGAGCTATCTTCCCAGGTGGATTTGAAGGTGAAATCAACGTTGAGCCAGGCAGGTAACAGGTGATATCACTTGCAGACACCATATACTGTCTGACTGAAGTGAGTTTTCCCTGGCTCAAAGTGTCTGACCCCTTAAACACCTGCCTGGAATCCATTACATAATGACAACCAAGGTTTATGTGAGCTATCTTCTCCGGTGGACTTGAAACTGAGAACAACTTTGAGCCAGGCTGGTAACTAGTAAAATCACTTGCAGACATCATATTGTGTCTTTCTGAATTGTGTTATCCTCGGCTCAAAGCATTTAATAAGTTAATACAAATCGAAATACTGAAGTTCTGAACGTAAGCCTCGGTAAATAAGT
>JAODKN010000098.1:215376-235673 GCA_026774425.1 Petrocephalus zakoni | reverse complement strand
GTGTTCTCCCATAATCACCTGATCGAGGCCACCACTCGCCCCCCACCCCCCACCCCCGAACTCAATGAATATCTTGGACCTATCAGTTACACCGAAGCTGCCACCCACGCAAGGAAACAGCCAATCAGAATCCTTGGACCCGCTTCCCCCACCACTGCACAGAGTAATTCTTGGGGTCCAGTTGTGTAACGTTCATCGTCACTGCGTGGTCACAAATCTGTACTATTTTCTGGTTTGGTCTTTTTTCTGTTTGATCCTTTCAGTTGGTCCTGCCTAACCCCTGCCTGACACAGATAATCAGATCATCAGTAACAATAGCATAGTCAGACATCCAGACACAGCAGCGACATGGCCAAATGAAATGGTAGCATCTGTTTTCTTTATCAGTTTCATGCCATAAAAACCAACAGAGGAAACTCCAGCCGTTTTGGTCCATCCGAGCAGCCTCTTTAATACAGTCTAATGTAAGTTGCATATCTTCACAAGCAGAGGTGGAAATTTCCAGTCCAGAAAGTAAAAATCCGGACCAAGATTTTTTGCTTCAACCAACCTGTTGCGGACTCTATGATTGTGACTCTTTATAACAAAATCTTGGTCTGGATTTTGAAGTTCTAGACCTGAAATTTCCACCTCTATTCATGAGAATTAAAGGAAGGACTATGCATGTACATCACCAGTGTTTTCAGGTGAATGTATGCTCAGGTTTTGCATCAGCCTGTGGTATTCTCTCCAGTCCCATCTCACATATATCCTAAACATATTCCGTACAGACATGTCCCCATAAACCAGGACTCCGCTTGTAAACCAAGAGGTTCTGGTTATCTTCCTCTTCTTCCGTGGGGTTTCATGGCGGTTGGCAGCCAGCTTAAAGGGAGCATTACCACCACCAGCTGCTCAAAATATATATATATATATATATATATTCTGTCAAATAGACTCGTATCTTTTAAGAATTTAACAATAAAACGGTAAACAGTATTGGGTGTGTCCCCTAGCAGACCATAGGATTTAATGAAGATATTAGCCTCGACCTTACTTAGAGGGATTGGCAAGTCTATTACCTCATTCTGGAGTGTTTCTTTAGCCAGAACATCCACCTGGTCATTACCCTCCACCCCAACATGAGCAGGTACCCACAGCAAATGGATGGATATGCTTCTCAAACCTAACCCATGCAATCGTAGAAAGATCTCATTGATAATATAATTTCTAATTGACTTACCAGACTGAATACTTTACAATGCCGAATAGCTATCTGAGGCTATGACTGCAGTGCTGAAGCAGTTGTCTTCTACCCATTCTAGGGCCATCAATATTTCCATCAATTCAGTGGAGCTTACTGACAAATGGTTGGTCAGTCTTTTCTTGACCTTCACTCCCTTTGTTGGAACAAACACTGCTGAACCAGCACGCCCTGTCTGTGGATCTTTGAAGTCATCCATAAATATTATTGTGAAGTTCGAATAATGCAATTCCATATAACTTTGCACTATGTCCCATGCTGGCACAGCCTCAGTTTTTATTTTCTGGTGTATGTTGAAATCTGCACCGGGCAAATGGAATATCCATGGAGGGATGGGAGATAAAGACACTGCAGGACAGTACTGAAGCTGATGTAAACCAATACTATCAGCTTTGGCATTACCTATCCACCATATACTTCTGAAATTAGACTTATTATGCTCCCAGCACTCTGCGAAGACCCTAGGCCTCTTAGCAGGATGACATCCAGTATAGCCCTATTTGTCCATATTCGGACAATAATTGATTCATGGACGCCGTTAACAAGTATATAGCTTTATGTCTCGTGCCATTTTTAACAAAAGTTGCAACTCCCCTTCCTTTTTACCCGTCGCCCTGTCCCGTATAGGTTCTGGTTATTTCACGTGTGTTTTCTTTTAAAAATAAAAAAAAAAATGGGTTGTACTTTTCCCCCTCTACATGCAGGCCCTCCACTGAGTGTTTGCGTTCGTAAATCTGTGGCCCGGGTCTGCACTCGCACGGACTGTTATCTATTCCGTTACAGACACAGGCCGTGTTTGTACATATATTGCCTGGAGCACAGAGCCGCTTCCTCGACCGGTGTCCGAGTCTCCTACATGGACGCAGTGAGATCGCTCCTGCTGGCCTACTTCATCCCGGAAAAATGCTACGAGGAGTTTTTCACAAAGCTGAAACTGTTACACGGTGAGGCACTTAATGGGCAAGTGGGGGAGAAAACGCTGGAAATCGTTGAAATTCCAATGCATTAAACTATTTACGGTGCCGCTTTTCAACTTAAATACATTTGGGAGAAAAAAATCATGTTTCCCAAACTATGTGAGTAAAAACGATGGGAATCCGCACTATAGTTGTGTATTATTTCTGCTACAACCTTTGATTTAAACCGAAAATGCGGTACTATTCGTGCACGTGTTCAGCAGTAAAGCTTATTATTTATTACTCTGGTTAAATCTTACTGCCCCACCGTGTGTGATATAGTTGATTGTGTGGAAGAGTACTCGGTATAGTACCATTGGAGCCCTTATGTGGTACAGTGCCGATCACATTGGAAAAATATTGGCTTTTGGAAAACAGCCTTATTGGTTCGGCTTTGGGAAATGATTAGTCAGCGCCTGAACTTCCCTGTAGCTGAGGCCGATCTGCCATCAGGCTTTCCACGCGTCCCTTAAAATACGGAATCGTCCTGTGTAAAAGTGTGCGTCCTGTTTCTAATTAATACGGGACGCGCTCTGTCCCGTATTTCCGCGCTGTGACGAACGCAGCATCATCCCGTCCACATTTAGTATGAAAACGCCGCTGGATTGATTAGCTTAATTTGTCTTATTTATAGTTAATAAGTTATGGATGAGTTAACAATGTATATCCTGAAGATTAATTTAATTTGTTAACTGTTGTGCACCTTAAGCTTTGATATAAAGCGACTGATTGCATGTGTCAAAGCTAATTTCATTACCAATAAGAGTTAATAACAGAAAAGTTTTTCATTCAGTTTATTCTTATGCCCATTGATAATAAACTAAGTATGAATCGTAATACTTTCTTGAGACCATGGTTTAAGTTTTGATTTACCACCACTGGTTCGTCACTTGGCACATAGTGGTTGTGGCCCCACTATGGCTGGCGTCATTTATTTTCCTGCATGACATGTTGCAGCCCTATCCGCCATAGATCCGCAGGCACAGCTGGGCGGCGCCCCAGTAGCATCTTACGGCGCCTGCGTCCCTTTGGGAATCAGCCGTACTTGGCTGGAGTCGGTCACCCTTCTCGTTCCTCCTGTTTGAACGTCATTAACCTTACTGACAGCACGTAATACGGTTTCTACGGACCTCGAAACCAAACCTGTCAGTCTCCGAGGGAGTGCTGCTATTAACACGGAATGTAAATATCCCGCAGCAAAAAGGATGTCTGCCTACAGGTCGCTCTCAAAGGCCCTATTCACATAATTGATGGAAGTGCGCGGGGATGATAATGCGCAATTATTGCATCTAATAATGTGAAATCATTTATTTATGTAAGTATCTATTGAATTATATCGTGCTTTTTTATATAGTGGCTAATAGACTTGGACATCCTAATGTCCAAAAAAAAGTGTTTTTACCTGAGAACATTTATCTATATACATATCAAATAATGTAATATTTTTATATGTAGTGCCTCATAGGCTAGGACATCCCAAATCACACACAAGCAAAACTTTTTCTTGTTTTTACCTGAGAACATGGTGACCATCCCTGGTCTTGGGGAAACTGGACCGTAGTGGGTGGTGCCGAGGCTCACACATGGTACGTCTCCTCCGTCTCTGCAGTGCCGTGTCTGAGAATCGCCCTTAGGAAGACCCTGGGCATCTGGGTCATGCTGAGCTCCGTCGCAGGTAACACGTCTTGCACTCTGCCAGTATATTTCCATTTAGCTGCCCGTTTTGTTGCATGGAGGAGATTGGATGGCTGGAAGCCGCTGACAAGCTCTGAGAAGTGCATCCAAGCTGCCTTTTATCTGGCTTTGACGGTGGTATAAACTGTTACCTCCTTGTGCTGGGATTAAATGAGATCAAAGTGAAATGTCGCCCATGATGTAAATTTCCCTTCAGCCATCATTCTGCCCGCGATCCTCGTTTTGTGGTAACCTACCTCCTCTTCTTACATTCGCCATTCTTATTTGCCTCCCAGGGAAACTGCCCCAAATGTTCAAGCTTCTGGGGGCAAAACGCAGCGAGGGTCTAAGCCTGGCATCCGCCCTGGTGGAGCTGTATGCTGCCGCGGGCACCATGGCTGTCCGCATTGGCCGAAACTTCCCCCTCGAGTGAGACACTGGCTTCACTGACCCAGCACACAATAATGGAAGAGTAATGGAAAATGCAAGATAATGCATCAAAATGCTTTTTCTTATCTAATTTGGTGGTCTTCACTGTGAAACACTTCCCTTTACATATTCTGCATTGTGTGTTGGACAGTGCTTGGGGTGATAGCCTCTTCATCCTTGTCCAGATCGTGGCCATCACCTTCCTTATTCTTCACCACAGAGGGCACACAATAAGAGGTATTATTTCCCCATTTTTGTAGTTCCCATTTTTTGTGTGCTCTACTTCAGTGTCCCCTTCCTTCCTCTCCCCTTCCTCTGTGTTCCTTTCCTCTCCCCTTCCTCAGTGTTCCCTTCCTTCCTCTCCCTTTCCTCTGTGTTCCCTTCCTTCCTCTCCCTTTCCTCCATGTTCCCATCCTTCCTCCCCCTTCCTCTGTGTTCCCTTCCTTCCTGTGTTATCTTCCTGTAATCGCATGTGAGTTTCTTCGATCACCTTGTTTGTCGTTATTGTAGGCTTGGTGTTCCTGCTTCTGTGCTGCTGTCTGTTTTTCGTCCTGCTTTACTGCACACTCCCCAGGCCGGTCCTAACAGTGGTGCAGACCTCCATTACTCCGGCTGTCATCATATCTCGGGTATGTAACCGACAATGAGTCACAGTGCCAGCCACGTAATTATGTAATGGATCTCACTGCCTTCAATTAAATTCAATTAAAAAAACTTTATTTGTCCCCGTGGGGCAGTAAAGGGCACACAGGGCAGTTGTATGTAATGACACAATTACAGTGCAACAATATTCACATATTTACAAATATTGCTGTGCAAAATTGCAAAAAATATATAAATACACACACACACACACTATAATAGATAACATAATAATAATAATAAACAGGTGAAGACAAAGTGCAGGACAGCCAATGAGCTATGAGGGAGTGTTAGTCAGTTAGTGAGATTTGAGTGGGGTAGATGGAGGGAGGGTTGGTAAGCATGGGGTTGGGGGTTGTCAAAGTCCGAACCAAAGTCCTTTGTGTACTCAGCTCCTGCAGGCGTGGACCTGCTTCCAGATCGGCCACACGGGGCAGCTCTCCGCGCTTTCCCTCTTCCTGGTGTTTGCCGGCTCCCAGGCCCAGCTAGTCTCCTCCATCCTGGTGCGTGGATTGCCTCTGTGTACTCTGACTCCTAAGCCCCTACCAATGCACCCACACTCTTCCCATTGCAGGAGACAGGGCAGCTGATGAAGACCCTGCCCTCCGCAATCATCTGCTGCTCTGATGGTCTCCTGGCAGCTCAGATGTTGTGGTACTGGAGTCGCAGGCCAGGCCTGAAGAAGAAGGTGGAGTAGCTAAGAGCAGAGCCGCGCCATAACAGCCAGCGTCCACAGTCCCATCCAGGGGCTGCTCCGGGCTGTGAGGGCTGGACCCTAGAGCTTGCTGTTTGTCTTGGTCCCTCTCAGCAAAGCACCCCCTCCATCCTCTCTTCTTCTTCACTGCTAGTTTTTTCCTCACCAGCTGAACCTTGGCCATGAGAACCTCAGTAATAGGAGACATGTTGAGGGTCTTTCTGCAGGACTGGGTCACTGTAACTCTCCCTTCTTTCAATGATGAAATGTTTTACCCTGCTTCATCCCGAGCAGCAAAACACTTGAGTTCCGCTGCAGTTTTTGCATTAATGCCAAAATAGTATTTTTTTGGGAGTCACCGCATACTTGAACTTGAGTCACCCTGGGAGTCACCATGTACCTGCGACTGAGTCATGCTGGGAGTCACACCACCGCCATATTCGACTCATGCAAAGAGTTATTAAGCTGGCAGTTGCTCAGCTGGTGTAATATCGGTGGTACCTGAGGCTCGGAGCCCCCTCACACAGAGATTTACCAGGTTCTCTCGTCAATGCACCTGTGTCCCTGTAACCCTGGCATAGATAAACAGCAATAAAAATGCCTGTGACTCTTGTGGTTGGCTTATTTTGCTCATCCTTGCTACTCACAGGCCTCAGCAACACAGCGGTTTTAACAGGGACAATACAGCAGTAAGCGCTTTCTCTTATATATCCTACTTATTAATACATTTCCTATTTAGCCATCTTCATACCCATGTGATGCAAAAATTGCGATAGCCACCAGGGGGCATTATGATAGTCAAACTGGTCTTGCAACTACAAGTTTTTCAGCAACGACCTGAGTAAACGCCTTTATGGTGTACTAAAAACGTCTTGTAAGCGTCCGACCTCATGATAAACTATATCCAAGATGCCCATAATCTCGCAGATGGTGAAATTGGGGCCAAGATGCAATTCGTGTTATCACCAACAGATGGAAGCCAAGCTCACTTAAAGCTGCGGTTCTCATTGCGCGCTTGCAGCGCCGCCTTGCGTACGCTTTTTGTGGCTTCATCTGTCGTTCCAATTCAACCGATTTGCGGACCAGCACGTGGCCGACGAGAGAAATTTTGTTTTCAACTGAAAAGTTACAGGGAATTGTATCATATTTCCAGTTGCGTAATTCGCTCAGATAAAGGCTGAATGGTTCTGGTCCTGCCGAATCCCCAATTACCGCTAAGGTGAACGTTTTCCTTTTGTTAAATAACACAGTGATCTGGGCGTTTTTTTTGTTCTCCATCTATCTCTACAAAGTGTCGAACTCTTTCAAACTCATTCTCTAAGCGTCTTCCCTCCCCCTCTCCTATAAATCATTTTTACGGACTGTGCCCCTGCATTTACCCTTTCCACGGACCCTCCTCCCTTTCCCCCTCTCTTTATTGGCAGGAAAGCGATGGCACCCCAGCCCACCCCGCCGATTCTTCCCCGGGATCCCTGTCTCCCATGACAACCCGCTGCTCCAAACCGCACACTTGGACGTTTCCCATACACATTAAATGTCTTCCTATACTGTTGCGCCCGACACTATTCTCGGTGATATGTTATATAAATAAACCATCTCGTTATTACTTAGGCCACTTGGAAGACACTTTCTATCAACCACAAATAGTGTGCTGGATTTTCGTACAGTTTGGCCACTATTACAGCTAAATGTTTTTTACAGATGCAATAAATACGCCATATCATACTCCTGGGGACTGATAACCTCCCAGTCCTGCACCCAGCAAGTGAAACGTTAATATAATGAGACAAACGAATATTTTAATAAACCCCCCAAAGCAGGATGCTTTGCTCCCGCAGAAGCATCCCGAGCAAATTCCGCCACATTTCGCAATCGCTATCTGCCCGCTACGCCGGTCACCCACTTTCCGCCCCCTGCATGGCGCACATGCGTGTGATGCGAAGCATGCGCGGCGCGCCCCCGCGGAAGCGTGCCCTACGTACGACGCGGGTGACGTCACCGAGCCGCCGCGGAGGCGGCTCACGCATGCCTCACATGCAAGCATGTTAAATAACTCGTGTGCCGTGGTCGGTTTTCAAGGGTGCGTCCGAAATTGGGGTAATTATATATGATCAACTAGGGCAAGGTTTCTTAATCCTGATCATTGGCAACTAACTTCGTGTACATTATTTACCTTCCTGCGTCTTACCCTGGAGTGAACCGCTGCGTGGCTGAATGACGAGATCCAAACGACAAAGTGGCTTTAAGAAAGGAGGATTTCCCCTGTCATCTTAAATCGTGCTTGGCCCTGGATATAATCACGCAAGAGCTTAACATCTACATTAGCCTAAATATAGTCCCTTATTTAATTACTCTTAAAACTAATGCCCATTTAAGTTAGTTTACCACAGATTCGTTGAAACTGGAATTTTCCTTTTAAACACAAATGTTAGACGTCACCCTTACACAGGAGCTTTTTCGTCGGACTTACTTCTAGAAGTTTACGAAACAAGGGCAAATGTGAATTAAGACGCCCGAAAGCACTGCGCACCGCACTGGCCTTTAATTATACCTTAATTCGCATTAACTAGGCTAAGTGCAAAACCAGTAGTAAAACTACATTCTTCTGATCTCGATATAAGAAACGAAACAAAAAAAGAGGCAACTTGGCATGAAATATTTCCCTTTTTAAGGAAGAAAAAAAATCAAATCTGTATTAAAATCTTCTGCCCCACCCTGTTCCCTGACCACGTTATCAACTGATGCCCGGGTCCCTAACCCTCCTATGAGTTGTCCATCTGTCATGAAAGATGTAATTTTTTTTAAAGGGAAGGTGACAAATTTGTCTTTAAATCTCAGCATTTAGCAGCCCAGCGATGTACAGACGGCGTAATTAGCTTCTTATCTGCGGCCGGCGTTGCCTAAACACACCAGTCCACCCGACAGTGAGATAAGAGTGCGGCTTGACAGCAGATACCAATCGCTTTCCACGAACCCAGAGCCGCCTCTGGAACCTAACGAGCGGTGCATCTAGCTCCCCGCACCGGCCTTTAGCAACCTACATTCCTAAAACAGGATTCAGGCGGAAACAAGCAATAAAATCCTGTAGCTTGGAAAAGCCCCACTGGGCAACAGTCCTGCGTACCTATGCCAGATTGTCTCAAAGCTCATGAAAAGCTCCCGAGCTGTGCTGCGTGTGTCTATTCTATGGCTCATAATTAATTAGGCATAATTAATTAACTGATTTGGAACATGGCACAAAAATGCAGCAGTTTGTCATTCTTTGTAGATGTGCTTGCACTATTATAAATATTAAGTGATTTTGATTCATCGTCGTGTTCCTTCAAGGATGCAATTAAACAAATGCTGGATTGTTTACAGGCACTGGAATATTGCAAAATCCAATTATTCTGTCACTTGTTTGGCTGTAGGCCTGTTATTTTACTGGGAACAAAATACGCTTCATTAAACAAACAACATTAAATTAAGAGCAAACTAATAGCGTGGGGCAGCATGGTGATGCAGTGGTCTGCACTGTTGCCTCACACCTCTGGCGCCTGGGTTCGAGCCACTGTGTCGTTGCGGGGTTTCCACCAGGTTCTCTGGTTCTCTCCCCCAGCATGGTCCAAAAACATGCTGAGGTTAATTTGAGTTGCTAAATTGCTTGTAGGTGTATATCTGTGAGTGACTGGTGTGTGAGTGCCCCATCCTGGACTTTCCTTCCCTGCTTTGCCCTCATAGGCACCAGATCCCCCTGTGACCCTGATTAGATCGGGTTGCCCTGTCTGACAGGCCAGTGGTAGCTGGTTTTTCACTTGTCAGTTCTAAATAAATGTGGACAGCATTGGATCATGGATGAAAACGACCCCCTTTAGCCTCTTTCTGCATGTGTAAACAGGATTTCTGATCCAGTCCATTCCAAGGGCAATTCTGCTGTACCCTTAAAGCAGGCATATGTACCAGGCAGCTGAAGATTCTTGCTAAAAAAGGCATGTCAGCTTTCTGACAGTGTGCAGTGGTAATGCCTTGGACAGGACACACGTTTGTGTGACTCAGTCCTGACCTTTGTGCCAAATTATGCAACAGACTGTGTGTAGGTGCACCGGCCAGCCTTGCGTCATGTGGCCGGAAGACCGGAAACTTCCACAAGTTCAATGGCTAAATAAACAGCTGATAGCAGCCTTAAAGCAGTGTACGCTTTGTTGAGCTGTATAACCGAAGGGTCCGGGAGCAGCAGTTGGGCCCTAGAGTAACCTGAATTATGAATATCATTGGTAAACCTGGCAGGCGTGTTCAGGATGTGACGGCAGCCTCTTCACCAATCACGTACCTCCTCCTCCTTTCTGCACCGGTACCCATTGGGTTCTGTACCCCTCCTGTAGGTGGCATTATCTTAACCCTGAAGTCGCGCTAACCAGTGTCTCTAAATGGCCTGTGGTATTTTCTCTGCCTGATATTCCACCCAGACTGTTCCTTCCGGCCCTGCTCTGCCTGGGACAGGCACCAGGTGGCCCCAGTGTGAATAAGCAGTGTGGATCCTTTTTATCCGCGTTGTAAATTTGCCGCCCCCCAAGCCTCACATGTTAGCTTAGCCATGCCGGCTAACTCTCAGCGTATCCTTTCGTGGACGTTAGCGCCCGGCGCTATGTTCACACCCCGGATTGCGAAAGCGGCAGAGCTGGCAGGCTGCCGCGTGACGACCGTGGAGGCGCGGTGGGCGGGCGGCGTCCTCCTTACCCACGTCAGTGCTGCCGGCGTTTCGCTCTCTCACGCACTGCCAGAAATGCACTGTCCTCACCCCAACGCCCACAGGCTGCCGCGTAACTGACTGGGAGGCACCGGCGCTTGTTTCCCTGTGATTTGTCAGGCCCTCCAACATCTCCGTGCACGCGAGCCCCCCCCCTCCCCCCATCTCTCTGTCTGAGAGATAATTCATCGTCACAATCGCAAGCAGCACCTGTCTCACTTGAGTCCTCTCTGACACAGATCTGGGATACCAGTGTACCACTGCCTGCCTGTTAGTACTGGGATCCTTGGGGGGGCTCTTCGAGGTGCCTGTGTTTACGATGTGCCCCCCCCACCCCCCCAGCTATGTTTCCCTCCATCTCCTGTCCCCCGATTAGCCTGCCCTGACTGCACCATTTCCATGAGAATGGGGTGAGTGGCTAAGGGGGGTTAAGCCCAGGCCAGAGTGGGAGGGGGCCACGACGACCCCTGAATGCAATGCTAATTTTCCACTCGGTGGGGGGGCGTGATAAAGGGGAACAAAGCGGGCCCCCCGGGGGAGGGGCCCGCCAGCCTGCACCTGTGAGCTCAAAGGCAGCAGACAATGTGCCTCCCAAACAACCAGTTATAGCAGCTCACGGGACACCTACGCAGCCCACCCCCAACCCCCCACCGAAACGCGGGCAGAGCCTGCACCACCCGTCCCAGAGACCTGTTGCTTCATTTATTTTTGTGTGTGGGGGGGAAGAAGAAGACAAAGTATTTTAGAAATGAGAAAACATTCACTGCATTTCACTGAGTCGGAATGTGACCCGAGGGCCGTCCACTGCATTTCTCTCATTTCGCATGTGACCCGAAGGCTGTTTGCTGCATTTCTATGGGCGCAAATATAACCTGAAGACCATTTACTGTGTTTCTCTGGGTTCAAATGTGACATGAGTGCCGTCCATTGCATTTCACTGGGTCTGAATGAAAATTTGACCCGAGGGCCGCTCGCTGCATTTCTGGGTTTGAATGTGATCAGAGGGCCGTCCACTGCATTTCACTGGGTTTGAATGTGAACTGAGGACCACTCACTGCATTTCACTGGGTTTGAATGTGACCCGAGGGCCACTCACTGCATTTCACTGGGTCTGAATGTGACGTGAGGGCCGTCCACTGAATTTTAACTGGGTCTAAATGTGACCTGAGGGCCACTCATTGCATTTTACTGGTTTTGAATGTGACCCGAGGGCTGCTCACTGCATTTCTCCGTATTTGGATGTGACCTGAGAGCTGTTCACTGTTTTTCTGAGTCCGTGTTGGCCCGGGGACCGTTCATCATGTGTCTCCGGGTTTCTTGTGACAGGCTCCCCTTCCCCACCATGTCCAGTAAACCAATTTGTAATAAACCACTATAAAACCTACTTGTGAAATAATACAATATGGCATACCATCTTTTATAGCTCCACCGTAAACAATTATTGTCTTTTTTATTTCAAATACATTTCACAGTATTCAGTCCATTTTTGACATTTGGTAACATTTTAAACAAGTTAACAGCATGACATTAATTTGGGGAAAGCAGTGCCTTGGGTTATGGGGATGACAATGTGACTGACGAGCCCGTCAGGGGAACAGAGAATAGGGAAAGCATTTCACACAGCTAACATGTTTGGCCGGAGTCGCTGTCAGTGAATCTATAACATTTCTCTAAACAAATGTTTCTGAATTCACTCTCTCCTGAACTACTGTCTAATCAGCCCTTCCTGTGTTTTTTCATCGCCTTAAGCTCACAATGTGACAGTTCATCTAAAGGCCAAAAGAACTAACCTTCATCCTGTAATATATCCCAATAGGAAATGGGCGATATTTTGAAAGGTTGTCATGTTGACCTAAACACAGCAGATTAATAACATCACGGTATGACATCATCATCCCATGACATCATCACTGTGGATGCAACAGCTTCGGGGGACAAGAACGAAAGCAGACTCATCCAAAGCACATTTACATTCAATGATATGGCCAACCCTTCTGCCCAACAACAACTTGGCAGCTTTACCCATTTATACAGCATTTCAGCACCTAAATCAGAGGTTTAACAGCAGAGTCAGAAACGGTACCTTGTCGGCTCAACCATTTTGCCACCTGCTGCACCATTGCACGAGGGGCGTTGACTCTCCTAAACAGACACCCCCCCTGAGGCTTCCTTGGAGTCCATAACAGCAACAAGAAGAGAAACACAGGGAAGTTCGAACCCAGTTTAAGGGAGGTGGGGGGTCAAAGCTGTCCCCTGCAAACGGGCGTCAGATGTGGGTGAGGGGCATGTTTCCCCCAAGATAGTGCTGGTGCATGCTGGGATAGCCTCTTTGGGCCGTGGGGTCGTGCCCATCAGCTCCTGGCATGTACATGCTGATCATGTCCCTTAGGTCCCCTTGGGGGAGGCCATGAGGCTGGGAAGGGGCCCCGCCGGGGGAGAGCGACGGCGTCTCTGTCTTTGCCATGGAAATCAGCTGACTGGGCTGCTGGGGGCTGGTGCCATAGGCCAGATTGCTGGGAAGGAAGAGACAGAGAGGGAGGGAGGGTTAGGGTACCGTGGCTACCGCAGGGGGGTGCTTGGGTGGGGGGGTGTTGGGAGAGGCGGCAGTGTGGGATGCTCCGATTCACAGGCTGAGCAGCTGTTACAGACATGGGGAAGGGTTTGAAAAGTCCACCAGTGAGAAGGATCTCAAGTGAAGCCCGTCTCATGGGCATGCTGGCTCCTTGGAGCTCTGCAGGGTAGTATGTCTTAATAATTACACAGACATGTACAGAGCAGCAGAATTTAAATGGGAGAAACTTCAGACTGAAGCTTGCAGCTTATTAGCACGGAGAAGGATGGTTTTACACTGGCCCTTTCTGGGGAAATCTCCTCTAAACCTTCCAAACACATCAGAAAGAATTCTTGGTCAGTTACCCAAAACGAGGAGAGATACCGGTCCAGCAAGCAGACACGACCTTGATGTTTATTTTACATTATTTTCCGCGTTTAATTAATATGCCTCGGAATAATTTTAACAGTGAGATCACTAAAGTTTATTTAGAAATCGTGTCTTAATTGTACGTTATCAGTTTTTTTTTGGTTCGTATTTTACAAACCACAAATAATGAATTAATACTGATATTGATTTAAGCTTAAAATATTTTCGTTGTAATAAATATAGGCCTAAGTAAATTACAATAAACAGTCCACCTTCACTATAAAATAAAACAATAAATAGGCGAACTGTCAGGTGAGTCAGATAAGGAATTAAATTATTAATTTTCCTGAGCACTGTGTTGAGATGTTTACCTGTAAGAGCTGGAGCCGTTCATGTATGCCTGCGGGGGGTATGGCAGGGCCGACAGGTCGTAGCGCTGCAGCTGCTGGGGGTACCCGACCGCGTCGCTCTGCAGCGCGGAGTACCCCCCGGAGGAGCCCCAGCCGTAACTCTCCAAAACGGGCTCAGTTCCCTGGCCGCTGGCGGCTGCCAGCAGGTTACCCGGGCCGTCCTTCTTCAGCAGCGGCTTGGTTTTGCGGCGCGGCTTGTACTTGTAGTCGGGATACTCCTTCATGTGCAGGGCGCGGAGCCGCTTCGCCTCGTCTATGAAGGGCCGCTTCTCGCTCTCCTGCAGCAGCTTCCACTCGGCTCCCAGGCGCTTGCTGATCTCCGAGTTGTGCATCTTGGGGTTCTCCTGGGCCATCTTCCGCCGCTGGCCCCGGGACCACACCATGAAGGCGTTCATGGGCCGTTTGACCTTGTCCATCGGGTCGCCGGACGCGCACGGCTTGGCCGAGGAGCGGCTGCCCCCGTGGCCGGCGCAGGTCACGCCGGGCATGTCCGTGCCGGGCTCGGTGGAGGCGCCCAGCGCCTGCAGTTCGTGCTCCATCATACTGAACATACTCGAGAGTTTAAAAGAAACCAGAAACACAAACGAATAGGCGGCAACTATATATATGGATCGCCTATGAATTAACACGTAAACTCTTCTAAAGTAAAGATATTTATTTCAGAACTGCACATGGAGGATGAACCAGCAGACATGCAATGGCCTATGCATAACTTATTTTTTGCCAGCGCAAAACAATTTCCTAAATAGTCAGAACAGAAAAAAACCGTCTCATCAAGATAAAAACGATGTTGCTGCGCAGGTCGGTAAGCAGGGTTTCCCTTGACATCACATCAATACACCATTTCTGAGATTCCTGCCTCGGGTCCTAATTCGGGGAGCAGCGCCCGCTTCGCACAGACGGAGCACTGGCTGCCTCCTCATTCTTGCTGGGGTTTATAGTGAAAGTAGCGCTCGGTACCAACCCAGCCCGCCCTGGACTGCCTTCCTTAGTCCGCACATTTGCATCACTAAAGTCGGGGCGCGGTGAATTTATAAAGCGCTTGAGCGCAACAGAAGTGGTGTATTTGGGGGGGGGCGGGGGGTGGGGGGTACGGACACAAAAGTAACAACTGAAGCCTTTGTAGTTCTGATCTGGAAAAGTTTGTGTGTAAATACGCTTAAGTAATGAAAACGATCCCAAATATCAAATGATAGACCGAACTATATAGAAGCAGTGACGTTGATTGTATCACTGGGGGCTGAAAATTCATCATCATTCTGATATGATTTTTGGATAGTTCTGAAAACCGTAATAATTTAAACCAGGCATACATTTAAAATGATCCATTTTATTTGACATTTTTAAACGATGGCTAATAATAATAAACGAATATAATGGTGACTAGTACAGAGTCCGCAGAGGTTAAATCACCTTACACTCCCACGAGCCGAAATGGGCTTCACAATTAGACCCTCATCGGTGACTACTTTGTCATTAGTTAGCATTCATTTAAATATTTAAATTTTAAAAATAATATGTATATATATGGATTCAAATCAGAGTCAGTGGTCGACGAGCTTTTGTCTGTACCCTTCCCGATTTCCCGCCACATTTATGTACAATGAGTGGGTCTGCTGTCGTTTATGTTTTTTTTTTTTGTTTTTTTTGCAGTATTGTAAGCTATTTGAAGAGAAGCTAAACATAAGTATGTAAAAACAGGTGGCAGGCTGGGCACGGATACATGTAGGGGAGGGAGGACTCGCCGCGGCACCTGCCCGCGTCTCACTCAGCCGGAGCAGGTGGGGCACTGCGGCTCTCGCCCGATCCCTAGTCAAGCAAGAAATGTTAGTTTCTGTGACCAACACTTAGCACCTACAAGGCGAGCGACATACGCCCCAAGAGGCACTATGCCCCATAAAAACAGTTTCGGTACCGCTGAGGAAAGCAGCAGATCACTCGGCACCAGGTCCTCGCCAAAGCGCACCAATGAGTCCGCTGCCGGTACAGACCATCCAATCGCTATATGATCGGCATGGTTTCTTATCTAGTTTGACTTTATATTTATTTATGCGCTCCTGAGATCATATCCAGAACTCACAAACTGTGATATTTTCCAGTGCATCAGCGACTAATACAGGCGCTACAACGTTGATGTTTCCAGCGGCACTTAACGCAGCATGCCAGCGCTGCGACGTCTGAATTGTGAGGAGCGAAAACGTGCAAGCGCGCGCTCCGGACCCCCTTTTCGGAGAGTGTATGTAAGGTGCGGGTGTGCGGCTGCTCTCGAGCCCGAATTGTGCGGCTCCACTCTCCCGTTGCCGTTTCCAAGGCGACGGTCCCCAGAATGCAGGAGCCAGGCGACCCCCCACTCTCACGCCCCTCTCCGGTGCGCTCAGCACTCGGCTCATTTCGGACTTCAGCAAAACAGCTGTAACACATTCTGCCACCCAAAGCAACATTACAAAAAACACCAATGATGCCTTTAGATGGGCAATTGCGATTTGCGCACTCATAAAGTCAAGACCCCTGTGAGCAAAAAGCTTCCAGGGCAGTTTGGGCCACTCCACAACAGTTCTCTAGATCAGTTCATGAAAATTCGTGGTTTCTGTTTATATTTGGACAACTGGTCTGCTTGTTGGTATCAAACGCATCAGCTGTGTTAACGTGCTGGTAAGAGGGTCCCCAAAGCAGCGAGGAGTGTAGATAGATTTATACCGTTGGACTCCAAATAATAAGGTGCAGACATACAGCTATGATGAACACATCTGTGAGTCTACATCTAGGCGAACAATGTCTGATTGTTAGAATTCCATATGTGCACACGACATTAAAAAGTAAAGGGGACGACGTTTTGGTTTGGAGTTGAAGCCCTTTGTCGACATTCAGAAACGACACGTGGTTTCTGGACGACATCCCGGCGAAATGATTGAATACCTGTGCAACCTTTGGTGTCCCTACTGCTCCTCACACATGAATAGCCTTAACAGTAGCCCCATCATCCGTCACGGGCTGGGGGGAAAAAGACTGGCAGCTCTTTTACCCAAACTCCCACTTGTGTACCCTCCCACCACCCCCACGCCGGCCCACAATCGGGTGAGCAAGTGCACCACGGGGGTGGTTTGGTACCACTGTGGAGAACATGGTGTGGGGATCTTCGTGCCGAAGACACCCAACCGGAAAATCCAGGACGAAATTAACTGGCTGCCAAACCTGGACGCAAACGACTGGTCATGGGTGGAAACTGGCCTTCTAAAATTCACCGGCATTACCCCGACCATGCTCCCAGACGGGGGAAGAGATGGAGGGATCCCGAGGAGAACGCGAGGAGCTTCAACGTGCTGATCACTACAATAAAAAAGCACTAGCCACAACTTGTTTGAAGTTGATTTTTGGACAGTATCTACAACTCAGAATTAACCGATTCACAATTAACGAACCCATCAGTGAAAACCTTGCAGTAGTTTTCAAAGCTGAAAATAAGCTGATGTATTCTTCTGCAAGGTAAACGCGCTCATCAGGGGACCGGGGAACATCTGGCTGTTAGACAGAAATACTTCGCCCTCTGGCGGATGAGTGACCGTAAAACGTCTAATCCAACGAGAGAATTTTGTACGTGTCATGACTAAATTTAATAACTTTTAGGAGTCATCATCTCGGTTGGGCATTACTGTGGGAGTGTTTGTACACCAAGATCAAAAGGGAAGCGGGATAAGACAGATTACATTTGAAAAGATAAGTAATCTATACATCCACCGGTCTCGGTAGCCGCTTGTTCTATGCAGGGTCGCGGGGTCTGGAGCCTACGCGAGGGGAAGCCAAACCCATCGCATAACGCCTAATTTAACGACAGAGCACGGAAGTAGCCGCTATCAAACCCAAGGCTTAAACCACTCTTCTTACGATTATTAAAGCAGCCATATGCATTTTGAAGAGTCCAGTAAAACTGTTGTACATTACCATTCACGCCTGTGCTTTGTGCACCGACAGGCGGATTTAGTGCGTTTGTAATTTTCGATTTTGTAGTTTTGCCGATATATACAATGGAAATCCTGGTGGTGGCGGTCGAAAAAAAATTATAAAATAAAGACTACCACGAGATACTAACACACAACAACAGTTAACAGTTTAAAAAGACTGCAAGACTGCAATTTTATTTCAGACCAAATAAATACTATACAGAATCCAATGTAGAAAAAGGCATTTACATGGCTTCTGTTCTCTAAACAATCCATCAACTATAGAAGCATCGAAGGCTTGACCGTGCGCCCCCTTGTGTACAGGCGAGAGAGCTGACATGGGTCCATCACATGGAAGCTCTCCATCTGCTGTACGTTCTGTAGAACTGCATTCCCACCCCCTCTCCCCACACAAACAAACATTGAGGTAGGTTACAAGGCACCCCAGCTCCGCAGGATGTGGTCCTCACAGCGCATTCTTGGTCCTAAAATCTCCAGCCCCTCCGAGCCAATAAAACTCAACCATTACCCTGACCACAAAAGGACTGAACTTGTGCCTGACCAAACTGGTAAAATGAAACCAGAACCAAAATTTTAAAAAGCTGCTGTAATATCAAGCTGTCCTCATGGGACCATAAGACATGCACCGAGTAACACCCAAAAACACTCACATCCCCAACACGCGATTAGAATTAAAGGAGCTGAAGTCAAGCACCATTTGCGAAGGACACTGCTGACCATGGCTCATCTCTGCCTAACGAGGGAAAAAAAAAAAAAAGTAGAATCATCTCATCTACAGCGATTCTGTCTGGACCAGAAAATGCTGCAGAAAGTATGGACCAACATCTTCCAGGAACTTCATAATCAGGTGACGTTTTGGCAAGTGCTTTAAACTGCAGCTGGGGGGGGGGGGGAATCTTCAGAAACACCAAAACAGCAAGGGGGGGAAAATCAACCTATTCAGGTAAGCAAGTCAGGACCAGTCCAGATTCAGTCAAGTCCGGTAAGTCGCCAATTTGATTAAAATTGCTACACATCAGTGAGGTGATGTGGGGTATAAGGACCCTCCCCCACCTCGCCATAAATCCCCAATAAAGATAAGGTCAGGCTAGAGTATTTAGGGCAAAGTCCCCATCAGCATTTAAGAGCACAGCTAATACACAGAACTGGGAGGTGTGGGGGGGTGGGGGGTGGCAGGGGTCCTTAGATGAGGTCAGCCACATTCATGGGCATCTCCTCCACGGTGGTGTTGTAGAACGTCTCAATGTCCCGTAGGGTCCGCTTGTCTTCTTCCGTCACCATGTTGATGGCGACGCCTTTTCTGCCGAAACGGCCGCCGCGCCCAATCCTGGGTGACAAAACGGAACGAATTACCACACAGTTTCCCAAAAGCTGCCATTTTTCTGAAACCCCAAATTCAGGGCCCTTGTGCTGCTGTAGGCTTGTCGGAAATCCCCCGGAACTCAAACTCCACCCCGCCCCCCCAAAGCCCTTTGGTAGCACTCACCTGTGGATGTAGTTCTCACGGTTGGTCGGCAGGTCATAGTTGATCACCAGAGACACCTGCTGCACGTCAATACCTCTTGCCTGTAGAGGACGCTAGAGTCACTATACAACCACAGCATTGCCACAGCCACCAGTATCATGCAGATTCAGTGGATGTTGGCTGTTATAAAGTAGTCAGTTGGGACTGCCAGCCCAGCCACTGTGGAGAACAGCTCCATTCATCTGCCAAAGGTCGTATCTCCCACCACAGCACTTGGGTGAAGCTGAGGGGTTAGGGAACTTTGGCCGAACACAAAATTAGCCTCACACTCTTGATAAGGTTATGGCAGCAGCCTAAGGCTGAGGAACACAGACAAGACAAGGAGACCCTCACAAGCAAAGCTGGTCGCAGACTTACCAGCAAGTCGGTGGTGATGAGGACCCTGCTGGAGCCTGAGCGGAACTCCCTCATGATCAGATCGCGCTCCTTCTGGTCCATGTCTCCATGCTGATGAAGCAAGAACGACATGCGGTGAGCACGCGTCAAACCTCTGGACCGCGCATCGCGAGCAAGAATCCCGCCAAGGCATATCTTGAATTCCGTAAAGGAACTACAACCATAACCCCACCACACAAAACTTGAACCAAATATCCACCAATCCAGACTGTAGAAACCTGCCGGCACAGTGATGTACCCATCAACCACAAAACCTGGAGTCACAGAAGACCATCATCTAGCAATACAAGTCCGACAACCCAGAAACACTCCAGATTCCCCAATTGTCATATAGGGCTGGGCGATACCATGTATTGATTATATCGCACATGTACAAATTAACAGGGCGTTAGAAGACAAAGGAAACATTCAGACATTTACTTACGCCCACAACTTGGTAATGGACCTACAATATTAATGAGGCATATTACGATATCAAAAAGTTATGAAATTTGGCATATCCTTGTGTAATCAACATGCCAGACTTTAAAACTGTACTGCCACATCACCAACATTTTTACCTTATTTATCCACAAGATCTCCATTAAAAGATGTTGCGGCTGCTGAGTTGTTGCTTTGTTCACTGGCAGTCCCCTGCATATAGCCATGGCAGTCCCCTGCATATAGCACTGGCAGTCCCCTGCATATAGCACTGGCAGTCCCCTGCATATAGCACTGGCAGTC
>JAODKN010000098.1:182812-202038 GCA_026774425.1 Petrocephalus zakoni | reverse complement strand
CTGCTGAGCCGCTACTTCAGTATCTGCTACACCACCCACCTTGGTGTCATCTGCAAATTTAACCAATTTACTGTATACATCGGTGTCTATATCATTTATGTAAATTAGGAACAACAGTGGTCCTAAAATTGAACCCTGCAGTACCCCACTATGAACGCAGGCCCACTATGACATTGTGCCTCTAATAACTACCCGCTGCTTCCTGTCTGTTAACCAGCTCTCTCACCTCAAACTTGACATCGCGGCAGCAGTTAAAGAGCAGACAAGGGCCCTCCAGCTTGAAAACAGTCTCCCTGGAAGGTCCCTGGATGGAGAATTTGGGCAGGATGGGGTGCCAGTCCTGGACCACGTAGCCCACCACTGTGCCAGGGGGTGCCTGTACCTCCAGCTGGCAGACAGAAGCAAGTACGAATGAACATGAGGTAAATAGGAAGGCTTCCATTGGCTGGTGAAGTTAGAGAAACACCCCCCCCCCAATAATCTTTCAAATCTGCAGAGAAATGACTAGAAGGAACAGCTGGTGTCTTTGAAATTTGTCTTAAATCGACTGTAAGAAGATTTGGTTGAAATACTTAAAGCTTAATTAAGAGGAGTTTTATTTTGAGTGTTGCCAGGTTAAAGAATGAGAGGAACAGATATGCAGGGAACAGACTTGAGTATGCAATGGATTGGCCAGTGACGCATGCATGCACGCACACACACACACACATTCACTTTTCCTGGATTTCTGTGAATAATGCCTGTTTTCATTAGACCCTCCTTTAAATTTCTTCTTTTGTCAATACTGGAGACCATCTGACTTCCTAAATCTCCTTCCTTAAACCTCAAAAACCTCATTAAGAAAAAAAAACCCACACAGGCATTTCCTGCAACACTAGTCCCAACATGAGTTGCTGTTCCCGACTGGTAATTATTTCACACTCCAGAGGACCCATTTTGGGGATGCATTGTAGCATACTCTTTTCACCATTCCTAGCAGGCAATCTGGTTGGACAGCCAAGGGCGGGGGCCTCGCACCTCCTGCAGGCAGCAGGGGAAGCAGCAGCTGCTGCAGCGCCACGGCCGCACCAGGTGCATGACCTCCCGCTCCATGCTGTCCTTGATCATCATGTTGAATCTTCGCAGCGAGCCGAACATGTTGCGGATGCAGCAGTTGGTGTCCTCCTGCGCCTTGTAGATGGCCTGGCCCATGCTGTTCTTG
This sequence comes from Petrocephalus zakoni, assembly GCA_026774425.1. NCBI lineage: Eukaryota > Metazoa > Chordata > Actinopteri > Osteoglossiformes > Mormyridae > Petrocephalus > Petrocephalus zakoni. The sequence continues at coordinate 200,837 of JAODKN010000098.1, read as the reverse complement.
ATCTCATACTGGTTGTTGGTCTCAAACCCACAGAGGACTGGACCACCACAGGGGAAGTGGACATGGAAATGAATGGAGGAATGGAAAGAGGGAACAGAAGGGCACAGAAGATGGTACCGTTTGAGCTCCACAGCCCTTCTGAGTCTCCATACCTTCCAACAGCTCCTTCTTCTGGTGAATCAAGATCTGGTCAATCTGCAAGCAGAAAGAATGAGTCAACATGAAAGCACAACAAGACAGATGGGCGGGTAAAGCAGACACCCGGGGGGTCACAACAGAAGACGTATCACTCAGCTCCATTTCTGCCTGGACGATGCACAAGATCACCGCTGTAACCCATATGAAGCTATTGGAGTTACTGGCCTCAATCAACACCAGCCATGGGATTTGAACCCACAACCTTCCAACAAGGGAACAGACGCCTAACCTGCTGAGCTGCGCACACCACCATTTCAGGCAGCAGGTGGGGCCCACATTCGCCAACCCGGCTGCTAATGCTGACCGTTGGTCTGTGACCTTGTTTACGGCCGTTTGCTTAGCCCGCTCACAATGAAATTTACACAGTGAAACAGCTGTGTCTTTTGAAGGCTGTGAAAGCAATATGATAGTTAGATGCGACACTTGCAGCATTAAACGTTACCTAATAATCCACCAGGAATTTGGTCTGTTCCAATTTGTATGTTTGTTTGGGATTGTACCCTTCCGGGTCTGCCAATTGAACCCTTTAAGGTACAGAAATGGACTGTGAGGAACATTTTTGTACCATTCGGGGTGCTAACATTTGGACCTGGCGGATGTCCCTCAAGAATCTATTTCTGTACCCTAAATTAGTCTAATCTAAACAGCACATTTACCTACAGCTAAGGGTACCATTGGCAGACTCTTGATGGTACAGCCCCAGTTACACGCAGGTGCAAACTGGTACTGGTCTTTTTCTGAGAGTGTAACTGTATAGCTGCGTCCTAATCACCGCGCCACCGTTCAGATAAGCGGGTTGGAAAATGGATGGATGGTAACTGTATAGCAGGAGAGCTGGCTCTCTGAGTTTGTGTCTGGAATAGAGGGAGAGAGGAAGTGCGGCCTGTGTCACACACCTGTGTCAGGTACTCCAGTCCAGGGGGGACTCCTATGAGAGGGCCGGTGGGCTCCATCACGCTGGGTGCGATTTAAAGGGGCTGAAGACTGAGAACAGCACATCAAAGAGAAACGGGAAGCGTCGGTAACACAGCGATAACGATATTTACGCGTTTACTGATCTAAAACGTTTTCCCAAAATTATAAACAATGTTACTGTGGGGGGAAAAATATCTAGAAACAGGAAACGGTAAACAGATGGACGGACAGGGGCTTGTTCTGCCCAGTGTTTAAATACAGCACCTATAGAAAATGCAGTAGACCTACGTTAGGTATTGGCTCAGAATTACACGAGTGGAAGCAAGTCCAACCATGAAAAAGTCGAACATAGCGTTCTACTCGAATAATTAACCTGGTGGATTACTTGAGAATATAATACTAATAGTTAAATGCATGCCATGTTATAATGTAACTGTGGTCCACACTAACGGCAAACGTTAACAAGACACAAATAACTGAAAATGAATTGGGATCTATAGTTTAAGAACTTGTCGTGAAATGTCTTTCCATGGGAAGGGAAAGATTTTGGAGTAGCAATTAATTACAGACATTTACTGGGCACTATATAGACTACGCCATGACCACATGGTATTAATTAAAAGGATGCCTGAGAACACAGGCATTCGGCGCATATGTAACATGAAGGGGGTAAGCAATCGCATTCGCACGTTACAGCACTGAAACATTCCACCCATGGGAGTGCAAAACATACATAATAACGGATTAAATAGCGGACCGCAAAGGCAGACGGATGACGGCGAAGTCTCCGTGAGAGCGGAGGGCGAGCCCCCGGACCGTGGGCTCCCGTTACTAGTTTCCTTAAGTTATTTTTGTTGCTATTAGATCACGTCCAAAAAAAATCAACACGTTAAAGAGACGCCGCCGTCTGGAAATCACACAACGTCTTTACCATCTATATATTCACACCATAGATGGATATTAAGGTACAGTAAGTTAATTTTAAATTGAGGAAAAATATACAAGAGGTTAGTTTTCCCACCCCCTGTCGCGTTCATTGTGTGTTGACGCTTATCACAACATCGGTGCAAAATGCGAAAACTGTGACCTACCTTAGCAAAAGAGTAACGGAAAGTGAACGTTTTTTTTCCTGGACGGTATCAGCGTTCAAAGCAGGGCGGCTCCTTTTGTACAAATTCACGATAAGCCCCGCATTCCTAAACTCCCTGGAAATGCAACACGCCCTCTTCTGGGCAGCAGGGGCGATTGCTATGAAGGACAATCTACCGGAATTGGGACAGTTCTGACTCCAACAGATGTGGCGCGTACCGGACAAAGCAAACGCAAACTGCTCGAAAAGAAAGCAAAGTCTTTATTTCTCAAGCTACAGTTACTAAAGAAACAATATATGATGCCAAAAATATAGCATTTACCTGGCTTTCTTCCGCTCTTTTACATGTTTATGACATATTTACAAATATTGGAAGGATTTAAAAGTAAAATGTACCAAGAACGAGGGACGTTCAGTGTGGCGGGCAAGGGTGTGACTTTGCCCAAAATCCCATATCAACATAATCCAAACCAAACGGAAAGTACAACCAGCAGCGTCACCTTTTCTATACACAAAATAATTTAAAAGAGAAAAAAAAAGACTTTCCAAAGAGTTAGATACGTGAACTAATAATGTAGATTCTAAACTGTTTCCGGAGCAGACAACTCTTTTTACAGAGCAATTAAAGTGAAAAGCAAAAACTGAGAATCGTTAAATTACAATTGCAACGTCTCCTTCCTCATCTGTCGGAAATCCAACACGTCTCAAAGACACGACCAGCCTTGGCCACAAACACCCATATCTGCAAGAAGCTGAAACATTCTCAAAATGTTTACACTGTATCAAAAAAGTGTTTAAGCCTGTATTTGAAATAATAAAAATCGTCACGCTTTCCCAGTTTATATGTTTATAGAAATAGGTCTATTTATTAAAATGTGAACAGATTTTTACGGTAGGCCGGGAGAATCGTGTTCAGTTTACCTGTGGTATGCATCACCTTGTCAATGCTGCTCCCTCTAGTGGACGAAAGCGGCAGCAGTTTCCAGACTCCACTGACGACATGTCCAAGCCATTTTGTGCTTACATGCCGCTCTTCCGAGAGAAGGCAATCGGTGAGGCCTACAGGGGCACACCCCCTAACTGCTACTGGCAGGACTGACCCACAAGCCCATTCAATTCACATCAAGGCATTCCAGCTGAATCTCTCCACAAAAGCAAACTGCTAATTATGGCAGCCAGTCCCGTTCAACTAAACATCAAAACTGCACTCAAGGAGGTATGAACACTAACTTAAGTTTGTAGGCAAAGGAAAATAGGACTCATGATACCGACAACTATAACAGCGATTAAGGAGGGGAGGGGGGGCGACTCTTTCAGGAGTACCAGTTCACTCAGCTGTACATTAATACTACAGAAGTATTAGATCAGTTTCAAACACGGGATTTATGGAAGAAGCTCAAGTTACAGTACTCCAGCGTCAGGGTAGGATACCTGAGAGCAGGCTCTCTGACACAAAAAGAAGATTCTTTTTTAATTAAAAAAGTACAATACAAAGCCCATGAGCAGGGCAGTTTGGCTGTCTGCAGCTCCGTAGAAACACACCGAACACATTTTTGTACAATCAAAAAATATTGATGGTTTCTGTTTGCCCAGCGACGGAGATGATAAGAGTGATGCATGGAGTCCTGGGATCCATCACCGTAGCCCAGAACACCAAACAAGAACATCTCCCTGGCAAACAACCAGGGTCACATCCCATCAGCATACAGCTACATTACTCATTTATTTGCTTCCAAAAGGTCCGATTCATCCCAGGCCGAACCTAGAGAATAACTCATTTGCTAAGAACTGGAACGGGGCATGAGGTCAGAAACTGCAAACTGAACTGAGCCTGAAGCATCATGGGAACTGTAGTCAAACATCCACACGACCTCTAGAACAGAAAGGGATCAGTAGGATAGTTGAAGATATGGCTTTTGGTTACTGCTTACATGTGTCTCCATAAAAGTATGTGGCGTCAGACTGTTCATTGCGTAACTGTAGCAACTGGGTGTCAATGAGAACACTGGCATTAGCGCCAAGTCCGAACTCTCTGCTGGGCCAACCGCATGGGGATCAGTCTTTTGATACTTCAGGCAAATCGGACCACACGCACAGCACCATCCTGGGGTCAGCCAGCGGGGCTCCAGAGCTCTTCTCGCGGGGGAGTCACCTCATATTTCCACAGAGAGCACAGGGCTTCAGGAAGGTACCACAAGTGACCTAGCAGGGCTAAGGATGGTTTCTCAGAAACAGGGTTGGGGTGGGCAAGCGCCATGGATGTGGGGCCCTACTCAGAGCACAGAGGAAGGGATGGCTCGGAGGGGGGGCCCCTAACCGCTCAGGGGTCCTTCTTGTGACCCGGGCGCCGGTCCTGGCGACAGTCTCTGCACTTGTGGCAGTAGAAGACGTCTGGCACGTTGGACTTGCGGATCTTGGCGCAGGAGAGGTGCACCCAGACCGCGCACTGATTACACTCGATCATGGGCCGCCCGGCAAAGGGCTTCCCGCAGTAACAGGTGATCAGGTCCCATGAGTCGTCACCTGGGGACCAGAGGAGCAGGGATGCCACTGTCAACATTGCAGTCAAAATCCCTCCCCACACTGTTTTTTCCACTAAACTGCCTTACACAAAAAAGGAAAAAAAAAAACAAAACAAAGTATGGCGCGTCCCCTGCTGTCTTAACTGAGGGACACAGACACATGCACTCAGTACATACAGCAGACATTTCCAGTAAAGCATATTAAAATTACATAATATTTTATTTATCTGACATACTTTATGTGAAAGCAGGGTCAGTCAGTCCCTGGAGCGATTAGGGTTAAGGGCCTCACTCAGTGGCCCAACAGTGACATCACTCTGTCAATCCTGGGATTGGCACCAAAGACCTTTCTGATTGCAAGTATGCTGAGCCACACACACCCAGTTGCCATTTTCTTGTAAACTTTTGAATGAATGAAACCCAGACGGGACAGTCAGGCACAAATTAATGTCCCAGCCCTGCCAGCCCACCAAAGCCCAATGACACTCACCCGACTCCACCATAATGTCCTCGTCTGCGATCCATGTCTCTCCTTCGCTCGAGCTCATCTCTGCCTCTCGGGTGGAGTCCTCCTCCAGCATCTCCTTGAGGTGCGGCCGCGGGAGCGACGCGCTCTGATCGGACATGTCCAGCCCAGCATCGGGCTCCTCCCTGTGGGCGGGGCCTGTCTCCGACTCAGTCTCGCTCTTCACCGAGCTCTCGGCTTTCTTGGGGCCTTTGGGCGGCTTGGGGCTCTTGCTGCGCCTGATGCGCGCCCTCTTCTCGGACGCCAGGGACAGCTTCTTCAGCTTCCTGTCCTTCTTGTGCTCCGCCTTGCTGCCCGGCCGGCCCTCGAACAGCGAGTCCTTCAGCCGCATCTTATCCAGCGCTGAGCCATCTGAGTGCGGCCGGTGGTGGGGGGCTTTGCCCTTGTTGGCACGGGCCTTCCGCACGAACGTGTGGATGGTGCGCAGGTCCGAGCCCGTGGCCCCTCCGCCCACTACCCCGAGACCCCCCTCGCCCGAGGCTCCAGAGCTGTGTGGGGAACTGGAGGATGCTGGGGACCACGGCCTTTCCTGAAGGGGTGAAGGAAATCAGCACAGTCAAACAGAGCATCAGCCACCTCTGTCCCAGAGACACAGTCAACATAACATGAAACACACCTCTTTGGTAGAGGGGATGTAGCCAGCATAGGCCAGGACAAAGCTGCAGAAGTTGTTGAAATCCTCTACCGTCCTTTTCCTCCTCTCCTGCGGCTGCGGAGACACAACCAGATGCTACACTCATACACACCCATCTCTGAGGGAAGCAGGCAATGGCCCCGTCTTAGACAGCAATCAGTTAATCGGGCTCATACATTATTCATGAGCCCAGTAGCGGAGGTGACGTCATGCGGCATCCCTCGTCACCACGGCCCGAGTCCAGCTACGATCAGCCGCGTCCGCAGCGACTAACCGGTTAATGATTAAATCGCCTGATAACCGGCCCACATCTTGCAGCGAGGATCAACCAGGCACAACACGAAGCGTGCATATCCAGCGGGGACTGCGGCGTTATGGCCATGCATCCGCCCGCGGCGCCGCACATCACGAAAGGCACCGAGTACAGAAAGGAAAAGGCATGCGAACGGGGGCGGAAGCGCAGCCCGGCCGGCCGGCTGGCGGGCGCACTCACCGGGGACTCCGCCTTGCACTTCCGTATCGTGTCTGTAAAAAAGCAGAAAGAGAAAAGGCAGTGAGCCGCAGGGCAGCCATCGCGGCCGGCACGGACCCCCCGGCACACGCAGGGAATCCCGCCCCGGCTCGGAGACCCCCGGCCCGGCGGCACTAGCCGGCCGCTTACGGCCACGTCGGACCCCCCAGACTGTCCCCTAAGCACACACCACAGGCCGCCGCCCGGGCAGCCGGCACGCCGACAGCACGCCGCCTCCGCCGGCTTCCTGCAGCCTGGGAGGGTCGTACCGGGGCCGCCCGCAGGAGCGGCTAATCCGGCGGGCCGGGCTGCCATCAGCCGCGGGGAACCCCCCCACGCAGCCGCCCATGACCGATGAAGTTTCCTTGTAAATAGAATGAGCGCTTATCGCCGCCCGCCCGCCTCCCCCCGGCCGCTCCGGCCAGCCCGCCGGGCCACCGGCACCGCCGACGCCTGCAGCCGCGCCCGGCGGGCTCACCGGCCCGCAAAACACCCCCCGCTCCGGCACCACCCCGGTAGTCCTGCGATCGGGCGGCGGTACCTTGATGCTCGGCCATAATCCCGAGCATTGTCGCCCGGGGCGGCCTCTCGCTCCGCGTCGCGTCGCGCTCCTCTCCCCGGCGCCACGGAGCCACGGAGCCGCAGCCCCGGCCAGGGAAGCAGGTGGCCGCTCTAGGACGACACAGCGGCGGCCCTCTCCTCAAGCGGCCCGGGGAAACGGGAAGCGCAGTCCGGGGGCCGCCGAGGCCGCCCCCGTCGCCCTCGCCCCGAAATAGGTGTCAGACGGCCGGTCCCGGTAAGTCCTGGGAGACGGTTAGCCTGCTAGCCTAGCGCGCTGCCAGCTCCGAGCGGCGGCGGGCCGCTGCACACTGCCCAAGGCGCCCGGGACGCTTTATTCCCCCTGCAGAGGCGCCGCTGAAGCGGCCCGAAGCGAATGTGTTTAAATAAACAAAAATGTCCCTTTTTTTCCCTCTTGGGCGCGCAGAGAAAGTTCCCAAATTCGCCTCCCCTCAGAGCCGTGCGCGCTCGCGTCTCTACAGCGTCACCGTGACCAGGGACTATGGGCACCGGCCCCGCGAGCGCCCCCCGCGTCGTCCGCGGGAACTGCGCTGCGCGGGCATGGGCTTATGGGTAATGTAGTCCGCCCCCCCGCGTCGTCCGCGGGGACTGCGCTACGCGGGCACGGGCTTATGGGTAATGTAGTCCGTCCTCCGTGGGAACTGCGCTACGCGGACACGGGCTTATGGGTAATGTAGTCCGCCCCCCGCGTCCTCCGCGGGGACTGCGCTACGCGGGCACGGGCTTATGGGTAATGTAGTCCGCCCCCCGTCTTAGGACAGCGTTTCGCTCGTCGGGAGGTAGCAAAAAGCCCACGAAAACGCTCTACAAATGCTTCCGAAAGAGCCTTTTGTCCGTTGTTTTTGTTTATTTTATTGGTTCCCCCTCCAAATCCTGATCTCAGAATAAATTGTGATCCAATATTAAAAATCTGGGGAGAAGAAATCGCCACCTTTCTGCAGCATCTTTAGTTAAATATGCAATGACATTCAGTTCCCCACACTGTTATTTTTTATGAAAATGCATTCCACAAGGATTAATTTAAAATATGCTATTTTGTTACTTTTGTTGTCTAACTTATATAGTTACCGACGTATAGTTGGTAACTGAAACTGTACTATTGAATAAATCCTTACAACCAAACTTTTAATTCCCCATATCTGTGGAATTTCAAATTGGTTCAAAATTGTCTAAGCTAATGACTATTTCACGTACCAGTTGGCATAGAATCTGTGTGGTTCTGTTGTTTAAAATTGATCTGCATGTAGCATATAAGTAGCTATATGCAGTTAACATTATGATTATTCACGTCGGATGTCCATGACATGATACCAGAAGAAATGCACGACGCATCCAAAGGGTCCTGCACTTATATACTGTTATAATTATACATAAAACTTGCTCAACTATTAGAACTCTTCAAAAGATTTAGAATGGGTTCTATTTACTATTAATGCTATATTTTAAAATTACTGGTGAAAGTTATTGCTTACCAGACTAAATCTGTCCGACTGAGCTCTAAATAACGTAAGCTGTTGCAGGAAATAGCTTATATAGTATAAAGTATAAAGTTATTAATACAAATGACAAATTGCAGAAAAGCATGTTTCAATCCTTAATGTAACCACAAATAAAAATATACACCATTCGCTATATTTTGGGCTACATAAGATTTTAATTAAACCAAAGAAAAAATGGGTAAAGCAATTAATACATAGAATTAATGTTATATGCTATTCAATACCACATTTAAAACCATGTTCAAAACGACAAAAAATGATGTCGAGTACAGTACGGCGGCCGAGTTGAGGACAGAACCAGCATCTGAACAAAAAAAAAAAGTTTTCCCCTTCGCGGAAATGACGTAAGAACGGCAATGGCGACTCACAGTAAGGTTCCGGATTCACTGATAACTAAAAAGCACTTTTGATGTCGTTGTACTTTTTGGTAGTGTTTGTCATTTGTCCGCGGTAGCGTGCAAAAATAAGAAATTGCTAAGGTTAAAATAAGCCAGTCTTAAAGAGTGCTGGTCTTAGGGTTAGCTACCTCGGAAAATCGGTCTCCAACTTGGTGGACTGTGCTTTTTTTGCACAATGCATTTTTAATGTCAAATTTGTAATTTGCCATTTATTTCGTATTTTATGTTTGCTTTTTAATAGGTGAATGCGACATTGAAGAACTGATTTCAAACCAGCAAGCCAGTTAACAGAAGTCAGAGCAGTTTGCTTGCTCGGCTCTCATTCGGACAGGCTAATTGCATACGACTTTGTGGAGGTCCTGGGAGGGTGGTCCCCTTTGGGGACTAGCTTCACGCCTGTGTGGAATATACTGTCCCTCCCTGGTTCTCCGATCCCTTTAGTCGTCCCCTTTCCAGCGTTGTCGACATGCTGAAGACTCGGCAGTGTTTACTCGGGATCCGCACTTTCCTCGGAGTGACGTCCAGAATATGGGGCTTCATATTGTACATTCTCAGGAAGCACCTCCGCACGGTGAGCAAGCGATTCGATACGAGAAAAAGAAATCTTATTTATTTTTTATTATAAAAGGGACATACCTAATAGGCACGTAGAAATTAACAGGCATGTTTAGTGTAACTGATGACGTGTGCCCTGAGAAGGTCTTATGTAATGTAAATTAGTTTTATCAAGCTTGTTAATTAACTTGCTTTGTTGCTTTTAGTGTGCATGGCTTTGGTGTTCCTGATTGTTTGGTTCAGGTGTGCTGGGAGGAAACAAAAATGTGGAATGCGTGGGGGGTGCTTGAGGACCAGGTTGCGAAACACTAGTCTAAATAAACAGTGCATTTAAGTGAAACATCCACTTGTTAGTATGGTGACAGCTTGCTTGGCAACAAACAACTGTTTGTTTGGAAAGGAAAAGGCTCAGTTTGGACACACTGTAACAGAAGTATCTGATATCATTGCATGTGACGGTCTTATTGGGTGACCACATTGCACAGCATTGATACATATAGAGTTAAATAGCTGTAATTAAAGAATGTATAGCTGAAGTCAAGGTTCAACATTGTCATGCTGTGGAATAACATCATAGTTGGCAGTTGGACTTTTTTTAACAGGAATAGCACTGTTTTGAAATGGCAGAAGATTATATTGTCAGTGCTGAATTTATTAACTGGCAAGGGTAGAAGTATTTACAGGGTGAAAGTATTTATCTGCATAGCTGTTTGCTTGATAATTACCGATGCACTTTAAGTGGTGTAGGTTAGCATTATTGTGCCGAACTAGAATGTGGGGAAAAATGCAAAACTGGTTTCCTAAAGGTGCATGACGTAACGGCCTCTATTGCTGTCCCCTTCTGCCACAACCCCCCCCCTTCCTGATTCCTGTGCCCCACCTGCTGCAGATCATCCAGTATCAGACAGTGCGTTATGACCTCTTACCTCTGTCGCCCATCTCCAGAAACAGGCTAAGTAAGTACATGCATCTCCCCTGGGTCCTAGAGGGGCCACTTCTGTCCATACCAGGCCTGTTCAAGTGGCGTGGGAGGGTGTGGCTCAGTGGGTTAGGACTCGGTGAATGTAGTCAGATGGTCGACGGTCTAATTCAGTGTAACGGTAAAAGGCAGTGTGAGTGACTGAAAATTGAGCACGGATGACTTGGGGAAGGGTCTAGCATCAGTCTCCAAAAGTAGGGTGTATGTTTGGGATCTGCTGTCGTGTGCATGGGAAGGTACTTAGCCTGAATTACCCTAAAATATCCAGCTGCATAAATAGTTAAGATTGTCACGTTTGGTAAAAATATCAAGTAGCTAGTGCATATGATGGGGGCGGGGTCTTTGCTTCTTAGATGCAGTTAAGAGGAAGATTCTGGTGCTGGACCTGGATGAGACACTGATCCACTCGCACCACGACGGCGTCCTTAGGCCCAGCGTGCGGCCGGGCACCCCACCAGACTTCATCCTCAAAGTGAGCCCATGTTTTCATCCCCCTCATCTTACCCATGCCGGTGTCTTAGCGTCCTGACTTCATTTGGCATTTTTTGTGCATCGAGAGGCTCTCTCAGGATGCCTGAAAGGGTTAACGGTTATAACAGCAGATGGTGCTGCTTGGTGCTTTGAGTTTTACATCAGCGATAATGGCAGGTAACCCTAGGACTTGCAGTCATACCCATAATGCACCTTGATCCTCAGTACCAAAGCACACTTTCACAGGAGCTGACCTTTACTAGGAACTGGGTGTGCTCAGTGAGTGTGCCCGTGCCGGTGTCTGTGACGTGTCCCGTCTGTCCCCTTCTTTTCCAGGTGGTAATAGACAAGCACCCGGTCAGGTTCTTTGTGCATAAAAGGCCTCACGTGGACTTCTTCCTGGAAGTGGTGAGTGGAAAACACTGCTCTTTTATCTGGAGAATCAGGTCAGGTGACAGTGTGGCGTTCAGCCCGCGGGTGGTGGCTGTTTGGTCCAGCAGGTTGAGGCAGGTTGTAATGGGAAGGTTGCTAGTTCAAATCCCGGGTTCACCGTTGGGCCTAAGAGTAAGGCTCCTAATTACACGAGGGACTGTGTAACCTTGCTTTCACATTTAAAAGAAAACGTCAGGGTCTGTGTGCCTATGGGTTTGACCTTTCTTGTGCTGGTGTGCTGGTTTGTTAGCCTCCCACACACCATCAGTGGTGATCACTGCCATGACTCTTCAGGGCTCCATGGTCCATCGGCACTAATAGTGGCTGTAACATGATAAAATATGAGTTCTTCTGGCTATGCTTCTGCCTCATTCCCTCCACCTTGACCATCAGCCTCAGGGTGACACTGTAGCTCACAGGCCACCATGAACCCATGACATGGGAACTCCAGACCTAATGCACCTCAGAATTCCTTGGCAGAGGACCTCCAGGAAGGCCTCCCCTATTCCTCTCTTAGGATTTACTGATCCTGCCCCCCCCCCCAGGTGAGTCAGTGGTACGAGTTGGTGGTGTTCACCGCCAGCATGGAGATCTATGGCTCCGCCGTGGCCGACAGACTTGACAACAACAGGAGCATCCTGAAGCGTAGATACTACCGGCAGGTAACCCCGAGAGCCCCCTCCTCGCTCGGCCCGGCCCTCTGACTCACAGCCGCAGTACGCTATAGCTTCACTTTGATGCTTCGGGACGTGAACGAGCTCACCTTTCCATTCCTCAGCACTGTACACTCGACTTGGGCAGTTACATCAAAGACCTCTCTGTGGTGCACAGTGACCTCTCCAGTATAGTCATCCTGGACAACTCACCTGGAGCCTACAGGGGTCACCCAGGTGAGTGTCAGCAAGCTGGCCCACCCCTGAAGGCCTGCGGGTTATCACCGGTTACCTCACTTCCTGTGTGTGTGTGTGTGTGTGGCTCCTGTTTTGCAGACAATGCAATACCCATAAAGTCATGGTTCAGTGATCCCAGTGACACTGCACTTCTCAACCTGCTGCCCATGCTGGATGCACTACGGTCAGTGTCATAATTTGAATTCCAGCTCCCACAATGCACCTGGTCAGAGAGTGGCATGCCAGTCTGTTTCCTTTGACAGAGCTCATTACGACCTCCCTCTCATTCTCCCAGGTTCACAGCAGACGTCCGCTCCGTCCTCAGCAGAAACCTCCACCAGCATCGACTCTGGTGATTGGCCCAGAAACCTCCACCAGCATCGACTCTGGTGATTGGCCCAGCAGGGCTTCTTAAGGCCCAGTCATGTCTTCTTTTTTCCCTTTTTTCTTCTTTTTTCTAAGCCCTCCCCAATGACTGCTAATGGATCCACACCCCCCCCTCGCACCGCTGAAAAGTTTGGTGTCTTTGCCCTCCCCTGCTCTGGGGGTGGGGGGGGTGGTGGTTTTGAGGCACAGAGAGACAAGGTCCCCGGGGCTGAACACTGCCACTGGCATTTCCCGGGGATTCTGGGAGCACAGAGGCGGCTGCGCGGGACAGACGGAGCGCCCAGCTTTATACTTTTCTGCAGCGGAGTTTGGGGCATGGCAGCCCGGCATGTCGGCGTGGGGGGGGGGAGTGGGGGCACGGGCTGTTTTTGCTCCTTCCTCCCTCCCTCCCAAAAGCCCCCACCTCCTTAGCCATTGCTTTTTTCAGATCTTGCATTTCTGCATCCTGCTCTTTAGACTTAAAGTGCAACATGAGCATCTCCCTCCCTCCCCCCCTCTCTCTCTCTCTCTCTCCCCCCTCCCTTCTTCTTTGCCTTCTCTGCCCCCACTATCCTCCATCCCCCTCCATCTGTTACGCTCCCATCAGCTGGCTCACCCGGACGCTGGCAGGGCCTCTGCACCCAGACGCAAGGCCGTGCGTATCGATGGTCAAGCTGAATGAAGTTGGGGAGAGCGCAATTTTTTTTCTACTGCAGTCCAATTCTCTGGAGGGCTGTAGTCCCTAAAAACTTTTATTGAGATTCAGATGGCGTCGTCGCAAGGATAACAAATAAATCCTTCCTCAGAATATTAGTTTCTTGCTATTTTTAAAGGACTGCTCTGACAATACACTGCAAAATAACACTAAGGCTGAATAAGCAGGAATAAGAGATGTCAAAATAACACGAAGGTGTATGAATAATGGCCTTTTTAAAGGGGAAGCGGGCTCATTAAGTCGTGCTTTGCCCCGTTTAGCCTCAGTAATCAGCAGAAATGACACACTATCGAATAATCTGACTGACTGTTTTCTTTTTGTCAGTTAAGAAGGAGAACAAAACGTACACTATTTCTTACCAGGAACGTGAATTTGCTCTCGTTTTAAAACGTGTCCCCTTCCTCTCTGCACCTACCCCCCAGGCGCTCGAGAACTCAACAGCCAGGCACTTTCTCCTGTCAGTCACGCTCTGGGTCTGTGTGTGTTGTTAAAAATAAAACACTAGAGACAGTCACTGTCCTTATCTGTTGCTTTTATTGTCCAGTGGTATTTTTATTTTATTATTATTTGTAGCTGCTTGCTCGGGAACCAGCCTCAGGATATGTATGACATGCCACCACTCCCAGTCAAAATATCTGACATAAGTGTGTTTGTTTTATTTATTGAGATATCTGGGTTCTGCTTAGGTTGTATGTATTAGGGAACGGGCTCGACCCCTTGTGGCCGTGATCTGTGGTGTATTGAGCTGAAAGTCCGCAGAAACGTGGTTCCCTACCCTGCATGCGTTCAGTTTGTATTTCAGGAGGAATACAGTTAATAATGAGAGTCTGTTCTTAAACAGAGAATGTCCAAAAGCGATGTTAAATGCTGCTTGAAAAGAGAATGGCTCTTTGTCGGCGCAGGAAAGGAATGTAATCTTTTGGCATTACCAGGTGAAATCCCTATTCCGGTCTGGAGTGGGTGTCAGGATGACCCATGACCTGACCTCCCTGACAGCACCTAACCCTGCTTGATGAAGGCCAGTTCATACTTCACTTTTCTGTGTGTGCTTTCTGTTGTGGACGAGGGGACGTGATGTAAATTTCGTCATCAGGGACTGGCTGTGGACGGCTAAGGCCAGTACGCGTGTAGAGCAGATTCTGGGTGTTTCTCAATACCAAGAGCGCAAAGATGGTACTTATGGCCTTGGCAAGACCACACTTGCTAATTTGCCTCCCAAGAACAAACTCGGGGTTCAGTGAATCATGGGTTTAATCTTGTATGGCAAAGGGTCAACTCGTACATCCTTGATGTTTGGGGCAGGGCAAGAGTGACGTGGGTTTTTAATTATCCTCTGTACTTCAGTTCTTGGAGTATTGTAACTGGTCTTCGGCAATGGAAGATGATTTATATCGGGAGAACAAGAGTATGATCCGGTACGCATACTGAGAAACGCCCTTTCATGTCTAGCGGAAGCCTTGCGCTTCGGCGCGCATCTACTGCGCATGTGCATGATAATTGATTAGGTTTATCCAGTAGGTGGCAGAACAGACTTTTACACACCAGCGGTCAACAACGAAAGTGTAGAGGAAGAATATATATTGTTGTAGTAATTATGGTGAGCGGCTGGATGGCGAGGGTCGGAGGTACCCGCATCCCACATATCTAATTTTTCATACTGTCCGGACATTATACCAAGTTGTACGGTATTGTAAAAAGCAGCACTATTCCGGAATTTTGAAATATGGGCGATAAAATTCGCCCAGCGCGGGGGGGGGGGTCCCCCAGCTAATTTTGTCTTAAGGATTTCACAATACCATGGTATGCCTCATTACCGTAAAAGTTTACCCCTTTTCATTACATTGCTTGCATTTGTGTTGCAGTACATCTGCTCTCTCCTGGTCTGGTGGAATATCACTGCTCTATGCAGCCCCGGCCGTTTGCAGTCAAATATAGTAACCGGAAGCGCTAGCGGAAAAGTGTGAACTTGGCTTTAGGTTAAACACATAAACTGAATGATATAACATACACATGGTCTAATTATTACACCATCAAATCAAGCCTTCCTAGTGTCTAATTTCCAGTTTCCCCTGACTCACAAATCCTTGGTACTAAAACAGTCATCTGAGTGGTTTTAAAATGTTTGCTTGGAATTCCCTTCCATTTTTTGAGCCAAATGCCAGTAAATTAAAGCTTGAAAACGTACAGATTGCTACGATATTATACAGCCGCATAGGAACAATATAAAATGTCGCATTTGAAGCTCATTGGCGAGCAGTGTTTTCTAAGTCTGAACTTTCCTTGCAGTATTTTTGTTCCATCACACTTACATTAACGCAGTTCGTTTGAAGAAGAGGCTTTTTAAAACTGGGTTAATTAATACGTTAAGAGAAATGCATACAGTCTCCAGTGGTTTTCCAAGCCCAGTTTGTGGGCGTGTCTTAATGTAGGTCTGTATGTGACGCCACTCGTGCGGCTCACTTGGGTGTCTATAGCCCACATTGTAATAGTTGCCCCCCCCTACCTGTTTCCTCTTATTTCAGACTGTGGAAGCTTGTTTATAACTTTTAAAATTGCACAGAATTACCATTTCCCATCCGCCCTAAACGGGACAAACATTTACACGATGGATGGATGGTATTGCTGGTTCTCATTACGTCAGAATTAATGCAGCTTAGTGTTGATTATTTTCTCTGTCCATGGTGCTGAATGTATTAAAAAGTCTCCCCCACAACTTCTGCTACCACCATCACCCTGTATATATTTTTGTAGCCTCAGCATATACAATTTAAATGTCTATAACGGCGCATTTTATTCGTCATTGTCTCTTCGTCGTCAGGCAGTTTCGCACGGCCACGCCTTCGCATTAGGCTGCAGCTACAGATGCAGAAAGCACTTGGAAAAACGTGGGGGACATATACTGATACTACGGTAGATGCGCGCACGCCGCACACGGCTGCGGCCTTCCGCTGCCCGTAGCCGGGGCCGCTTACGCCAAATCCGTAAGCGACGGGGAGGCGTGCGCCCGCTGTCGCGCGCAGGGCTTCGTAAATACGGACGGCGGGCGTAGCGGGCGTAGCGCGCGATCCTGTATCCATCCGCCGTAGCCGCCAGCGGAGCCTTTAGCCGGACTGACAGCTGCCCCGGAGCCCGACGTCAGGCTCGCCTAGCACCAGGGACCCCTTCCCTTCTAACCACCACCCGCAAAACATGAAGTTTCTGTACAAAGAAGAGCACCCGTTTGAGAAGAGGCGGTCGGAAGGCGAGAAAATCAGGAAGAAATACCCGGACCGGGTGCCGGTGAGTAGCTAAGTGCCGCTAGCCGTCCGGCGGCGGCGGTCTTCGGGGTGAAGCCCCGGTACTGACAGCGGCACCAGCAGGTGTGGGGTTCGGGCTCGTTAGTTATGTGCCGGCTTTAGCCCGGCTGCACGTAGCTGTAAGCCGCCCCTTAGTGTGGGCTTGTCACCAAGCAAACCAAATTAAAGGATGGTTCGGTACGGAGGTGACGCACCAGGCCTGATGGGCCTCTGCGAAACGCCCAGCCCCCTCCCTCTGGGATGTGATGATGCTCACCTGTACGTTCCCTTCGGTCCCCATCTGCTCCGTCAGATATGTCCGATGGGCCGCATACTGTAGGCATCGGGAAGGAGGCCTGCCCAGAGCCGCCGGGGTGCCCCCGGATGGCGTCTACGTCCAGCATAGTTTGGGCTTGGGCTTGGGCTGGGGGGTGGTTGGCACGAGCCTCCTTAGATGAGCCATCTTGGCTCTTATATAATGCTTTCATATTATTTCATTTGGGTACATTAAAATTACCCCCAATAATGCAGGATTACTGTATGTGTGATAACCATATGCAGATGAAAGGTCAGGAGGTGGGGGTATGAATCGTATCTGATGTAAGGGATGCTGTGCTCAGTAGGTCCTGGCCTCTCTGATTGCAGGTGATTGTGGAGAAAGCCCCAAAAGCCAGAATAGGGGATCTGGACAAAAAGAAGTACTTGGTCCCCTCTGATCTCACAGGTGACCTGCGTCTCCTTGGGCCTCGAAACACCACTGACATGTTTCAGCAAGAGTATTTATCACCACAGCAGTTATTACCACAGATTCTTCTGTAAAGCACACATTGTTGTTTTAATGCTGCATCTGTACACAAACTGACACAAACTTTCCATTCCGCTTTACAAACAAAAAAAAATCTGAATATCTGAAGTCCTTGACCTAATGTTACATTAGAGACAGTGTAATAAAGTAAAAGTTTGGTTTAAGTTCAGAAGTTATGACTTATTTGAGAAGAGAGCATTGCTTAACATTGGCTAAGCACCCACGTTTGTGCAGTGGATCTCAGTACAGCCCAAACACTGTGCCCCTGTTCCCTGTCTTTGTGGGAAAAAAAAGTGGGTCAGTTCTACTTTCTGATTCGGAAGCGGATCCACTTGCGCGCGGAGGACGCGCTCTTCTTCTTCGTCAACAACGTGATTCCGCCCACGTCGGCCACCATGGGGCTGCTCTACCAGGTGGGTGCTCGCTCTACGTAAAGTAAAGGTGGTAGCCTGTAGGGGGCGCCTTGCTGCTTCTCCACTAAAAGGCCCATCTCCCTGTCTCCTGCAGGAACATCACGAGGAGGACTTTTTCCTGTACATTGCATACAGTGATGAAAGTGTTTATGGTGAGAAGCTGAGGGAGGTGTAATGAGCCGGGGGGGGGGGGGGGGGGGGGGGGGGGGGGGGGGGGGGGGGGGGGGGGGGGGGGGGGGGGGGGGGGGGGGG